>CM053274.1:64138570-64558570 GCA_028583415.1 Protea cynaroides
TAATTGTAATTTTATTTCCATTTTTTCGGGTTTTCTACCCTAATTGCTATTTTCTTTCCATTTTAGGGTTTTCTACCCTAATTGTTATTTTCTTTCCATTTTTTAGGGTTTTCTACCCTAAATGTTACTTTCTTCCCATTTTAGGGTTTTCTACCCTAATTATTATTTTCTTTCCATCTTAGGGTTTTCTACCCTAATTGTTACTTTCTTTCCATTTTAGGGTTTTCTACCCTAATTGTTACTTTCTTTCCATTTTAGGATTTTCTACCCTAATTATTATTTTCTTTCTATTTTTTAGGGTTTTCTACCCTAATTGTTATTTTCTTTCTATTTTAGGGTTTTCTACCCTAATTGTTACTTTATTTCTATTTTTTAGGATTTTCTACCCTAATTGTGACAATAAGCATTTAATATAGCATGTGAGCAAGTGTAGTAGACAAATATGGCAATAAACATGTGTAGCATTCCAATCATGGCAATGTGATTATTCTAATTATGGCAGTATGATCATTCCAATTATGGCAGTGTGACCATTCCAATTATGGCTGTGTGACCATTCCAATTATAG
Source organism: Protea cynaroides (assembly GCA_028583415.1). Taxonomy (NCBI): domain Eukaryota; kingdom Viridiplantae; phylum Streptophyta; class Magnoliopsida; order Proteales; family Proteaceae; genus Protea; species Protea cynaroides. Next base: position 64,139,139 of record CM053274.1, read on the forward strand.
TAGTGTATGCATACGAGCATCCGAACATAGCATGTGAACAAATATAGCATCAAATATGGCATGTGAGAAACAACCAAAGCATATGAGAATCAATCAAAACATGATGGAACACGCAGCAAGATGACAGCTTTGTCAGGCTGGACCAAAATGGGCACATAGGGCACTGTACTTACTCAAAAAATTCTTAAAAGATATCCTCGGAAAGAAGACTCAAAGGCCAACATTTTGTCTCAAGGAAGCTAATCCTGAAAGAGACCATAGGCAGGTCGAAAACATTCCCCAAGTACAGGCAAATACACTGGTCAGGTCTGTTCCAGATTCTGGCCAGTGGTACTATAAAATCAATATAAAATCATATAGCTCATGAAAATAAAATCCGAATACATGGTCAGAAAGAAGACTCAGAGGCCAACATTTTGTCTCAAGGAATCTAATGCAAACAGAGGCATCTTCCTAATGCTAGACACCAATCTCAGACATGCATTTGCAGTATGCTTTGACTTTGAAAAAATAAACTGACAAAAGCGATGGGTGATTCTTACCTCAGGTTTCTTCTCTCTCCTTCTCTCCTTTGCATCTTCTCATCATCCTCTTTGTTGCCTCTCTGATCCTTCTCTCTTTTTCCTCTAGATCTTCTCTTCTTAACACCTCTCTCTCTCTCTCTCTCTCTCTCTCTCTCTCTCTCCTCTCTCTCTCCTTCCTTTCTCTATTTTCTTCTTCTTCTCTTTTCTTCTGATTTTTTTTTCTTTTCTCTCTCTCACTCACGTTTTTCTCTCCTCACCCACGTTCTCCTCTCTCTATGGTCTGGAAAAAGACCCCTCCTCTCTCTTCTCTTGCCTATTTATAATTTTTCTCTCCTTTTCTAGAAGATCCTTCTTTCCTTTCTTCTTTTTTCTAAAAAAAAAATTTTTCTTCCTTTTTCTTCTTTCCTTTCTCCTTCTCCATTCCACACGTTCTCTATCTCTCCCTCTTCTAGAAAATCCTCTCCTCCTCTTTCCTTCTCTCTTTTCTTTCCTTTTTCTCAAAATCGAGATCTTTTGGATTTTTTTTTCTCCTCTTGGACGTCCCTTCCTCACTTTGGATTCCTTTCTTTTTTTTTCTTTTGGATTATATGCCTTAACAAAATATTTTGAATCCAAAAGATTTTTTTTTCTCTTTTCTTTCATTTTCTCAAAATAAAATCTTTTGGATTCTCCCTTTTCTATTTCTTTTTTTTTTCTCTCTCCACCTTGGACGTCTCTTCCCTTCCCATCTTTGGATTCTTTTTTTTTTCTTTTGGATTATATGCCCTAACAAAAATATTTTGAATCCAAAAGATTTTTTTTCTCTTTTCTTTCCTTTTCTCAAAACAAAATCTTTTGAATTCTCCCTAAATTTCCCTCTCTCTCACGTTTCCTCTCTCTTTGGATTCTTTGTTTTCTATATATAAAACATATATATATATATATATATATATATATATATATATATATATATATATATAATTATATAATATCAATATATTGATATATATAATATAATATACATATAAGATATATGTATATATTATATCATATATATTACAATATATTATACATTATATAATAATATATAAAATAAATACATGCATATAAGCCACCATGAATTAGTCCGGATTGACTGGGTTGGACCAATACTACCTTGGGTTGAGCTGAGTTGACTGGATTGACTGAAATTAACTGGGTTTTCACTCTCTGTTATTTCATGGGTCATTTCCGCTATCATCCCGCATGAAATTTTCCGATGGCCTCTATTCTAAATTTTTTTGCGTTCATTTTGTAGAACATTAAAAATGAGGAATATAAGAACTTGAATCACCTCATTTGGAAGTAAAATGGTCAACTTATGAATTTTTAAAGTTTAAGCGGACCAATTATCGATAATTTGGCTGACCATTTTGCATGGGACCCTCCGGAGACTTTTACCTGAGATTTTCCACGTCCACTTTGCAGGACATCACAAATGAAGAATAATGGTCTTGGAATCATCTGAATCCGATGTAGAACGGAAAAGATATGAAGCTTTGAAGTTCTAACGATAATTTTGCATGCAAGCTTGCATGAGACCCACTGGGATTATTATTTATAATAATTTCAGAAACATCCGTTATATGTATCATCTGACTAAAATGATCATATCTTCCTCATTTCATATCAGAATTGAGCAATTCTGGTCTCGTTTCGAAGATAATTCTATAACCTATGCATTCCTGTAGATAATAGCCCATGACCCTGCTATGGGATTCAGTGAAAAATCATAAATCTTTGGATTAAAGGCCAGAAACCTGCCATATTGGTTCACTTACACAGAAGATGGCAAAAATGGGGTGCTTACAGATGCCCCTCTTTAGCCGAGATTGTTATCAGTTGAAGGCTAAAGATAAAAGAACCACATTTTTGGGGTATGAGTGATATTGTTTATTGGGCTGCACTTAGGGTAATTCTTCCTAAACTGCCTACGTATTCTAAGGGTGTCCTAGAAATCAAGCCCAGTACGTAGTTCGACTGGCCAGAAGGTTTGCTCTTCTTGGAAGATTGGTAACTATTTTTCTTGTATGAAGCTAGGCTATGAATACAAGGCTCATTTGTAGGCTGGGAACCTCTTCTTGCTGAGATGGAACTCATGATGCAAGGTACGTACGGGCTTGAACCCGACTTGATCCATTTGTAGGCTGATAGACCTCTTCTTGTACGAAGCTAAGCTGTGAATACAAGGCTCAATTGTAGGCTGGGAACCTCTTCTTGCTGAGGTGAAACTCAATGCAAGGTATGTGTGGGCTTGGACCCGACTTGATCCATTTGTAGGCTGATAAACCTCTTCTTGTATGGAGCTAGGCTATGAATACAAGGCTGATTGCATGAGCTTGGGCTCGGCTTGATTTGTCTGGATGGAAGACTTGATGTCTTCTCTTTGATTGAACTGAGGCTCTTTTGATTGAGGTTTTGAGATTGATTTTCTGAATAAGCTAGGGCTCTGCATTTGATTCACTTATAGGCTGAGATTGACTTGATCTTTGAATGAGCTAGGGCTCTGGATTCACTTATAGGCTGAGATTGATTTGAACTTTGGATGAGCTAGGGTTCTGCATATGATTTACTTAGACTGAGATTGATTTGAACTTTGGATGAGCTAGGGCTCCGCATTTGATTCTGAAATGAGCAAGGACTCAGAAAGTCACTTATAGGGTGAGGAATTTGCTATTGATTCTGAAATGAACAATAACTCAGAAGGTCACTTATAGGGTGATACTGAATGACTCATCTTGGCAGTTCCTACCAGCTTTGGACCTTCGGGATTGAAAATAGGAATATCCTTCTTGGAAGCTCTATGGCTTTGAACCTTTAGGATGCTTGAAAGTGACCCATACAGGAAGGCTTTGTTGACTTTGAACCGTTGACAATACAAGGCTGATTGCTACCTTTAGGATGCTTGAAAGTGACCCATCTTGGAAGTCTATTGACTTTGAACCTATAGAGTGCTGGACATATTTGAAATGATGGTGAATTCCTTGGCAGTTTTCTGAGTTTTTTGCTCCTGCTTTATTGGTGAAGGCACAAAACATGACATCATTGGAAGTGGTGTCAAGGACTTTGCTGGCATGATACCTAGATTTGAAATTTGCCATTTATGACCTGGTACTGAAAGTTTGACTCAATTTCAGCACGGTAGAGATGACTTGGTTACTTCCTTTGAAGGGTTCCATATAATTTAAAGGTGATGATTTTCTTCAACCAACATTGGTGTTGTTGGATTTTGGATTGAAAGAAACTCTAGCGAGGATTTTGGACAAGAATGAGGGGACCTTGACAGTCTTTAACCAAAGTGACTTTATTGATTGACCATGGTATTAAACTGTCAAGGGACATCTGGTCAACTAAGTTCTTTAACTGTGCATTATGGTAGAACAAATTGGTAGAATAGCCAAGCGACGATGAAATGTGACATGGTTTTGGCCCTCAATCTAGGCTCATGAAAAGCTCAGGGTATTGCAACATTGTTGTGCCAATTTTGAAAGATGAATGAACCATGGCCCCAAAGTAGGCACGAGGAGCAAAGGATTCGAAGTGTTCCTTCAGAGAATTTGGTGACCAAATCCTAACAGGTGATCGACCACATTGGATTTTCTTTATCAACAGGATTGGGAGAACTGAGAAATTGGCAAAAACCAACTTGGATGGACCTACTTCTGTTGACTATGAAAGTAGTGACTTCAGACTAGACAATGGATCCTTGATGTAATGCTCATGATCAAGTTCGATTCCTCTACATAGGGTATATCTATGCCCCAGTGTCTGCATGTTGTGACAGACCGCTACTGTAGAAGGAAATAGGAAATTTAACAGAGTTAGAACAAGGTTGAATCTGGATTGCATTTAGAATTTGACCATGCTTCTGAGGTCAAGGAAAGATTGACAGATTGATTGCAGAAAATGATTTCTTAGATAAACCCTTGTTGAATCTTGAAAAATGAGGGAGCTGATGATTTGATGAATTTGGCTACATCCGTAACCAGGGCATGAGAATTTGCTCTCTCCCTAACATGACCAAAGGATTTGAAGATAGAATTTTGTTGAAAGGCAATGCTATGGAGCCTAACAAATGATGGTTTGTTCAACTCCTCGAGTATGATTCACTAGGGAACAAGAGGGGTTCCTTTCCTTATGGAGGGTAGACTGGTATGACACTTGTCTACATGAACCACTGAATTTTTTCTTTGAAGGGCCAATGAGGGCAATGCTTTAGGGCTGCATCAGGTCGCCTATCCCCACTGAGGTATTATGGGTTGCCCATTGAGGTTTCTTGGGTTGCCTTTCCCTGCTGAGGTTTCTTTTCTTCCCATTATTATTTTTTTTCATTTTCTTCTTTTTGCAAATCCCATCTTGGGTTGAATAAAGAGTCCTAATATGGTGAGGATATTGCCAAAATTATGGTCATATCCAATGGTCTGAAACCCTTAGGGGAAATCTGAACGGCATGACTTTTATGACAAATGGGTAGCATTGCCCCACTGTTTAAGTTAACACCTACACGTATTGATAGGCGGGCAGCTATTTGAATCATCACTAAAAGCGATCTTAGGGAAATGCAGTCCCACACCAAAATTAAAAATGGTGCCAAATTATGTTTTCCTTTCTTGGAGATATTCAGATGGAACACGTGTCCCAACAAGCTATATCGAGATTCTGAATCAGTCACGATCATATATGGGCCTGAAACCTTTAGGTTTGTTGACAAGTATTGATGTTGAAGGTCCAAGAGGACGGATGTGAAACTGTCCACATGGGTCTACCATTGGGAGAATGTTTGGTTGTTTATGTAGAATGGATTTATCTTACCGAGAAGATCCCATTTTATTGGCTTGAGAAATGAAGGACTTATAGGAACCTTGGGAAGCCGTCGGATGTAATGAACGACAGATGAGAGTTCTAGCCAGATTTATGAATTTGTACATAAAATGATGACATGATCATGAGATACAATGCCATAAAAATTGATAATCAAAAGAAGGGCTTGTGATAGAGACTCCTTGGAAAGCCATCAGATTGATAGACAGGAGAGAGAGTCTAATGCCGATGAGAAATATTTCTCTGATAATGAAGAAGTGATGAGATCATCTCCTGTAAAGGCAGGATGTAATTGGCCAAAATCAAAAGTCCGGTCCAACATGTTGTAAATCTCGACAAATAATCGAACTTGCTGTCAGGCTTTGGTTGGAACTATCATCCTCTTGAAGTGAGAGGGACAATTGGCTTACTGTCAAGCTCCAATGCCATTCAACATCTTACTATTTTCTTTTCTTCTCTTTTTTTTCTTTTTTTTTTTTTCTTTTTTTTTTTTTTTTTTTTTTTTTTTTTTGGATGTGAAGGCCACATAATGCAGTGCTTCGCTTGATCGCGAAATTGAATCCTGACTTTCAATATTGGATTTGAATCTTCTTCTTCCAAACATTTCCAATCAGATAGAACGTCTTTGCCCCAACTAGCACTCTGATCTTCTGTAAACTTTATGAGCATTTGTGACTGCTCATATAGTATCTGATTTTATCTGAATGGTGAATTCGTATGCTATCCTCTGGAAGTTAATCATCACCTTCTATCTGATGTGACTGCCTTCCCATTATTGATGTAAATAAAACATAGGCTTGAATTTTCTTTTTCTTTTTCTTTTTTTTTTTTTTTTTTTTTTGGGTATCCCAATGACCTCATTCTTTGATTTTGAGATTGATCATTCATCATGTATCTCTTGCTTGCAGATGATATACTTTGTAAGAACTTTGGTATTTCCATCTTCTTGGTGGCACATCTGTCCTCCACTCATTTGTACTGATTGACTGACCTGTTGATATGATCTGTTATTATATAATGCTTTCCTTGGAATCTTTTCACACATAGAACAAATGACAGCTTCTCCAATACATGTTTCTTGAGACTACTCTTGTGTCTCCCGATTGATCATTTAAAGCTTTCCCAGACGGGTTGGACCTTTCTTTCTCAAAAGGCCGGGTGGCATAGAAGTTCAGGAGATAGCTCATCATTTCAATCATCTTTAGAGTCAGAATTGACTGCACACGTAGAATAGGAGGATGTATGAAACTGGGAGGAAATGTATGGAAGAGACAAGGCACAGAGTTTGAAATCCCAAACGGGGTGATTTTCTTTTACTTGCACGGCAGATTGGACTAGACTTGTCAACAAGCATATTGATCTTGGACCCAGACATGGATGACCTATCAAATATCGATAATAGAAAGTTGAAACAACTAGTTCGTCCAAGCGGCTCCAGTTGGGCATAACGCCTTCGACGACCACCTTCAGTTGTTGCGGGAATAAGTCTTCCTTCAGATCTCTAATAGTAGGACTCATCATGCCCCTCTATCAATAGGTGGAAGATACCTACCTTTTCCATCTTTTTTTTTTCAGTTTGGGATCCATTCAAAACCGGACTATTGCTTTTTAAGCTCAAGGTTACTCTGGTTCATGCCTCAGTTTGGGGTTTGATGGATTCATCAATGGACCACTTCTAGTTGAGTTCAAAATCATTCTAGCTTATGCCCCAGCTTATGGAGCAAGGGGTATCGCCATTGCACTACACCATTTTGAATCCAAGATTGGACTAATTTATACCTTGGCTTGGGGGGTTTAATGGATTTCTTTGTTAGACCACTCTCAATTTGGGTCTAAGGTCAATTTGGTCCATGCCCCAGTTTAGGGCATAATGGCTTTCCACATTAAACCGCATTCAATTTGGGTCCAAAATCAATCTGGTTTATGACCAGCTTAGGGCTCATGACTTTCCTCATTGAACCATACCCAATTCAGGCCCAAGGTCAATCCGGTTCATGCCCCAGTTTGGGGGTCATTGGCTTTCCTCATCAGATCGCACTCAATTTGGGTCTAAGTTCAATCTGGTTCATGCCCCAGTTTATAGGTTAAGGGTTTCATCATTGGACCATTCTGGTTCTTATCCTTGCTTGGGGCACATTGGATCTCATCTTTGGTCTACCCTACTGCTTGGGAAAATTCCATTCCTCTCTTTGAATAATAAGAAATATGAGGGCAACTCTTTGGATTCTAGCATTTTTTTGGCCAATGGGATAGCACTATCATAGCTGAAGGTTTATGATTTCCTGATGACTCCAAAATCTAGAATTGATCTTTATTGACAAGCAATGGGAAATCCTCCATCCTAACTTGTAGCACTGGGCTATGATAGACATGGATCGGGCTCTAATTGATAGAGCCATAGATTGATTTTGAATCAGTCTCCGATTGATAGAGACAGAGTTGACTTTGAATTGGTCTCTGATTGATAGAGATCAAGATTGATTTTGAATTGATCTCTGATTGATAGAGATCAAGATTGATTTTGAATTGGTCTCTGATTGATAGAGATCAAGATTGATTTTGAATTGGTCTCGGATTGATAGAGATCAGATTGATTTTGAATTGGTCTCTGATTGATAGAGATCAAGATTGATTTTGAATTGGTCTCTGATTGATAGAGATCAAGATTGATTTTAAATTGGTCTCTGATTGATAGAGATCAAGATTGATTTTGAATTGGTCTCTGATTGATAGAGATCAAGATTGATTTTGAAATGGTCTCTGATTAATAGAGATCAAGATTGATTTTGAATTAGTCTCGGATTGATAGAGATCAAGATTGATAATCGTGGACTGAGCTCTAGTTGCTAGAGGCAAGGATTGCTTGAGTTGGGCTCCGATTGATAGAGGCCAAGGAAGACAATCATGGATTGGACTCTAATTGCTAGAGATGATGGATTGATTGAGTTGAAATGATTAAAATTCTCTTCGATTCCTTCATGAAATGGAACACTGACCAGAGGTAATGGTTGAACAGGCCTAGAGGCTAACTCATGCTCACATTGAGTTCATATGAATGGAACCTTTCTTAGGTCCAACATGAATTTGAACCTGAACTGGAGTTGACGATTGGACAAGCCTAGGGGCTAATTAAATTCAAATGAATGGAACTCTTCTTAGTTCCAACATGAATCAGAACTTGAACCACATAAATAAGCCTAGTGGCTGATTGAATTCAGATGAATGGAACTCTTCTTAGTTCCAACATGAATCAGAACCTGAACCAAAGTTGATGGTTGGACAAGCCTAAGGGCTTAATAAATTCAGATGAATGAGACTCTTCTTAATTCCAACATGAATCTGAACCTGAACCAAAGTTGATGGTTGGACAAGCCTAGGGGCTAAATAAATTCAGATGAATGGAACTTTTCCTAGTTTCGACATGAACTGGAACCCTAACCAAAGTTGATGGTTGGATAAGGCTAGAGGCTAATTGAATTCTGATGAATGGAACTTTTTATAGTTCCGACATGAATCAGAACCTAAACAGGAGGTGAAGGGTGAAAAAGCCTAGGGGCCGAATGCCTTCTTCATTTTAGCATGATCTGGGAGTGATGATTGAACCTTCCTAAAGGTTAAACCCTTCTTTAATTCTGAGATGAACCAGAAATGGTGGTTGAATCTTTCCTTAATTCTGGATGAACCAAAATGATGATTGAACCTGCCTAGGGGCTGAACCTTTCTTCAGTTCTGAGATGAACCAGAAATGGTGATTGAATCTGGGGCTGAATATTTCTTTGATACTGAGATGAACTGAATGTGATTGAATCTGCCTAGGGGCTGAATCTTTCCTTAATTCTGGATGAACCGAAATGATGATTGGACCTGCCTAGGGGCTGAATCTTTCCTTCAGTTTTGAGATGAACCAGAAATGGTGGTTGGACCTGCCTAAGGGCTGAATATTTTTTTTTATTCTAAGATGAACTGGATGTAATTGAATCTGCCTAGGGGCTGAATCTTTCCTTAATTCTGGATGAACCAAAATGATGATTGAACCTGCCTAGGGGCTGAACCTTTCTTCAGTTCTGAGATGAACCAGAAATGGTGATTGAATCTGGGCTGAATATTTCTTTGATACTGAGATGAACTGAATGTGATTGAATCTGCCTAGGGGCTGAATCTTTTCTTAATTCTGGATGAACCGAAATGATGATTGGACCTGCCTAGGGGCTGAACCTTTCCTTAATTCAAAGGTGAATAGGGAACAATGATTGGATTTGCCTAGGGGATGAATCTTTCCTTAATTCAAAGGTGAATAAGGAACAATGATTGGATAGGGGCTGGATCTCTCCTTAATTCAGAGATGAATCGAGAACGGTGATTGGATTTGCCTAGGGGCTGAATCTTTTCTTAATTCTGAGGTGAATCGAGAACTATGATTGGATTTTCCTAGGGGCTGAATCTTTCTTTAATTCAAAGGTACATTGAGAACTATGATTGGATTTGCCTAGGGGCTGAATCTTTCCTTAATTCAGAGATGAATCGAGAACTATGATTGGATTTGCCTAGGAGCTGAATCTTTCCTTCTTTCTTACAAAATTTGATGTTCAATCAAGATCTAGATTCATGACTTCCATTGATTCATTTAAAAAGATAATATGGATGGATCTCAAGGTGGGAGATCAAGACAATTCCCTAATTGTAGGGGCCTCTCACCCTAAAAGGGTGGATATGGTTGCAGTTTGATTTTCTTTTCCAAAGGCATTGAAATCCAATGGGAAAATATTGAGATTCTAGACATCTAGAGGAGTGGAAGAAGTCACATGCACAATCAAGGATGACTCAACCAAACAAGAGTTAGAACCCTCATAAGGGCGATTGGGTAAACATTATCCAAGTCAATTTAATTGAATTTGATTAAGCCATGTGTTCAGTCTTGGGACCTCATGATTTCAAAATGGATAATCAGTGGTACCAAGGTCTGGCCAATTGGATTACCAAATTCGATGAAATTGAAATGGATATATTAATCCGTCGTCCTTATTAGGGATGGTCAGCAAAAGCAGTTCATAGATGAACAAACTAGTAAATTTCTTCTTGACCATGGTATCTATGTCTTGACAGGGATTTTCTGTTCGTTTTTTGAAATCGACGTGTTAACAATGAGAGATTCGATACATCGAGCTTACTTAATGGAGGGTGTATAGTGACCGTCTACTATGATGTAGAACAGGTGTATACATACCTCATACTCCCAATGGGTGAGAGTTCAAGATGCTCATCGTGTAGATTCTAACATGTTGACCAATCGAGGATAAAAATGGGCAGAACTTTGACGTCTCGAACATGGATGTCATGGTTAAGCTGATTTTATCGGGTCGGTTCAGGGATGAGCCAAAAAATAACAATCATTGGGCTACAATCTGGTTAGGACAGAAAAGGCCACCTTGACGAGGATGGGGTAACCTATTACCAAATGCTCGATGAATAATGGGCCCCCAATCCCTTTATATACTATGTTGCAAGGATCCAAGCGACGTGGAGTAGCATAACGCATTCTCAGGTGGACCCAAGAAATGCTCGTTAGAGGCTGCTCGCCGGTCGTGGTCTCACAAAGTACAGGCCAAGGCTGTGTGTTTCGTATAGCGGGCTGCCCCATATGCATGGGACCCGGTTCGGCTACTCGCACGAATGTGTGACTGAACCCATTCCCCCCAAAGCAATAATATACAAGCATAAATATAGTATCCTAAAATCTAGCATCCAATTCACACAAGAAAAGTTTTCATTTAGGAGTTTGACATTTATATCCCAGCGGAGTCGCCACTGTGAGGACAAAGATGGAAATAGTTAGAAGTCACCACCTAGATTTAGGTCTAGGACCTTAGAAATGTGAAATCTCACCCCAAGGTAAGACTTCGATTGACTCATGACCCTTAGATTGGATTTCTGGTCCATCAGAGATTGGGTAAGTGTCAGGTTATGGTTATGGGAAGGGGTTAGGCACCCAAACCGCCCGATCGAAATCGGTCTCCTATACCTTTCCTATGCTAGACTCTATTTGCTAAGCCAAACCAAACCAAGGGGTTTGATATCATTGAACCGAATCTATATCCATCAGATTGCCTACGTATCACGGAATTATTTCAAAAATCAGGTTCACCATCGTAGTTCAGGTGTGATTAAAGTTTATGGATGTGATTTATGCTTGTGCATGATTAAGTTTATTGTTCAAGTTGAAGTTTATGCTTGAAAGGCTGAGAAATCCTATAGGTTAGGATCTGGATAGTCCATGTGGACTGATAGATAGTCCTAGTGGATCTAAAGATAACCCTATTTGGGTAGAAATATGGGGGATATCTTAATGGATCTACGGATAGTCCGAGTGGACTAAGGTGTGGATCCGAATTTGGGTTTCTCCCAAATAGCCTACGTATCCTAGGGTTTGCCCTAGGAATCAGAATCTGCGTAGTTCGAAATGGATAACCCTATTTGGGTCAAAATGTGGGTAAGTATCCTAGTGGATCTATGGATAGTCCGAGTGGACTAAAGTTTGGATAACCCTTTTTAGGTTGGAATATGGATAGATATCCTAGTGGATCTATGAATAGTCCAAGTGGATTTATGGATAGTCCATGTGGACTAAAATGTGGATCCGAATTTGGGTTTCTCCCAAATGGCCTACGTATCCTAGGGTTTGCCCTAGGAATCAGAATCCACGTAGTTCGGGAATGGATAACATGTTCTAGGTTAATGATTGAGAACCTATTCTAGATTTAGGGTTTGTCGAGGGGCAAATTGTCCTAAATTACCCTTTTCATTCTGAATTCTAATTTTGGAAGGTTTGGCAAAAAATTCTCTTTCTTTATTAAGGTTTTATTATTCCCATTATACCCTTCCCAAGAATGTGGGTGCCTAAATGCACGTCCCCACGCCTAGATTGTCTTCTAGAAGTGTGCAGATATGGCAGTTTGACTAGGGTGTTGCATAAAATAAGTTATTGCCAAAAAAAATAGAATATTCTATCTAAATATGGCACATAAAACATTTATGACAAGAAATTCACATACAGTAAGATTGTTTAAAAAATCTTTCAAATATGGCATGTATTGCAAATAAGGCAAGAGCCTATATGGCATGATCTAGTAGGCTATCTTCTAAGCATAGTAAGACCCTAATTGCTATTATCTTTTCATATTTAGGGTTTTCTACCCTAATTGCTATTTTCTTTCCATTTTAGGGTTTTCTACCCTAATTGCTACTTTCTTTCCATTTTAGGGTTTTCTACCCTAATTGTAATTTTATTTCCATTTTTTAGGGTTTTCTACCCTAATTGCTATTTTCTTTCCATTTTAGGGTTTTCTACCCTAATTGTCATTTTCTTTCCATTTTTTAGGGTTTTCTACCGTAAATGTTACTTTCTTCCCATTTTAGGGTTTTATACCCTAATTATTATTTTCTTTCCATCTTAGGATTTTCTACCCTAATTGTTACTTTCTTTCCATTTTAGGGTTTTCTACCCTAATTGTTACTTTCTTTCCATTTTAGGGTTTTCTACCCTAATTGTTATTTTCTTTCTATTTTTTAGGGTTTTCTACCCTAATTGTTATTTTCTTTCTATTTTAGGATTTTCTACCCTAATTGTTACTTTGTTTCCATTTTAGGGTTTTCTACCCTAATTGTTACTTTCTTTCCATTTTAGGATTTTCTACCCTAATTGTTATTTTTTTTCTATTTTTTAGGGTTTTCTACCCTAATTGTTATTTTCTTTCTATTTTAGGGTTTTCTACCCTAATTGTTACTTTATTTCTATTTTTTAGGGTTTTCTACCCTAATTGTGACAATAAGCATTTAATATAGCATGTGAGCAAGTGTAGCAGACAAATATGGCATTAAACATGTGTAGCATTCCAATCATGGCAATGTGATTATACCAATTATGACAGTGTGATCATTCCAATTATGGCAGTGTGACCATTCCAATTATGGCAGTGTAACCATTCCAATTATAGTAGTGTATGCATACGAGCATCCGAACATAGCATGTGAACAAATATAGTATCAAATATGGCATGTGAGAAACAACCAAAGCATATGAGAATCAATCAAAACATGATGGAACACGCAGCAAGATGACAACTTTGTCAGGCTGGACCAAAATGGGCACATAGGGCACTGTACTTACTCAAAAAATTCTTAAAAGATATCCTCGAAAAGAAGACTCAGAGGCCAACATTTTGTCTCAAGGAAGCTAATCCTGAAAGAGACCATAGGCAGGTCGAAAACATTCCCCAAGTACAGGCAAATACACTGGTCAGGTCTGTTCCAGATTCTGGCCAGTGGTACTATAAAATCAATATAAAATCATATAGCTTATGAAAATAAAATCTGAATACATGGTCAGAAAGAAGACTCAGAGGCCAACATTTTGTCTCAAGGAACCTAATGCAAACAGAGGCATCTTCCTAAAGCTAGACACCAATCTCAAACATGCATTTGCAGTATGCTTTGACTTTGAAAAAATAAACTGACAAAAGCGATGGGTGATTCTTACCTCAGGCTTCTTCTCTCTCCTTCTCTCCTTTGCGTCTTCTCATCATCCTCTTTGCTGCCTCTCTGATCCTTCTCTCTTTTTCCTCTAGATCTTCTCTCTCTCTCTCTCTCTCTCTCTCTCTCTCTCTCTCTCTCTCCCCTTCTCTCTTTCTCTATTTTCTTCTTCTTCTCTTTTCTTCCAATTTTTTTTTCTTTTCTCTCTCTCACTCACATTTTTCTCTCCTCACCCACGTTCTCCTCTCTCTATGGTCTGGAAAAAGACCCCTCCTCTCTCTTCTCTTGCCTATTTATACTTTTTTCTCTCCTTTTCTAGAAGATCCTTCTTTCCTTTCTTCTTTTTTCTAGAAAAATCTTTTTTCTTTCTTTTTCTTCTTTCCTTTCTTCTTTTCCTTCCTTTTTCCCTTCTCCTTCTCCATTCCACACGTTCTCTATCTCTCCCTCTTCTAGAAAATCCTCTCCTCCTCTTTCCTTCTCTCTTTTCTTTCCTTTTTCTCAAAACCGAGATCTTTTGGATTTCTTTTTTTTTTTCTCCTCTTGGACGTCCCTTCCTCACTTTGGATTCCTTTCTTTTTTTTTTCTTTTGGATTATATGCCTTAACAAAATCTTTTGAATCCAAAAGATTTTTTTTTTCTCTTTTCTTTCCTTTTCTCAAAATAAAATCTTTTGGATTCTCCCTTTTCTATTTCTTTTTTTTTTCTCTCTCCACCTTAGACGTCTCTTCCCTTCTCATCTTTGGATTCTTTTTTTTTTCTTTCGGATTATATGCCCTAACAAAAATCTTTTGAATCCAAAAGATTTTTTTTCTCTCTTTTCTTTCCTTTTCTCAAAACAAAATCTTTTGAATTCTCCCTAAATTTTCCTCTCTCTCACGTTTCCTCTCTCTTTGGATTCTTTGTTTTCTATATATATATATATATATATATATATATATATATATATATATATATATATATATATATATATATATATATATATATATATATATATATATATATATATATATATATATATATATATATATATATATATATATATATATATAATTATATAATATCAATATATTGATATATATAATATAATATACATATAAGATATATGTATATATTATATGATATATTACAATATATTATATATTATATGATAATATATAAAAGAAATACATGGATATAAGCCACCATGAATTAGTCCGGATTGACTGGGTTGGGCCAATACTACCTTGGGTTGAGCTGAGTTGACTGGATTGGCTGAAATTAATTGGGTTTTCACTCTCTGTTATTTCATGGGTCATTTCCGCTGTCATCCCGCATGAAATTTTTTGATGGTCTCTATTTCAAATTTTTTTTGCATTCATTTTGTAGAACATTAAAAATGAGGAATATAGGAACTTGAATCACCTCATTTGGAAGTAAAATGGTCAACTTATGAATTTTTTAAGTTTAAGCGGACCAATTATCGATAATTTGGCTGACCATTTTGCATGGGACCCTCCGGAGACTTTTACCTGAGATTTTCCACGTCTACTTCGCAGGACATCACAAATGAAGAATAATGGTCTTGGAATCATCTGAATCCGATGTAGAACGGAAAAGATATGAAGCTTTGAAGTTCTAACGATAATTTTGCATGCAAGCTTGCATTAGACCCACTGGGTTTATTATTTATAATAATTTCATAAACTTCCCTTATATGTATCATCCGACTAAAATGATCATATCTTCCTCATTTCATATCAGAATTGAGCAATTCTGGTCTCGTTTCAAAGATAATTTTATGACCTATGCATTCCTGCAGATAATAGCCCATGACCCTGCTGTGGGATTCAGTGAAAAATCATAAATCTTTGGATTAAAGGCCAGAAACCTACCATATTGGTTCACTTACACAGAGGGTGGCAAAAATGGGGTGCTTACACTAGCCCAGACGAAGTCTCAAATCTCAGTCAGCATGGGTACCACCAGCTTCAATAGGGTCTTGAACACTGTCTTCTTATATTTAGCCCCAACTTTGAAGTCCTCCACCGCCTTCAGTTGAATCTCCATAGTTCGAGCCTCGAGAGAAGATGCGAGCTCATCCTTCTCCCGACGAAGGTTAGCCAGGGCCATTTCATGAGCAACTCGCTTGTCCTCGTAGACTTTGTCCACAACAACCGTAGTATTCTTGGCACTCTGAAGCTCCTCCTCAAGGTTACCTCTATCATCCCTCAATGTCTGATTCTGCCTCTTGTCTCGGTCCGCCTACTCCTGCACTTTGTCTCGCTCCTTCTCTACCTCGGCCTTGTCACTCTCGGCCTTGGCTAAATCCTCCTTAAGCTTCTTCATCTCCTCCTCGAGGTCCTTTGCACTTCTTTGGGTACATAACATCTCCTTCTAGAACTCCTTGGCAAGTGCATCAGATTCATCGCACTGGTGTTCCGCTATAATTAACTGGTTCCAAGCATCAGTAAGCTTCATGTAGAAATCTTCTATGAGAGCTCGGGATCGAAGCAAGAAATGGGTAGCCTGTAAGCAAGAGACGAATGGTAAATAGAGAATAAATAGGGATAAGGAAGAGAGGATATAAAATAGTTTAGTAGAATACCTCAGTAATGTTGCAAACTTTCCGTCTATAGACCTCAGCATACGTCATCCCCTCATATTTCAAGATGTCAACAGGGAACCTCATACCACGAGTAAGCTCCTCCATTGCATCGGGGCTCCGAATGGACGATAGTCGTGTGGAGAGGTTGACCTCAGGAACGAAGGTGGTAACATCCTCTTTAATGTTCTCAAGGTGCCTGAACTCCCCACCCTGATCTCGGCCGTATACGTCACTTGAGCAGTAGAGGTGTCAGTAGAGGAGTTATCAACAAAAGAAAGATGGTAAAAATCTAGCAGCTTCGGAGGGAAGAGGATATGGATCGAGACCATACCATGAGTCTCCTCGGCAACCTCGGAAGAGGACTTCTTATTTTACTTCTTCTTCTCAGACCTCTGGTTGTGGTGACGCTTCCTCTTCTCCCGGTGCCTTAGCTAGGTCCCCTCTTCAGCTGGAACCTCAAAAACATCTATGTTGTCGACCTTAACAAGCGTGTGCTCCCCTGAGAGGTGGGGCTCAGAAATAGCGATGGCACTAGCCGTCCCAGGAAGCTTGATAGAAGCCTTTTTTGCCCGATCCTCGATGCGAAAATCACCCTCACGAACCTCGAATGGCTTCTCAGAAGCTTGTGCCTCAGAAACTCCAACTAACGATGGAGTTTTAGCCAAGAGAGCCTCAGCAAGGTCGTCCAAATCAATATCCACTGCAAAGGAGTAAAGATAAGGGGTTAGTCCATGAGCATAAATAGGAAAAAAGTTAGTTCAGTGAAGAGGGGCTCACCCAGCCCAGCATTCCAGAGGAATTCAGGATTGGATAGCTGCACTGTAGTCGGGGCAGGGATGGCACAGATCATGTCTGCACACTTGTTGAGATCCTGATGGATCATCGGTACCATGTTGACCTGGGAAGCAGTAACCTCGGCCTAGCAATTTCTCGGCCAAGTATCGTTGGGATATGGGGTCCAAGAGGTGAAGAAGAAATTATGCTTCCAATGGTGATGGGAGGTGATGATGTCTTTGGCTTGGGGTAGGTCACATCATTGTGACGCATGAAGTAATACCATCCCAGCCCCAATGTCACTGAGGCCGAGACCATTCAAAGAAATTTTTTGAAAATGGCCACCTCGGCCTGTAGACCGCAAAGTGTTGGGTGTACAAGGAAGCTAGTGATCTTGCGCCACCCATTGGGAGTGATCTACGACAGAGCCACTCTATAGCTATCCAGCAATTCGAAGTAAAAAACTAATGCTGGGAAACGGAACCCTAATTGAAACATCTCCTTGTATACGACAATGAAATCGTTTCGAGGCGTACACATTCTATCCTCAGACTCAAGCAACAAGAAGGAAATATTCTCAGGGATACTATAAAGCTCGCTGATCTCATCCAGACGGGACTGGGTAACTTTGCTCTGGATCTTACTAGAAGAAAAATCCGAACCGCGAGGAACCCTAGAGGATGGTGGGGGCTCAAGGTTGGCTGCCCGTATGCGAGCAGCCTGAATAACTTTAGCTCTTCTAACCTCGTTCCTTCACCCTATACCAGTCTCGTGGATGACTAAGGGAATGGAGGCAGAAGTGGAGACTTGGCCACTTTGCTTGGCGGTGTTTGAGCCTGAAGCCTTGTCTTCGGGGTTAGATTCTAATCTACTACTGGGTCTCTTAGTCCTAAGCATTGCTTGCTTGAAAGATGAAGGAAATGAATAAGCCCAATAATGAAAGGCACTGAAGGTGCGAAGCAGCAGAAATATTGAACCAGAATGAGCAAGAGAAGAGTAGAGGAAGCAGTTCGAAAGGGACAAGGGACTTATATAGGCCACGAATTCTGAGGAAATCCGAATGTAGGCCATAATGACCTACAAATTCGAGAAACGGCTATAACCGTCACATCAGAGGCAAAAGCACACGTGGCAGCCCCCTGTTCGCTCCGATTTTGATGTATTTATGGCAAAACAGTAAACAAAGCATTTCTTTCGAAGAATGAGGTGGTGGGGCCTACAAGATGGTCGAAAAGATTTAAAAATCCCACACAAACAGGCAAGCGTTACGATTCCTCAAACTTTACATCGTCACCTCGCATGCATCGGCCAAAGGTTCGAAATCTTTATTGCCCTCTCTACCTTTAAGAAGCCAGTGAGGGCAAGGGGCATCTAATATAGGGGATAATGACCCCAATGGGGCTCTGACATGTGTATGGTGTTTGATAGATCTTCGATACTCAAATCTAAACCAATGTCAAACCTCAGAGAATTGGAGAAGAAATTGTCTATTTGGGAACCTCGGGCAATAGGCTGAATCTAGCCTCGGAGGGTAAAAGAGCTTCGGAGAGTCAAAGCCTCGGAACCTCGGAATCCTATAGCCTCAAACAGTTAGAGCCTCAGAGCCTCGAAGGATTGGAGGCCTTGAAGGAGTAAGGTCTCGAAGAACAGAACCTCGTGATAAGTTAAGCCTCATGAGCTACCCAACACAACTCGCACCAGCTGTATATGTGCGTGTGATAGAGGACCCCACCCGAGAAATTTTCCTTTTAGACAACAAGATTCTCCACATGTTGACCATGGAGCAATCAACGGAGTTTGACAACGGAGTCAACCTCGAATGATCCAGCAAGGATCCTCCTGATCTGCACATCAGTGGACGTGGATCATGCTCACACGAGGACATCTCGTCGCACCAGGAGAGATGTCAAATATTCCAAACTTGGACCACCTTCAGCCTATATATTTCGACAACAGACGTAGGTAACGACACATTGAATCTTAAGCTTTGAACTCAGATAGAGAAAACTGCCAGAATCTCTTGATAAAAGGGATATTCAACTTTGTCTATCCCATACTGTTTATCTGTCGAATTTACTTAGACATCGGAGTGGTCAAAGAGTGTCACCATCCACCATCATTGCAGTGTTTCTACCTTCTGTGCAGAAAAACTGATAAAAAAATTGATCAAGCTAAGGACCAACTCAATTTGATGCGACAATAGATAAGAATGCTTACAAACTTGATTAGAAGAAGACGCCCTTGTATAAAGAGAGAGAGAGAGGTTTTCATTCCACTCAAGATGCAATGTATGTATCTCTTTAATATTATATTTCAAAATTTTCCCATGCCAATGGGTTAATCATATGTCAGACTTTTTCCACCAAAGAAATTGGGAGAAAGCTATTGCCAAATCAACATTCAAGGGCAGTCTCAAAAGTCCTCGTGTACCGTGTCCTATAGAGGTAGTCATTAAAAACCATCGTAGAAAACTAGTGGCATCAAAATCCAAAGGCAGTTTTTTAAATCCGCCTGGTAGGGAGACAATAGTAGTTGGGGAGTCGTTGGTTGCTGTTGTGCGCAGCAGTAGTATTGGAGGAGGAAGCCATTGTAGGGGAATAAAAAATTAAGGTAATTAGTCTTTGTCATTAGATATCATGAAAGAACAAGATTCAGTTTTGATTCCTCTCAATAAATTGTTGAGGATATCACATTTGTATTATATAGACTTATATTACTGTACAACAGTTTTGAATTTTGAATATATAATACCAATAAAAGAGATATCAGGATCTGTTTCTGATTAAATAGGAATATCTGTTGCCTATAACCATCTAATATTTGAATTTGAATCTTCATTGCTAAATAACGTGTCTAAGATTAAAATGTAAATATCCATTCATGATATCGTGTCCTATGATACGGTGTTAGATATCTCAAACACTGACGCATAAGATGCCGCAATAATTAATAATGGACAAAACATCTAATCAAAGGATTCAAATCGTCTCATCCTTGAGATTCGGGAGGTGTGGCGGCGACCCCATTGGATGGTCGCCATGTGGAGGTCGGATGAATCCGACCCCTCCGTTCGAGTCGACAAGCCGAGCCGACAAGAGAGTGTCGGCTCGAACGGAGGGGTCGGATTCATCCGATCGCCACATGGCGACCATCCAGTGGGGTCACCACCACGCCTCCCGAATCTCAGGGATGAGACGATTTGGATCCCTAATCAAATAATCAATCAATCATAAGTTGAATAATTTAATCAACAAACTTTCTATAAAATAATAGTAGTCGGCTCGAACGGAGGGGTCGGATTCATCCGACCTCCACATGGCGACCATCCAGTGGGGTCGCCGCCACGCCTCCCGAATCTCAGGGATGAGACGATTTGGATCCCTAATCAAATAATCAATCAATTTAATCAACAAACTTTCTATAAAATAATAGTATTTTACCCCAAAAAATTAAATAAAAAAATAAAACAGTAGTAGGATTTTTATTTTTTAAGCAGTAGTAGATGGTTCAAGATGGTTCAAAAGTCACTTCCATAAGACTTATCCACGTCTCACCTCTCACCTCTCCTCTCACCTCTCAATGTATTTTTTGGGATATTAAATCACGTCAAGTCATAAAGCTCTTTTGGTGAAAGTCACATTTGCTAATGTTCCCAAAAGCAATAACAAGAAGATACAAGATGCCTCATTATAATAATAATAATAATAATAATAATAATAATAATAATAATAATATCGGTTAATCTTATTTGTGGGACATTGTGTAACTTTTTTATTATTATTATCCCTGATGAAAAAAAAAAGCCTTAAAATAAAGAGATAGGTCATGGAATTTAATTTTTAAAATTGGAGATTAGAGGACTGCTTTTCCTCTCCAACTTACTTGACTTTCTCATCAAGTTCCTTTACTAGGTCGGTAGGTCTATTCCCTCTCCGTGTCACCATTGTGATGTTCATCTCATAAAAATAATGAGAGACCCGCCATTGAATACAAGCAAAAAATTAAGCCAATCCCAACCATTCTTGCAAACATCTCCAAGGAATCTTGGATAGAATGAGACCTCCAAAGCTAAATCAGACTCAATCCATTGGTGTGTATGCCTGAATTCCTCAGCCTTGTGAATACCAATAATTAAGGTAGTAAATTCCACAATAGAATTGGTAGTAACACCTATTTTTTTTCTTTTTTTTTTTTTTTTTTTTTTTGATTGGGTAAAAATAATCACACCTAAATAAATAGCAAAAGACGCTTGCATTATAACATCCGATCTCCAAAATACTCCACCTTCATCAGGCCGATTAGGATTACCAAACGAACACCCATCCACTTTAAGCTTCACCCAGGGCCCGACCAATTTCATCAATTGTAGTTGAATAACTGCGGCAACCCTCGCTGCCCTTGTACAGATATTAAACCGATCCCAACTGATAATTCCC
Source organism: Protea cynaroides (assembly GCA_028583415.1). Lineage (NCBI taxonomy): Eukaryota > Viridiplantae > Streptophyta > Magnoliopsida > Proteales > Proteaceae > Protea > Protea cynaroides. The sequence goes on from CM053274.1 coordinate 64,160,822, forward strand.
ATAGAGTCCAACTAATAATTCCCGCATATCTTATTGCACATTTTTCAACCAGAGACCACTGACCTCGAAGCACCTTCAAAACAATAATTGTGTCTCTTCAACCAAATATGCCATCCTACAATAAATAAATCCGCCATCCATATAGCCGGTATAACCATTACATTTTTTTCTTTTTCCAGTGATAGACTTAAACCTTAACCAATGAGTATTGAAGAAACCTACAAATCCTCTCCACATGGGCACAACCTTCGTTTTTTTTTTTTTTTTTTTTTAGAAGCCAGGGTAAGTTTTATTCATTTGATCAAATTTCAAAATTGATTGGACTTTTATTTTATGAGTTATAAGTTTCAAAGCAAGGGTTGTTGTTACTGGATTTCGTCTGATGCACAAGATTCTACCACATATCTGTATATCAAGAACACGCAATGAGGTGGGTGGATTTTACCCTGTGACCATTCTGATGCCTAAGTCAGTATGGTCCAGGACAAGTAGAATGGAACTCAGGAATAAGATACCCAACTTCCTTAGAGTGAAGAGACTGAGGTATGGGAGTTCTACAAGACCTTCCCCTTCTCGTTCAAGGCGATAACAAGGTAAAAGGCTAAGTATAACTTACAAGTGAGGGAGGACTCAAATAAGATGAACAATGGATTCTAAATGAGATTTGGTAGAGTAACGGTACCTTGTGAGAGTAAAATTGTGGATGCCTTTACCTTGCCTTCTTCTGCAATTTATAGCACAAATATGAAACTTGTCGAACAAGCTTCCTTTCTTTAGCCAGCTCATTCTGATTTCCTATGCACCATCATCAAACTATATGTAGCTCAGGAGGTCCTACGACTCCCTAGGATGGAGTATATCTCCAAGATCTTTCTTTTTCGACCCCACATGTCCATGTCACTGGGGCGATTTGATGTGATTGCCGCCATCTTCCTCTTCTCGAGTGTATTTGGGGCTTTTTTCTTTGTGGTGCTCCTTGACAAGGTGACGTGGCTGGTCTAGTCATCATAAGATACATTTAATATCCTTTATCTGCATTTATGGGCATTTATCATAGCGCCATGCACGTCTGTCATATTTAATGCCATCAAATCCTCCCTGATATTACGCTTTGGAATTGAATCGAATCGCCATCATCAGATCGAGCAAGATCCTTAGATTTATCTGGTGCATACATGAACCATCTTGATGAGGGACACGTGTACTACCCCTGGTGTGTCTCTCTTGATTACCATTGAATAGCCCAGATTTTATTCATCATATTAACACGCAATAGGGCCGTGTGTATATCCCTCGTTGTTTCTCTCTTGATGACCATTGAACGGTCCAGATTCTATCCATCACATTTTCCCCCAATAGAACCCCTTTGTCTCCTGTGTCGTTTCGACTCCAGGAGTCAATTTTATATAGAAAAATATATTTTATTGCCACGTGTCCATAAAGTACTTCTTCTCTATATCTAATAATGGTTCTCCGCTGATTCTGTCGCATTTCAGCCGTTTCAAGTCCACGTGGCCACATTCAAGCGCACTACCGCCTCATAGACCGTCGTGCCTTTAAAGATCTAATAATTCTCTCCTGTCGTTGAGCTTTCTTGGAAAACCACGTGGCACTCATCTACTAAGCGTCACATCCATCACTTTGATGACCGTTACATCGCTCAAGAGTCATCATATCTGTCCTTGAGAAACGATCTTTCAAAAGCTTATAAATGTCTCCTTCTCTCATGGCTTTCGTCTCTCTTCATCTTCTTCTTGCTCCCTGTACGCTGCAACTTCTTCTTCTCTGTTGTGTGCCTTTGTCCCACTTGAGTCAATTTAGTTGCCCTTGAGCATAGCACCTTTTGAGTTCTTCATCGTCGCCGTCTCACTGCCCCGAGTAAGTTCCGTGTTTCGATTCTTCTTTTTCATTTTGTGATTTTGCCCTAAACCACCATGGCCCTAGACAAAGCCGTCGCGCATCGCCCTTTAGAGCCTACTCACCGCAAGGGTACCTCCAATCCCTCCACCCATGCTAAGAGTAGTTCTAGGAGTGACATCGTACGACCCTTCTTTACCATTCCTGGTGAGTTTGATCCGTATTGTGTTGCCTCTAACATAAAATCCGAAATAATGAAGAATAAGTTGAGGGAACTTAAGGCCACATTTTTTTATTCCCTAATGGATCTAGATGATTGTCCCCGATGAAGATGATCGAGCTAGCCATCCTCATTCGCATAGAAAGACTGTTTGCCTCGGGCTTGAGTTTCCCTAGCCACAGCTTTATATACAAAATCTTAGGTTAATATGACCTCGCCCCCACTCAGCTTTCGCCCAATTCTTGGGCTCATATGCACTCCTTCATCATCTTCTTCCTAAGACACCGTGAGCCTCCTACCTTGAGGTTCTTCTACTACTTATTCAACATCACCGCCATGACCTGGGTGAACCCCTTAACTCACAATTCCGAACCCAATGGTGTATACTATTTCTCTCGTAGAGCCCTAAATTATCCATCGATGTTACTCGAGTGCCCTTCTTCTTTTCCTCGCTAGAAAGAGAGGTTTTTCTTGGCATTGGTAAAGCAGGGACATACCCTAATAGGCCAGTCTTCCCTTCCCATTGGTAATCAATGGCAGTTTATTGAGCCCAAGGATGTAGGTATCCCTCCTGTGCTAACCCCTCTAGAGGACGAGATCCTTGAGGGCCTAAAAAATAATCGAGTGGTTAATTATAAGGACCTGAGCAACAACTCCTTCCTGTTCAAATATGGCCTGAATAAGTGTTCTTTCGACCCTTCAAAACTCCTGTTGTGGATTTCTATCTTATTTGACCACTATTTCAACTGGTTTGTCTTGTTGTGGAAGGTCTAGATGACAGTTTATGGGAGACTTTGATGGGCACAGACCGATTAGAGTGTCACACCCCAATTCTGAATCAACCAGAATGGTGTGAGTGAACCGTTATTGAACCAACGGTTCACACCAGGATCTCGAATAAACCGTGTCCACTCATACAAACCATTGCACATAACCACAATCAGAATATAAATAATACAGCGGAAGTCTTTAAATAGAATGAACTGAAAATCTATTGATAAATTAAATAAAATATTCCATTATTCAAATCCAATCATAAAATATAATATCCTTACATCCACTTAATCCAACTGAAATTAACTGGAAATAAATAAAAATCCAATCAAAGGTACACGCAGAAAGGGCACTCGCATGAAGCGTCATGCTCGTCCTCTCCTGCCTGTACACCCAGAGCAGCAACATCACCATACGCCGGAGCGTTCATATAGTCATCCACCGTGTATCCTGCATCAACATCTAAAAACAATGTGTACACAAAGGGTGAGCTCACAACTTAGCTCAGTAAGACAATCAGACAGTTTCACAATATTATGCATGAGTAACAAATATTTTATGCTGTGGTCTGGTTTAAATTTGCAATGTGCTATAGAAAGGTTTGGTGGCCCCCGCACCTCTATACACGAGTGTATGGCACTTCATGGATCACACCACCATTGGCCCACATCATGGAATAGAGATAGAGCTAAGATATCCCCGTACCTCCCCTGATGCTCTACCCATACCAGTACCTAAGCCCTTACTGGCCAGGGCTTGCAAACTGGGCTCGCAACTAACCAATCCTATATGTCTTCAATGTAGGCTCTATCCCAGCACAATTGTCTACAGCATAGAGATAGAGCTAAGGCATCCCCGTACCTCCCCTGATACCCTATCCACAACTAACCCACTAGGATAGAACAATACGCAGGTAGACCCTATCCCAACATAACTCCCTACGGCATAGAGATAGAGCTAAAGCATCGTGGACAAGCCAAAATCGACCTCGGAGGCCACAGTGCCACATCACCATGGCCAGGCCAGCATCAACATCGGAGACCACCATACCATGACCTTCCCCTGATGCCCCACCTGTACCAAGCATGTTAAGATAAAATACTACAAAAAGGTGCCAGTGTGAGGAATGATCCCAGGCTCCATGCCCCACTCCACACACTAACGAAAACAATCACATGCCTAACAATCACATCCTATCAATGCATGAACAATAATAATAACTGAAAGTAAAAGATGGCATGTGAATATGCACAAACATCACATCATATATATTCAGGTTAATAACAACGATTTACTGTCCATTAATTATTAGGGTTTAAGTCAGATTCCCTTACCTGACGCTCGTTTGATAGCTTGCTCCACGTCGCAAGATCCAAACGTGCTATCACAAAGTCCTACATAATATTAGGGTTCAATTAGAATAGTTTCTTTAGGGCATACGTTGGTCGGAAAACCAACGAGGTTACAAAATACACTCACAGAGCTGACCGGTGGCATATACCGGCCGCAGCTCTGTGGGGAAATCTGGCGACCGGTATGGTTAGCCGGTCCCCACAGACCAGCCCCCCGGAAGGTACCGGTGGCAACATACCGGTCACACAGGGTGCAACCGGTATAGTCGACCGGTATGTCTCCGCAAGACCATACTTTAGGTTTTTTTTCGACTGCCGTCGATCATTCTCCATGGATTTCCAGGGTTTCTCCTATCCATTCTAAATTTGAGCTTTGAGTTAGAGTTATATCCAACTCATTCCAGTCTAGTTTCGATGATAATCATCCTAGAACTCGAATCTAGGGTTTGACGGCAACTTAGGGTTTAATATCCAATTAGGGTTTTAGATCAATACCTGATTTGCATGGTATTGGTCCAACCACACAACTATCCTAAAGTCATAGAGTAAGAAAAATGATTAAAAGACTTACCGTCGACTGGCGTAAAGTGAGCGTCGTCGAACGGCAAAGGCAGCACTTCCTTTTTCTTCCTAGCTCCTTCTCCTTTCCAACCTTTTTCTTTTCTCTAGGGTTTGTGAGAGACAATGGAAAGGATTTGAGGAGGTTTAAGGGTGTTTATATAGGCTAGGATTAGGGTTTAGTAACCCTATTAGGATTAGGAAAGTCCAAGTATTAGGGTTTAGGAAAATGGGACCCGTAGAGATCCAATTCCGGATCTCCGTAGTCAGCTGCGCAGAGCTGACCGGTCGACCGGTACCAAGACCGGTATCATCGACCGGTCAACATAAAATAATGATTATTTGACCGTCTTTGATCCGATTTCGTACCTGTTTGTCATCCGCTCGTCCCGTCTGGCTCGGTGATGATCGGAAGACCTGTTACGACATGAAATCAAGGTTTAGACCGGATTCACGGAGTGCTTTAGACCGGGTTCATGGAGTGCGGGTCTTACATAGAGAATCAAGTTATAAAGAAAGAAGAGATAGCCGTAATAGTGGCTGATAAGGTAGATGCCCTGAACGCTGCTGCAACTTCTACTCCTGTAGTTCCTCAAGATCCTCGACTGGGCCCACAGGAACCCTTAGTGATCCCCCAGGAACCCCTTGCATCGACTGTACCTTCCACACTAGCTGCGACTTCTGCAACAGGCCGAAACAATCCTCCCTCAGATAAAGGCAAGGACGTTGATGTTGAACCCATTGACATCCCAGATGACAGTAAGACTCTTCGACCCCTTAATCGTGATTCTTCCTTTTGTGACCTTACCATTCGATGTTGATATGCATTTGCATGTGTTTTTTCCCAGATGATGATGTTAATGATGATGAGATCCTTGCGGCTCCTCAAAGGAAAAAGAAAAGAAAGATTGATTACACCCAAGGACACTTCGTGGGATGTCCTCCGCAAATTGTCTCTTGGCCCAGAGCCCCTACAGTTGATCATCCCTTTGACATCGGCGCCGACAACTACAGTGACTTTCTCGCCTTCCAAGCTATCTGGTTCTGCAAGCCTTGTTCGTACTACCTTGACACTTTCTGCGGGGTTTTCATCAAGTTTTACTGTAAGTTTGATGGTTTCTCCTGCAACAGCCTCTGTAGGTGTGGACATGATGATGCCCCCTAAAATTCAACTATTATCGACCAGTGTTACTCAACCAGTCACTCAAGCATGCCCTAAAGGTGGCTCAAGACCTTGTGCACAATGTCTGCCTTCCTGGGAACAGAGCCTTATTCTAGAGTACGTCTTTAGACAAAGTAGACGAGAGCCAGTATGGGGCCCTCAATATGGTGAGTTCTCCTTCGTCATTTTCTTTTGCCTATATTCCTTACATCATCTTTTTTTATTCTTGCTTTTTTCTTTGTTCAGCTAAGAAACGGCACTCGTTTTTATAAAGAACTCACCGCCAAACTATTAGCTGACATGAAAATGCTTCAAGCTGTCCATGGTAGAGTTGTACAAGAGTACGTTAGTGCTGTGAAAGGACTCGAACAAGTTTTTATGGAGCGTCAGATAGCTGTCAATGGTTGGATTGATGCTGAAGTGGCCATGGCGAAGGAGAAAGCATCCCTATAGGCCAATCTAGCTACTGCTCGCTGGGAGAGAAATGAGGCCAACAAGCTTGCCAGTGATTATAAATTCAAAAGAGACTAGTTTGAAGCTTCTCTGGATCTAACTAGGAGATCTCCTTCTGACTTGAATAAGAAGTACAAAAAACTGGATGAGACGTGCACTTACAATACTAAGAAGCTTCAGGATGCCAATAAGGAACTCGAAGACTTGAGATTTATCAAAGATAACCTATCAAACCCAAGGGGGTACAGGAAACCAACGATCATCTGGAAGCAAAGCAGAAAACTTTATTGGCAGCTCATGAGAAGCTAGAAGGTGAGCATGTTTCCCTGAAGACCGAGTGAGAAAACTTAAGGTTCGACTTGGATCTGGTTACGGGGAGAGAAACATCTCTGAAGGAAGAGCTAACTCAAGTCAAGAATCAAGAGACCGCTTTGCCAGCTGAAGTGGTGCGATTGACAGTGTTCGAGCTCCAAACACAAGGGCCTTGATGACAGCTCTGATAAACTCCAAAGAAACGAATGACCATATCAGATTAAAGCATGCTCAAGCAGTTCGAGAGGTGGTCATACAGATATATGAGCATATGTTGTCAAGTCTTCCTAGTTATAATTTCTTTAGCTGTGCCATTATGACCAAGGTGATTCGAGACAAACTTCCAAAGAAGACTCCTCCATCACCAGTTGCTCCTGTTACTGGGACTAAGTTGTCTACCGTAGTAATATCTCCCTTGTCTGTTCTCCATGTGTCATCGGTTCCTCCTCCATCGAGCACTCCATCAGAAGACATCGCATCTGAGGATCTTCCTTCAAGTTCTCAGCCAGAAACTCAACCAGACCACCAAGGCGAAGAGACCCCTAAGGGTTAAGTATATTTTTTTTTTCCGGTCCTTGGCATGTCTCTGTACTTGAGTAGACAATTAATCGAATCATCATCTTTGCTAAGTGTTTGTCTTGGTTTTTCCTCTACTATCACCCAATTTGATTGATTCTGGTCTATGATCAAACTAATCAAATTGCACATTCCCTGAGCCATTTTCTTTCATAGAACCTCTAAGTATATTTTCTGTTTGTCTTAACGTTAATAATGACCCCCCAAGCTGGTAGTCTTAACCTCTGACTAAGGCTATCAGCTTGCAAAATCTTCTCTTTTACTTGGTCAAATCCTTCAATAGACCTTTAGGCAAATTATTTTTCGAGCTTTAAGTCAAAGACTACCCCTCAATCTGGTAGACTTCGCCTCTAACTAAGACTATCAGTTTGCAAAATCTTTTCTTTTACTTGGTCGAACTCTTCGATAGGCCCTTACGCAAATTCTTTACTTGAGGCCCTTAGGCGGATTATTTACTTGGTCGATTTCATCGACAAACCCTTAGGCAAATTATTTACTTGGTTGATTTCATCAACAGGCCCTTAAGCAGATGTTTTTCAAGCCTTAAGTCAATGATTAACCCTCAAGCTGAGTGGGTTGGTCTTTGATCAAGCTAGTTAGATTTGCTGCAAATCCTTTTTATTTCCACACATATGTCACAAGTTTGAAGTAATAACACTTATCTTTTATTGAACTCAACGCATGTCATACATAGTACTTCCTCAGATTTTTGGAGTGCCATGTGCGAGGAATAGCTTTCCCTTCCATTGTTTCCAGATGATACGATCCCGATCTATTGCCTTCACCACTCGATATGGTCCTTCCCAAGTAGGCATTAGCTTGCCTTGCTAAGTAGGTTCAGAAGCTAATATGTTACGCAAAACCAAATCACCAACTTGAAATAGATTTTCTTTCACCCTCGAGTTATAATACTGTGCTGTCTTTTGTTGGTATGCTGTGATACGAAGCGTGGCTGTCTCATGCACATCTTCTTACATGTTGAGATCCATCCTTAGGATATCAGGGTTGGTGTCTTCATTGAAGTTGAGCACCCTATAACTTTTTTTGACCACCTCTACTAGGATAACGGCTTCAGAACCAAAGGCTAATTTGAAAGGTGTCTCACCAGTAGCAGTTCGAGCAATTGTTTAATACGACCACACCACATGGGGCAACTCCCTGATCCAAAGGTTCCTATTCTCTTTGAGGCGATGGGCCAACCCCTATAGCAGAGTGCAATTGGTGACTTTTGTTCATCCGTTGGCTTCTAGGTGTGCAACAGAAGCAAACCTATATCCAATTCAATGATCTCGGTAGAATTTTGTGAAAGCCTTGCTGGAAAATTGAGGGCCAATGTCCATAATTAGAACTTGTGGGATGCCATATCTATACAGTACTTTGAGTCTAAAGAATTGAACGGCTTTTTGAGAAGTGACCCTTGCCATGGCTTTTACTTTGATCCACTTGGTAAAATAGTCAATTACCACCAAGATAAATTTGAGCTTTGGTTGTGGGAATGGTCTCAAAATGTCCATCCCCCATACAACAAAGGGAATGGATGCTAGTATGGATTACATGAGTGTAGGTGGTCATCGCGGCACAATTGCATGCTTTTGACATGGTTCACAAGTTTTGGCGTAGTTTTCACAGTCGGTCATCATGCGGGGACATTAGTACCCTTGCTTGAGAATCTTGTAACACATGGTGCGACCACACTGATGGGCCCCACAGATCCCCTCATGCACTTCTGCCATCATATATTCCGCTTTAGAGGGTGGTATACATTTGAGAAGAGGGTGTGTAAGAGACTTTTTGTACAGCATCTCCTCATAGATCACATAAGCATGTGACTTGGCTTGTATGCTTCAAGCTTCTTTGCGATTAGTAGGTAGAACATTTTCCCTAAGATAGGTGAGAATAGGATCCATCCAACACGGTTTAGCATCCACCAGGAGAACTTCGGGAGCAAGATTGCTGCTGCGTCGCAGCAAGTGCTCAACATACACTGGTACTTCAAAGCTGCTCAGATCATCCAGTCCTACCTTAAAAAGAGCGTTCGCTTCCACATTCTCTTCTCGAGGTACATTGAAGACTTCGAACTTCTCCATCGGTGAAGTAAGCCGTTTACCTCAGCTAGGTACTTTGCCAAATATTCTTGTCTAGCCTTATAGACCCCCGACACTTGTCGAACTATCAACTGTGAATCACCATACATGATCAAGCATTTCACCATCAACTTAGTGGCAAGCTTCAGACATGCTATGAGGGCTTCATACTTAGCAACATTGCTAGTTGTTGAAAATCCAAAGCGTACAGATGTAAGTACTTTGAATCCTTCTGGGCTAATAAGAACGATCCCTGCTCTAGCTTCCTTCTTATTTGACAAGCCATCTACATACATAACCCAAGAAGGCTCCTCAGGTGTGATAACAATTTTAGTTCGACCCACCTCTATCGCTCGTTCGGGATTCGACCTCTCTTCTGTACCATCTGGAGGGTGCTCTCCAATAGAAAATTTGTTAAGGCTTGTGTCTTAATTGTTGTTCGAGGCTGGAACTTCAGATCGAACTCACCAAGCTCGACCGCCCAATTTACAATTTTACCCTAAACATCAGATCGACCAAGGAATTTCTTCAACGGTCTGTCAGTCAAGACAGAGATGGAATGCGACTGGAAATAAGGCCGGAGCTTTCGAGCCGTGGTGACTAAGGGAAAAACGATCTTCTCAATAGACTGATATCTGGTTTTCGTGTCAAGAAGTACCTTATTGATGTAGTAAATGGGATGTTATTCCTTCTCTATTTCCTTGATGAGCACAACACTAACAGCTTGCAGAGATACGATCAAATATAAAAAGAGAATGTCTCTTGTCTCTAATTTACAAGGAGAAGGGGGATGATAAGTACCTTTTTAAGTCAGAGAACGACTCTTCACACTCTGGTATCCATTCAAAGGTCTTCGACCATTTGAGAGTTTGGAAGAAGGATAAACACTTATTTGTTGACTTTGACATGAACCGTCCTAGAGCTGCAATTCGACCTGTCAATTCTTGTACTTGTTTAGGCTTTGTGGGAGATGTCATATTTTGAATAGCATTGATCTTGGCAGGATTAGCTTCGATCCCCTTTGTGACACCATATACCCCAGGAACTTGCCCGAATTTACACCAAATGCACAGTTCTTTCGTATGACCTCGAATACTTTGGCCAGATCGTCCAGATGTGTTCGAGCTTTTGTACTCTTGACCAAGAAATCATCAACATAAACCTCCATATTTCTGCCTATTTACTTCTCAAAAACTTTGTTAACCAGCCTTTAGTAAGTGATCCCAGTATTTTTTAGGCCGAATGGCATGATAGTATAACTGTATAACCCTTTGCTAGTTACGACGACGGTGCTTTCCTCATCTTCGTTAGCCATCTTAATTTGATTATATCCAGAGTATGCATTTAAGAAAGATAGAAGTTCATGTCCAGCTATGGCATCTATCAGTTGATCTATCTGAGGTAAGGGGTAATAATCTTTAGGGCATGCTTTATTCAGATCAGTGAAATCGATACAAATGCGCCAACAGTTTTCCATCTTCAACACCATTACAACATTGGTCAACCACTCTGGGTAGTTGACCTCCCTAATAAAACCTACCTTAGGGAGTCTTTTGAATTCCTCATCGATGATAGCTTGTCTTTTGGGGGAAAAGGCCCTCTTCTTCTGACGGATGGGTCGATGGTGGGGATCGATCATCAGACGGTGTTCTATAATGGTACAGGGAATACCTAGCATATTTTTCACAATCCAAGCAAAGACATCTAAGTTCTTTCGGAGGAAGGTGATGAGTTCTTATTTCTGCTCCGTTTGGAAATCAATCCTATCAGGAACGGCTTCTCAAGGTTCTCTTCATAAAATGGGATCGGGATAAGATCATCTACTGGAGTGTTCCTCTGTTGGGGAAAATCATCTTGAAAATCCTCTAACTGGATGGTCTGGATGGGTGCATCCATCTTGTTGGCTTTCAAATCTGCTTGATAACACCGGCGAGACATTGACTGGTCAGATTTACAAAAACCTACTCCCATGACTCTAGGGAACTTCATGATCAGATAGTATGTTGACAAGCATGCTTTCATCCAGTTGAGTCCTGCCCTTCCGAGAATGGCATTGTGGCTAAAGCGAGTATCCACCACCATGTAGTCCAACTATACGCAGGTTCGAGTAGGATAAACTCCTACTCGGGTGTCTAGTCTGACGACACCTTTCACCCCAACAACATCTCCATTGAACCCGATCAAGGAATACGTGATGGGTCGTAGCATATTATCCTCATATCCCATGCATTTAAGGTGTCATAGTATAGAATGTTCACTGCACTCCCAGTGTCCAACAAAATTTGGGTCACCTCGAACTGATTCCCGATAGCCATTTTGATCACTAGAGGATCCTCATGAGGGGTTACAACGTCGATGAGATCGTCATCCCCAAAGCAGATGAAGCCTTCATTACGTAGCTTTTTGAAAGAGAATTCTTCAACTTCAAAGTCACGACCCCTCACCAACTTGTTCTCTGTTGATTCCTCCATGGGCCCAACTGCAATTGTCACACCCCAATTCTAGTCTAACCAGAATGGTGTAATGAACAGCCAATAAACCAACGGTTCACCCAGGATCTCATATAGGTTGTACCCACCATATCAAACCACACACACATTCTACATTAATAATCAGAGGTAATAAACAAATAAGCGAAAGTCTTATAGATAATGAACTGAGAGTCCAACAATGATAAATAAGTATTTAATCCAATTATCTCCAAACCACAAGACATAAAAATAAATAATCAATTACATATCTGATGTTCAAATTATAACTAAACTTAAGGAAAAACACATTGGTTGCACTCGCATGATGAATCATGCGTATCTTCTTCAGCTTCTACGTCTATCGCAGCAATGTGTCCATACGTCGGTGCATTCATATATTCTTCAACGGTAGGACCTGCATCATCAACTAAAAATATTCGACGTCGAAAGGGTAAACACACATCATAGCTCAGTGAGCAAACAAAACAATGCAACAAGCATATGCATGCATTCAATTCATATCTTTGGTTTGGTTTTTAAGTTTACAATATGCTATAGAAAAGTTTGGTGGCCGCCACACCTCTATACACGACTGTGTGAATCCACCCAATGGATCAAATACCATTGCCGTCCCACATGCACCCACCATAGAATAGAGATAGAGCTAAAGTGTCTGGGTCAAACACCGCCAACACTTCCCCTGATGCCTTACCCATACCAACACGTAAGTCCCTATTCGCGAGGGCTTACAAACTGAGCTCGCAACTAACCAATCCTAATGTCAACCAGTGTATCTAAGGCCTCATCCTAGCATCCCTCAATATGCCCATAGAGATAGAGCTAAGGCCCCCCGATAGAGTCAGAGACCACACGGTCCGAGACCACCTCCCCTGATGCCCTATAACGTAATAGTTCTGCTAAGGTAATGGCGATACGACGATGTTAGTGGGCAAAACTTGAGTAGATATAGAGCTAGAGTCTGGTGACAAGGTCAAAGACCACCATACCACGTCCTCCCCCTGATGCTCCACTCGCATCCAACACACCAATCACACACATACATTCACATGCCTATTCCTAGCATCATCATCATCATCATCATCATGTTATAAATAAACAGAATTAATTATGCATGAGCAGTAATAGCAGGAATATTGGATGACATGTGAAATACACATTATAAACATATAAGCATAGAGTCAATCATGGCATTGGACTCAATAAAAATAAATAGTTTGTTATTATCCAATTAGTTTAGGTCTTGTTCCCTCACCTGTTAGCAATACTCGATCTCCTTCCAAGCCTTGAAATTCTCTTTGAATTGATTTAACAACCTAAAAGTTATATGAATTTAAGTTAGGGTTCATATGTGACATGTTACAGTAGTCAAAAATTGAAACAGAATACTGATAGGTGTCTGACTGGTCCTATGGTCTCATACTGTATCGACCTTACTGTCTACAATCGATACCCTACGGTCACATATGGTGCGACCGTAGCTGCGACCATATGGTTTCTGTAATCTTCCCGAATGTCTATGGTCGATCCTTTGGTCATGCTGGTCATGCTATGGTCCACTATAGTTGCAACCTTGAGATTTCTAGTCACAGTCTTCATGCAATTCGAGTTCTTCTTGAGTCAATTCTTCTGTTCTTCAATATAATTTATTTTAAGGTCATCCTATGGCCATTATTAGTAGTTTCTTATCAACGCTAATCATCAAATTCACTCCTCATGGTTCTCCTTGGGATTTTCTCAAGGAAATCACATGGATCATAATAGGTTGACATTCCCAATCCTCCATAGAATCCTTAGTCCATAGAATTAACATCTTTAGAAATTAGGCTCATACCTTTGCCTGTGATAGAGAGCCAATCTCTTCTCAGCAAATTCTTTTCCTTAGCTTTTTCTTCTTCTCCTTATCTTATTTCTCTTCCCTTCTCTTTCTTTAGGGTTTACTAATGTTCTAGAAGAGTGAAAAAGGGCTGAGGGACATCCTTTATTTAGAGAAAAACTCTTCATATAGAGTCTTCTTTCAATTAAGAAAGCAATCCCTTAATTTAGGAAAGTTTTCAAAACTCAGAGTCTGATTTGGGGTCTCACGGTCGATCATACGATCGCATAAACCGTCGACCGTAGGGTCGAAATCATCACCGTAGGGTTCTAGAATTGAGATTTTTGTTTCTTTCCTTATGGTCGACCATACCTACCCAGGTATGCGACCTTAGGTATGTTTTTAGTGTTTTTAACTCGATTCTCATACCTGATTTGTGATCTATCTTTACACGCTCGGTCCAAGAATGATGGGAAGACCTATCACAACACGGTTAGACCAAGTTAGTGAAGTGCGGGTCTTACAACTCCCCCCCCCCCCTCTTATATAAATTTCGTCCTTGAAATTTACACATACCTTTCGAGTCGAATAAGTGAAGATATTGCTTCCGCATAGCGTTCTCTTCTTCTCATATAATTTCTTCCACATTTTGGCTTCTCCAAGTAACCTTACGTAACAAATGTCACGGTTGCAAAGACGTTGTACCTTTCGGCTAGTGATCTCAAAAGGTACTACTTCGAACATCAAATCTTCAGTCAAATCTAGTGGATCCATTGTTAACACGTGTGTTGGATCTCTGACGTACTTCTTTAATTGTGAGATATGGATTACATTATGTACACTAGACATGGATAGGGGTAGTGCTAACTGATACGCCATCTTTCCACGTTTAGCTAGAATCTCATATGGTCCAATATATCTGGGACACAGTTTTTCCTTCTGTCCAAACCGTTTTAAACCACGCATAGGATATATTTTCATAAATACCTTATCACCTATGGTGAATTCGAGATCTCTGCGTCGATTATCTGCATATTGCTTCCGACGGTTCTGAGCTGTTCGGACTCTTTCCTTGATAATGTCGACCACTCAACAAGTCTCCTCAACAAACTCTGGTCCAACAATACTTTGTTCTCCAACTTCGTTCCAAAATAAAGGAGTTCGACATTTCCTATCATATAGTGCTTCATAGGGTGACATCTGTATTGTAGCTTGATAGCTATTATTATAAGCGAACTCGAACAATGGTAATTTCTCATCCCATGATCCTTTAAAATCAATGACACAAGCTTGAAGCATGTCTTCTAAAATCTGAATAGTACGCTCTTACTGTCCGTCTATTTAAAGATGGAATGCAGTACTAAACTTCAACGTTGTACCCATAGCCTTTTGTAATCCTTTCCAAAACTTTGAGGTATTGCGTGGGTCTCTGTCAGACACAATGCTTTCAGGTACACCATATAATCTGACAATATTATCTACATACAACTTAGCTAACCTCTCTAGGGTATATTGAGGTAGTATAACTATGAAACGAGCTGTCTTGGTCAAACGATCCACAATCACCCAGACCGCGTCAACTACTCTGGGAGTCAATGGTAACCCGGTGATGAAGTCCATAGTGATGCAGTCCCATTTCCATGCTGGTTCTGGTAGTGACTGCAATAATCCTGTAGGTCTTTGCCTTTCAGCCTTTACCTACTGAAAATTCAAGCATTGAGACACAAATTTAGCTACATCTGCTTTCATTCATCTCCACCAATAGAGTTTCTTTAAATCATGGTACATCTTCGTGCTTCCAGGATGTACCGAATAAGCGATGGTGTGGGCTTCCTTCATTTGTCTGTGTCTAATATCCAAGTCTTCATTTTCAGGAATACATATTCTCCCTTTGTATCTTATTACTTCCTCATAATCCAAAGTGAAGTCAGGGTTAGTCCTACCTTTTTCAAGGTCTTGTTGCACCATTCTCAGATAAGGGTCTGATTTAATAGTTGTCTTCACCTCGTCTATCAATCTTCAATGTAGCAAACGTGTTTGAGAATAGATGAATAAACCCTTGGTCAGTTGATTCAATCGAAATATCAATCATGAACTGCTCGTTATTGTAATTAAATACTCTTCCTGTGACACATGCTACAGCATTTGTACTAGCTTCTTCCTGAGATTTTGTCATAGCTTTCCTGTTTAATGCGTCAGCAACTACATTAGCTTTCCCTGGATGATACTAAATATCGCAATCATAATCCTTTAGTAATTTCAGCCATCTTCTCTGTCTCATATTCAACTCCTTCTGATTAAAAAGATAAGTGAGACTCTTATGATCTGATTTAATATGAAATTTTTCTCCATACAAATATGTCTCCATATCTTAACAGCATGTACTACTGCTGCTAATTCCAAGTCATGAGTGGGATAGTTCTTCTCATGTGTCTTCAGTTGTCTTGAGGTATACGCAATTATTTGTTCTCCTTGCATAAGCACACATCCCAAACCTAACCCAGACACATCGGTGTACAAAGTAAATGATCCTGGGATCGAAATAGTCAAGATGGGAGCTGATATCAATCTAGCCTTCAATGTTTGGAAACACTCTTCACATTTATCGATCCAAACAAATTTTTCACCGTTCTTTGTCAGACTGGTGAGAGGTACGAAGATTCTAAAGTAATCTTTCACGAATCGCCGATAATAACCAGCTAACCCTAAGAAACTTCTAATTTCTGCAACATTCTTAGGTGCTTCCCATTTCACAATGGCTTTAATCTTGCTAGGATCCACTTTAATTCCTTCAGTGGATACAACATGGCCTAAGAAAGCGACTTCATTCAGCCAGAATTCACACTTTGTAAATTTTACGTAAAGTTTCTCTTTTCTTAGTCGCTGTAAAGCGGCTCTTAGATTTATGATATGAGTTTCTTTGTCCTTGGAGTAGACTAGTATGCCGTTAATAAATACAATGATTGACGTATCCAACATATCATGGAATACCCGATTCATGAGTTTCATAAAAGTTACGGGTGCATTAGTCAATCTAAAAGACATGACTAAAAATTCATAATGTCCATATCTGGTTCTGAATGCCGTCTTTGGAATATCACCTTCCTTAATCTTCAACTGATGGTATCATGACCGAAGATTAATTTTGGAGAACACTTTGGCACCTTGCAACTGATCGAACAAGCCACTAGGCCCAAGTCCTGCTCTAATCCAGCTCACCCCAATATTTCTCTAGGCATACTCCGGCCCCGCAATCTTGGTGGTGCTTTCTTTGGCTCCATGCTAGGATGTTTAGTACCCATCCATAAAGCTAGGTTGATGCTCAAGTATTCACGCTCTGGCGATCGTCAAGGGAGAGGAGCATTGTTATTCCTTTTGACCCCTCCAAGAGCAAGTGCGGGAACATTTCTTAGGACCGGAGGGGGGTCGAAGACCCACGAACTCTGTCCAGTATCCATGTTGGCCAAATCTTTGACTAAACCTCGAAGGTGGCGGCATTCATTGGTGGTGTGTCCATGGTCTTGGTGATGTGCACAGAAAATGTAGGGATTTCTCTCCTTCGGTTTGGCAATCTTCGGAGGTGGAGGGACGAGGAAAATGTCTCCCTTCTTATTTTGCGTAATCTCCACCATGGTACGGTTGAGTGGAGTGTACTCAGGCAGAAGCTTAGTTGGGTACAATTCTTTGGTTAACTTAGCTTTTTTACTCGATTCACCCTCCTTGAGGACCTTATCAAAGAGCTTTGGTTTCTTTTTCTCTATGCCAACCGAGCTACTGGCAATCTCCTTAGGTATGGCAGCTATGCCTTCTTCTCTTGTAGCATAACGTTCACACTGACTAAAAATCTCAGCATGGGTGCGAGGATTCTTCTTGTTTAAGGAAAACACAAACTTTTCATCACGAACTGCTTTACATAATGTCGCTACGATCGAATCAGGCTGGATATCTTTGATCTCCCTGCAACAGTAAGGAACTTGGTGATGAAAGATTGAAGAGTTTTAGTTTCTCCTTGCTTGACGGCCATCAGATGTGACAAGTTCTTCTTTACGACCTTGCTCCCTTGGAAGTGCGAGAGGAACAGGCTGTTTAATTCTGTAAATGATCTGACAGATTTGGGGGGTGGGGGGGGGGGATTGTTGAACCAGGTCCTCCCTGCATCTCTCAAGGTGGATGGGAAAGTTCTACCACACAATGCATCATGATAGTCATAGATAACCATCCCCACTTTGAAGTTGTCCAGATGTTGTTCTAGATCTGTTTTTCCATTATACCACCCCACATTCGGAAAAATGAAATTGTTAGGCAATGAATGTTGCATGATCTCATTAGAGAGAGCTGTATCGATGTCATAGTCTTTGAGGGCCTCATAATCGACCCCCCCCCCCTTTCCACTTGCTACATGCACTCTTTCAGGTCCTTTGAGCCTCTCAAGCAACATCACGAGCTGTATCCATCCTTCTTCGTGCCCCTCCTACACCATCATTCCTAGACCCAAGCCAGTCGTGTACAGAAGACCTGTGAGATTCAGCAAGGGAGGTGTGATTACTGACTATTACTTTGTGGGTTCATACCTGGGAGTGTAGCCAATACTATCTCTGCAAAATGACCCCCCTGGCACCCTATGCCTGTGAGAGTCAACCAATTGATGAAAGCTAGTTTGAACCCAAGGTGGTGACCGTCGTGGTCCACGAGACCTTTGGGGAACCTTTCTGATGTCTACCAGTGGGACTAATGCGATGGGAACCTCGGCAGGTTGCTGTTGTAAAAGCTCCGTCAAGGTAGCCAACTGCTGCGTTAGGTGGTCGAACTGGTCCCTCGTGACAAACTGAGAGGCCAGGTCATTTCCTCCCCCTCATTCCTCTAGATGAACGTCAAGGACTTGGCCATCCTGGCCGACTGGGATATCTACACGTTCTTGGCGAACATCTTCACCAGCACGACGAGCATCTGTTCCTCGGAGATTGTAGGCACTTTCAACCCTTCTTGCAGAAGCCATAGGTAAGATTTAAAGCAAAGGAAAGGTTTATGAAAGATTTAACTTTAGTAAATAGTGAACTGGAAAAAAGAAAGGTTCTTAGAAGCAAAGTACGTCAGGCCCCATGGTGGGTGTCAATCTGTTGTCATTGGATTTCACCTGATGCACAAGATGCTGCCACGTATTTACAGATCAAGAACATGTAATGAGGTGGGAGGGTTTTATCCCATGGTCACTCCGATGCCTAAATCAGTATGGTCTAGGACAAGCAGAATGGAACTCAAAAATAAGATTCCCAAGTTCCTTAGAGTGAAGGGACTCAGGTACGGGAGTTCTGCAAGACCTTCCCCTTCCCATTCAAGGCGATAACAAGGTAAAAGGCTATGTATAACTTGCAAGTGAGTGAGGACTCACATAAGATGAATAGTGGATTCTAAAGGAGATTTGGTAGAGTAACGGTACTTTGTAAGAGTGAAATTGTGGATGTCTTTCCCTTAACTTATTCTGTTATTTATAGCCCAAATATAAAGCTTGTCGAACAAGTTTCCTTTTTTTAACCAGCTCATTCTGATTTCCTATACACCATCATCAAGCTATATATAGCTCAGGAGGTCCTACAACCCCCTAGGATGGAGTATATCTCTAAGATCTTTCTTTTTCAACCCTACATGTCCATGTCACTTGGGTTATTTGATGTGAGTGGCCGCCATCTTCCACTTTTCGAGTGTATTTAGGGCTCTTTTCTTTGTGGCGCTCCTTAACAAGGTGGTGGGTCTAGTCATCATAAGAGACATTTAATGCCCTTTATCTACATTTATGGGCATTTATCATAGCATCATTGATGCACGTCTATTATATTTAATTCCATCAAATCCTCCCTGATATTACGCTTCGGGATGAATCGAATCGCTGCCATCAGATCGAGCAAGATCCTTACATTTATCTGGTGCATACGTGGACCATCCTGATGAGAGACATGTGTACGACCCCTGGTGCGTCTCTTTTGATCACCATTAAATAGCCTAGATTTTATTCGTCATATTAACACGCAATGGGGCCACGTGTATATCCCTTGTTGTATCTATCTTGATGATCATCGAATGGACTAGATTCTATCCATCACATTTTTCCCCAACAAGAAAAACTTGGTGTTGCCAATAGCAATAAGATGTCTAATTCGACTTCTTCTTTTTTTACATTATTATATTTATTTTTTGGCAAAAGGTTATACACACAAACCGCCCACCATATCACAATAAATGTAGATTGATAAGACTAATTCATTCATACTCTCTCTCTCTCTCTATATATATATATATAACAAATCCGTCATGGGGTTTCTCTCCCTTGTATGGATCACCCCACACCGCACTTTATCTTTTATATTTTAGTATTATTTTTAATTTATGTTATATAAATATATATTTTATTATTGTATTCTATTTTATTGATTTTTTTCTCATTAATGGCATATTAGGTTCTTGTTTGTTTTTAACTAAAATTTCTAATCTAATTTTAATTTATTTTTAAGAATAATTAGGTCTTTTAAATTATGTTTTCAGTTTCATAGTAATTTCTTTAGATTGAATAAAACTTTTTGCTCATTTTACACCATAGGGGTAGTTCGATAATTTGGCACTTCTTTTGCATGAATTTTAAAAGATTAATCATGTTGATTTAAGGTTTTTTTTTTTTAATCGAAATTATTATTATAGAAACATATTTTCCCTTTAGACTCTGTTTGTTTTTACCTAAAATAATAAATAAAAAAAAAAAGAAGAAATATTCATCATAAGATAGGATTTTTCAATTTTTATTATACATATAATATAAAGAAAGGCATGTACCTCTTATCATTTGTTATTAGGAGTGTCAAAATTGAACTCAAATCGAAATGATCAACTTAAACCAATCAGAAAATCAGAACTGAACAGATTTCTTATTGGTTCGACACTAGCCTAGGTTTTTAGACCGGTGAAAAACCAAACCGACCAAAATCCAATAAAAACTGATAAAATGGAAACAAAATTTTGTTTTATTTACGGAACTACTCATTAACGTTTTGGTTTTGGACTGTGTCAATACAAGATCGAAACTGCTTCGGACTGACTGAAATTGGACCAAACCAAACCAATGGTTCGACACCTTTATTCCCTCTAGTAGCATCCCCGGATCCGCATCCTCTCCTCCCAGAACCACTGGGAGGACGAGGACACCCTATCGGATGGCCAACACATGATTCTCCAGAGAATCCGAGCCCCACGTTCGAGCCGATACCGAGCCGACAGGAGATGTAGACTTGAACATGGAGCCACGTGTCAACCATCCGACGGGAGCATCCCCATCCTCTCAGTGATTCTGAGAGGAGAGGATGTGAATCCTAGCATCCCATCCCACAACCCCTTCCTGGTTGAGATCGGCAATCAATGAAATTCTTAGTGGAGGAGCCACAAGATTGCTGATACCTTTAATTAAATCAAGTTGGAGCACAGGGAGGTCATTGAAACCGAATCCGAGTCTGAATCCGAAAAGAAAGACAACAAAAGAGGTGGAGAATATATTTAGATTTAAATTGCCACAAGAAAAACACTGTTACTTTAATTGTTGCTAACTTTTTACTGTTTTTGAAGTTTAACCGCTGCAAGGATTTTGTATCAAAAAAATAATTTTAAAAAATAAAAAATTCAATAAACACAGGGCATTTCCATAATTTTGGCATTGTATTTTATGCACTCATTTTCTTAAATATTTGTGGCTTTATTTTATTTTATTTTTTTTATTTTTTTATTATTTTTTTTTATGGTTACAAGCGACTTCCCAAAATTATAAATTGTGTCTAAAACAACAAGTCAATAACAAGGCCTGAGGCAGGATCTAAAAATAGAAAACCCTCATCTCATGGATAAAATTCACAATCATGATAACACTCAAGTACAGCAGTTTAAGTGGAAGGCGCCCAGCATAATAGTTCAGATGTTGGAAAGTGAAATCAGCTTTGAAATTTTAATATGAATCACTTTTGCAAAAGCAAGGGACAGCACATCCACTTAAAAGAGACATGTGGATCCTACACCTTGCAGATTTAGACAAGTGATCCAACTGAATTTGGTTCAATTATTAAGCTCAAACTCCACTAAAGCACCAATCAGTCACATACTCTTAGTTCTAGGAAAGCAATCTCTTAAAGTATGATATAGAAATTCCTTGAGATTGAATATTAAAAAGAAAATTCTAGTTACTGGGACAAGCACTAACATAACATGGACCATTGTATTTTGATATACAAAATAAAATAAAAAGGACAGTAGAAGTTTTGCTTTATTCATCATAATGTCAAAGCCAGAGGATGGACCCATGATAATACCATCCAACTGACTAGGATTATTTAAGATAAAAGGATGAAGATCTTCTATCCAAAAGTGATCCACACAACAAAGATAGTGGAGATCCAACTCAAAAGTATAAGAGACCATAAACCTATAAAACATCTAACTTGTACCAGTTAATCATGTTCCCATCTTACCCTATAAGGGAAACAACCGAAAGTATGAATGTACAAATATGTATCCTTATCATACTCTATACAAGAAGAAAGGCAAGTGAACTACAAGCAAGGAACTAAAATTTCGGTTTTGAGGAAAAATTTGATATTAGGTTTCTTTTCCCAATGTTGAAACCTGGGTTTCGACCAGACCCAAAACCATGACAACACAGAGATTTCGATCAGTTTCGATCAAAGCCTAAAACCACTACTACAAGCATACCAACTTGAAGAACTTAATATTGCACTCACCTCAATAAAACAGTCCATATCTAATGTTGGTCCATGCTAAAAACCATCCCTATTGAAAAATTTATCAGCAATTTTAATGTGTACTTCATAAACATTGTAGGATTCTGTTAGCATTGATTATCCTACCATGACTTCTTCATTACTGTCATTTAATGAACATGAAAAAGATGCTATCAAGGCAATTCTCAAATGTCAAATAGAAACTCAGAATTTATATGTTTGTTACTCTGTTTCTTTTGTGATCATATGCCTACTACTTTCATTTTTATTATGTTATGCATTTTTGTTTTCAAATACAACAAAATAAGAGCTATGTTTAGAGTCTTATGCTGCAGTATAAAGAAAAAATTATGTCAGTCTATTTCTCATGCTCTTCTATGATTTATTTTCATTTCTAATTATGCGTACTCTAATATGAATATATATTTTCTTTGAATTTTTATCTAGAGTCCAACTCATACATTCAACTGTCACTTTTTTATTCTGACTGATTCTTATAAGAACCTTAACCATAGACTAACTAATCTAAAATATTAGGGAAAAAAATTTAGGGCCACAAAAAACCTGGCTCTGCCCGGGAGCACTTAAACCTTAACATTCCTATGGTGTGAACCTCTGCCCTAAGCAATTCTTGGGATGGAAAGCCTCAACACCTTTTGCAATACCAGTTCAATAAAGCAATAAACCAAGGAAATCATCATCATCTAAATATAGTGCAACTTTCAAGGGTAGACCAAGAAATTAACTGTAGAAGATTGACAGTGTTTCAGCAGTATAGAAATATCATGTTCCCATAAAAGCTAAGACCACCATATGATAGGATCCTCATGTCAGCTACTACACCAAAACCTAACATATTCTTCAGGATCATTAGAATCTTATTTGGACATATTGTTGTCTATCAGCAAATTTACTTCTGATATGCCATTTTTCTGTGGAGGATCTCAAAACGGGGAGTACCCTTCTACAAGGTCAAATTGAAGGCAGTCTGTATCGGCTTCCATAGGAAATATGCCAATGATTGATGAAATTTCCATCGTAAAAATAGGTTCAATAGGTAAATGACTTCCAGATATAAAGTAACAACAAATTCCAATGATAGTAGAATTTGACTGAGTTGTGCCACTGATCACTATTCTTAAGATTGTATTTACCCCTAATAATGCAAATAGTTCCCGTGAATCAATCCCAAAGATGAAACAGTCTCCTTGTCGGCTCCTCCAATCATGTTACACTAAAAAACTGGGCCTCATCTGAACACCGACAGTTGCGAAAAACACTCTTCAAACACAATAATAAAACAGAAGGAATTCTTTTACAAGGTAGGGGAGCGAGAGAGAGAGAGAGAGAGAGAGAGAGAGAGAGAGAGGGGGGGAGGGGGGAAGGAGATGAATTTTAAGGGATTAAGATGGTATAATCCAACCATTACATATATACCTCTCCTCATCTTTATCCCCCAAACAATGTAACACTAAAATTCAAACAAACTAAACCAAAAAATATCTGAAAAATTCCTTCCAAAATGAAATATTTGAAACTTTATATTTCGATTTGGAAGTAAACCAACATTTTCCAATCTATTGTGATTCATATCTCTGCCCATGCCTTGTAGACCAAGCAAGGTTTCAGCGCATTCTCAAACTTGCTTAGAGATAATTCCAGAGCCACAAGCAACAATACCACCTCTTATGGTGGAGAATGCAGGACACAACACTCCATCTATGTCGTGCACTGGATGACAAAACATAGATAATGCCAGCATCTGACATAGCACCTGATGTAAAAACTACACAGGCGTATAAGAAAATTTGATTTTTCATAGTTTTCATCCAAACAGACATTTGAGTGTTTGACACATAGGGTTTTGAACACATAGAAGTGCTATAATTACATAAAGCATGTTCTGACCAAAAAATAAAATATAAAAATAAAGCATGTAAGAATTTCATTCCGTAATTCCAATGGTGATTGACAAAATATGAGAAATCTTACAGGAGAAGAACTCATCATCAGAGTCACTCAGATTCAATATCTCAATGATTTCCATTGCACTCCATGGCTGTGTTAATCTAACAACTAGTTAGAGGTTCAGGTTTATAACCCAAAAAAAAAAAAAAAAATCTTGTCAAGACATTAGTATAGACAAGCACAAGGTCCAGTTTTCTATCACCACAAGTTGGACACGTTCAAACTTGAAAAGAAATCCAACATTTTGGGAATTATGTAGGGATTTTATACAACCCCCAAAAGTGTGGAACTGTCAAATAAGTCCCAACTGGGTAAAACAGGCCCAAATGGCCAGAAAAGAAAAGAAATGAGACAGCTCAAAATGATCTAACAGACAAACGCGAATGGTGACCTTTAATATTATTTCCTCATTTTGATCTGCAGGTCGATATTTGGCAGAACTTGTCTCTAGTTAGTTGGATACCTTCCCAATCAAAAAGTGCCAAAATTTCATCAACCATTTTTTTCATGCATCATAGAACTGAACGACAAAAACCACGGTAGAAACAGCACCAGAGCCTCACCGCAAAGTAAGCAGAATTACAGTGAAGATTCTAAAGATATGAAACTCCAGCATCCAAACAGTATATAAAGCTTGAGGGTGTCTATCTCTTAATCTCACTTATAATAAATCATAAACAAAGTTCTCAGAATCTAGCCTATGCAACCCGGATCATATCCATAACTCATATTCTACAAAGTTTCAATTCACCCATGTTAATGAACGAAGCAGGAACTAGATAGCAAACATAAATTACATTGAGATCTAATTGACTCATTGGCCACGAGAAACTTTCCCAGTGTAACAAGAACATCCATCTCTATACAGTATACAAGATTAGCTAACTTTTATTCTCCGATTATGTTGACACCGATTATGTTGACATTAGAAGTAATATACAGAGCATCAAACAGAGATTGACAGTAAAACCATCCACTTAACATCAGCAGTTGTTCTCTAAAAATGACAAGAATAAAATTTTACAAGTAATTCCCATCAAATAGAACCCTACTCCCAGCTAAACGTCACCGTTCACCAATGCAGCTGTAGAGGTGTAATCATCTGTATATGAAATAGAAATCAGCTTAGACCTATAATCTTCAGCTCTGTCACTCTTTTTCAGCTCAACTGCATTTGTGCCGTTTGATTTAGATGAGAGTTTTGAAGAAAGAACCGTATCTGGTCCGCACTCTGAGATAGCAATAAGTGACTCACGGGCCAGATCTTGCGAAGCCTCCTTGCCAGGAACTTTGGTATCCATAAAATTTTGATGATTTCCTCCTGCAAATTTCAACCTCATTATTCCATTTGACAATTGGTTAAATGCAGAGGTGTGACGCCAAGCATTTATGTTTAAGAAAAAAAAAAGCACATGACATTCACTGTTCCGGAACTGCGGTAGAATTGGATGTGCTATGCAGAATGTAGATTTCTGGAACCATGACAAAAATAATTTGATAAGACCAAATTCAAAATTTCCAGCAATCAATTCCGGAGGAGGAGTAATCATTTAAGCCATTTAACTCATCTCAAGATCCACAATAGAAACATACTCTCCAAACAATTGACAACAATTCAGGAGAAATGGAAAAGTTCAATATCCCAGAGAGAGAGAGACTCGTTTGACATAACCAGAGTTAGAGGTAACTGCTGAAAGATTCATGAATAACTACTATAAAAACTTTCAAAATTCGTGCTCTGTTGAAAATCCTGTAAGACATGTTCAAGGAATATAACCAGGAAACAAAGAAGCACCAGCGTAGTTGACCAAGCAGCTCGTCAACAACTTATTACACGAAAACTTTTAACAATAACTCGGAACCACAATATCCAAGAGCGCAAAGTCCATTAAAAGCCTACGATCTCCACCAACCAAAAAAAATTAAATTTTCAGAGAAAGGAAAACCAAATCATTTGAAGCTTGTGATACCTATTCAAATTATTATTTTTTCACTTTTCACCATTACATCACCAATATATACACAAATCTTACATATATAGACAGAAAAACGCAAATACATAAACAAACACATCGGAAGAAACAGAAATAGAGGAAGGACAAAAAAAAAGACAGTTTAAGATCGAAATCAAGCAGAAAACATATATGAACTAACAACAAAAACCCAACAAAAATAAGGTTGAACAAAAACCTGGAAAATTAACAACAGATCGAACACAAGAACTACTTACCCCAAAAAAAAAAAAAAAAAGAACACAAGAACTAATTCGTAGAGAAATCAGAGCAGACAAGTCAGAGCAGCTTGAAAAGAAGGAGAAGACAGAGAGGGGGAAGGCGGGAGGGGGGAGAGAGAGAGAGAGAGAGAGAGAGAGAGAGAGAGATCGTACCTTCTGGACTTGCGAGAAATGGTTTTGACTCTAGACAAGCTCTGGACTTCCACCCACCCCTTATTTAAAGGCGCGCGTAGTACGAACATGATTTGCTGGAGCACACGCTGTCAATGTGTCAATAACGATAACATCTCCTTAAACTATTTATCTGGTGTGATCGTATCCATCATCTATCTGATGTTACCGCGGTTTCAAAGCTGTCTGATTCAATCAACAGAAGGGACAGTACACTTGATTCGGTAACCGTAAAATATTATTGTCAGATTTGACCTTTGGTTCCGAATTTTAAATCTCTGTTCTTGTGGCTCTCGTTTCCTAGAAGATTCACTCAACTCTTCCTCCAAACAGAAAGGTGAAAAATAGGTGCTTGCGTGCATGAATTTTAGTTTCACGGTAGGTATTGGTCAATATCAGTTAAATATCGGGCATATGTTGATGCATATTATTTCGGATAGATCAGGTATCAATTGGTATCATTAGCCACGTGTCAGCCAATATAGGCCCTGCATGAAAACATGGTAATTTCAATCCTGTTTTCTATGGTTGAAAGAAAGAATTTTTCTGGAGGGGACCCAATTTCCTTAGCAATTGCATGAGCAAGCTTCGTCTTTTCACAGCAAGACAGTCGTGTGATAAAATCTCAGCCATTGGCATCACGCCCACCCAACGAGGTAGTTGTGGATGGTGAAGTACGAATAATTACCTCCATTGTACTGGGACTCATTGAGACGAGATTCAATTCAGATTCTAGATTCTTCTGTCCCTCATCAACGTCATTGCCACGTCACAATCCTCACCAACGTCATTGCCGCAACACAATCCTCATCACTTCATCACTGACACATCACTGTTCTATTATTTTATTATTCTTATCCTTCTCATATTTATTTTCTTATTTTGTTGTAATTGTTTTTTTTTTTTTTTCATAAACTTGTTTTCTTTTCTCTCCGTCAAAGACATGAAGACTACACAAAGATATATATATATATACCATGAATTTATCCAATTCTGTTAAGATTTACATTAAAGCTCATACTGTGCATTCATTTTCTTTCTCTCCATGGGGATTGATCCCACCAACATATATATATACCATGAATTTATCCAATTCTATTAAGATTTACATTAAAGCTCATACTCTGCATTCATTTTCTTTTTCTCCATGGGGATTGATCCCACCAACATTGTCCCTACTGCAGAGGACGTTCCTCCTACCTCTCTAATCATGAATGGATCGTTTGTCATCAATCCATCATCACCTTATTATCTTCATTACTCTGATAATCTCGGTACTCTACTCGTCTCTACTCCTTTGACCGGTGACAATTACTCTACCTGGCGTCGTGCTGTCTCCATGGCCCTTTAAGCTAAGAAGATGATGTTCGTTGATGGCACTCTTTAGAAGACCACCGCTTCCCCTTTCGATGTTCAAATCTAAGAGTGCTGCAACTTCATGGTATTCACTTGGCTTTTGAATGTCATTATTCGTACCCTCGCCGACATTGTCATCTACACTGAAACAGTTCACTTAGTTCCGAAGGAGCTTGAAGAACGTTTCTCTTGCAATAATACTCCTCGTATTTTTCATCTCTAGTGCACTTTTTCCATCATTCAACAAAGTATTGATTCCCTTGCAACTTACTATACTCGACTGAAGGATCAATGGGATGAGCTGACTTCTTATGTTCTTGTTCCCACTTGCTCCTGTGGTGCACAAGGTGTGCTTCATGCTGCCGTACAGTAGGAATGCATCTATCAATTTTTATGAGACTTTCCGATGGTTACACTGCCATCTATTCCCAAATCCTCACCATGGATCCCTTGTCGATGTCAATTGTTCTTATTACTTACTTTTACAAGAAGAGCAACAATGGGCTCTTTCCCTTTTGCAAGGGCAACTTGACACAACTACCATGGTTGCCACTCGTTATCCTTCGGATTTATCTCAATTTCCTTCGATGGGGCACTGTTGGAATCGCTTCTATTGTGATCATTGTAAGGCTCATGGCCCCACACGTACAACGTGTTGGCCCCTTCATGGCTATCCCCTAGATCATCAATCATGTCACTAATGCCAAAATCGTGATCCTAACGAAGGGCGCCAATCACAAGTCCATGCTGTTCCTAGTCCTGATCCTCTCCATGGCACTACATCTGTATCAGGTCTCACCCCTAATCAGTTTCAGTAACTCCTTACTCTTTTGGGTCTTACACTACTGCACCCAATGCCAACTTAACAGGTATGCATTCTTGTTTATTTGTTTCCGGTCCTTTGTCATCTTCTTGGTTGTTAGATAGTGGGACCTCCAACCATATGACCTGTGATCTTTCTGGTTTTATTCAGTCCACTTCCCTTTCCACTCCTAAACCGGTTCATCTTCCAACGAGCTAAACTGCACCCATCACCCATAGTGGCGTCCACCACCCTAGTCCACATGTGATTCTCAATAATGTCCTCTATGTCCCTTCTTTATGTTCAATTTAATTTCTATCAGCAAACTCACAGCCTCTTTGAATTGTTCTATTTTTTTTTCCCAATATTTTGTGTTCCAGGACTTGTCAACGAAGAGGCTGATTAGAGTGGGAACTCTACGTGATGGGCTCTATTACTTTACTTCTGCCTCCCAACCATTCGTTTCTTTCCTCATGGCTCACCCGTCACCCATGACAGATCCTCCATCTTATGGAATCAGTGGCATGGGCATCCATCTCCAACTTCTCCCCCCCCCCCCCCCCCCTCCTTGTGATGTTTGTCACTTGGCAAAACAGACCCATCTCCCCTTCCCTTAAGTAATAAACAATTCTTGTCTCCTTTCCAACTATTACATTGTGATATTTAGGAGGGGGTGTTATGATACGGCTTCTTATACCGGTGCTTTTTATTTTTTAACAATTGTGAATGATCATTCACGCAATGTTTGGGTTTATCTCATACGCCATAAGTCTGAGTTCTACCGACTTCTCACCTCCTTCTGCGCCTTATTTGAAACACAATTCCAGTCCACAGTACTTGCCATTCGCACTGACAATGACATGGAGTCTTTTTTTTCCAACCATTATCCTCTTTTTTATCCTTCAAGGACATTGTCACACCTCAATTCCGCACTACTCAGAATGGTGTGATGAACCACTAATAAACCAACGATTCAATCAGAATCTCAAATAGGTTGTGTTCGTTTGCTTAAACCATACACATCCACATCCATAATCAGAGTAAATAAACAATAGCGGAAGTTTTATATATTAAATGAACTGAGAGTCTAAAGATGATAACATAAAGAAATATTCAATTATCTTCAAAAATAGTAAGACATAAAATAAAATAATTTAATCAATTACATCGTCTGTATAATTTGAATAAAAATCTAATAAAAAACACAAGAGTTGCACTCGCATGCCGAATCATGCGACTCCATCATAACTTCAGCGTCCATCGTCGTCGCATGTCCATACATCGGAGCATATATATATAATCTTCTATGGTGGTGCCTGCATCATCAACTAAAGATTCGACGTCGAAAGGGTGAGCACACATCACGGCTCAGTGAGAAAACAAAACGATGCAACAAACATATGCATGCATTCAATTCATATCTTTGGTCTGGTTCATAAATTTACAATGTGCTATAGAAAGGTTCGATGGCCGCCTCACCTTTATACACAGGGTGTGTAAGCCCACCCAACGGATCAAATATCATTGTCGTCCACATCCACCCCACCATGGAATAGAGATAGAGCTAAAGTGTTTAGGATCGCACCGCATCACACTTCCCCTGATGCCCTACGATGTAATAGTTCTGCTAAGGTAATACGACGATGTTAGTGGACAAGACTTGAGTAGAGATAGAGCTAGAGTCTGGTGACCAGGATGAACCACAGTGTCACGTCCTCCCCCTAATGCTCCACCCGCATCAAATACACTAACCACACACATACATTCACATGCCTATTCCTAGCATCATCATCATCATCATGTTATAAATAAATAAAAATTAAATATGCTTGAACAATAATAACAGGAATATTGGATGAGATGTGATATGCACATTACAATCATACAAGCATAGAATCATTCATAGTATTGGACTTAATAAACAAAAATAGTTTATTAATAGCTAATTAGTTTAGGTCTTGTTCCCTCACCTTTGGTTGAGCGTAGATCCTCGTTCAAGTTTGATGAATCACTTTTAAATTACTAGAAAGACCTAACAAGTCGATAGATTTTTATTAGAATTAATTCCAATAAATTTAAAATAACTGAAATCGTAGGGTCGTAGGTAGGGTAGCACCTAGGGTAGCAGTTTCTGCGACCCTAGGGTGTAGGGTCGGACATGGGGTCGGATACCATTCGACCCTACGTGCGACCACACCCTCCCTAGGACTTCCCGAGGGCATGTGGTCTATCCTGTGATCTCGTAGCGTCGGATATCATTCGACCCTACGTGCGACCACACATATTCTGAGTCGACCTTTCATTCTAAAGTCCATTCTTTCATGTTTTGATCCTTTGTCTTACTTTCATTGTCCATTCTAAAATTGTTCTATGGCTCAAAACTCCAAGTTATACACTATTCATTGTCCATAACAATTTCCTCCATGGAATCTCTTGGAACTTGTCCATGGATGGATGATTTGGGTTTCTCCTAATCCTATGTTCTTCATAACTATTCTAGGATCTATTATTCAGGTAAGGAATTAGGTTCATACATTTATTCAGAGGTTTCTCTAAAGTTTCCTTCTCTTCCTTAGTCTTCTTCTTCAAGTTTCCTTCTCTTCTTCTCTTCCTTCTCTTTCTCTTTCTCTCACTTTCAATTAGGGTTGTAAAGGAGTGAAAGAGGCTAAGGGACGTCCTATTTATAGAGAAAAACCCTCCATAATAAGTCCCAATGAGTTTAGGAAAGATCCCCTTGGAATTAGGAAAGTTTTTTAATTTTTGATTTATGTCTATCATCGTAGGGTCGGATGTAGGGTCGCAGGATCCGTCGACCCTACACCTTCTTAGTCATCCGACCCTATGACTAAAAAGTCATGGGTTGGAGTTCTGTTGAGGTGGGGTCGACCCTACCTGTTTAGGCATGCGACCCTACCCTCACATTTACTGTTTTTGGGTTAGACTCATACCTGGTCTTGTGATTTCTTCATGCACTTGGTCCATTTGGCTCGACCATGATAAATAGACCTGGTACAAGGTGGTAAGACCAGTTAGTTCAACACGGATCTTACAGACATTGTTCACTATCATTCTTGTGTGGGTACCCCACAACAAAACGGCATCGGGGAACGCAAGCATCGCCACCTTCTCGAGGTCGCTCACGCATAACGATGACAAGGGCATTTATCGATAACCTTTTGTGGTGAATGCATCCTCACTAATGCCTACCTTATAAATCAACTTTCCACCCCCAAACTTGGCGGCAAAACTCCCTACGAACTTCTCTTTGGTCGTGTGCCTTTCTATGCCCACCTCCGCATATTTGGATGCCTCTGTTATGCCCATAACCATGCAGCCAGTTTTTATAAATTCAACCCTGGTGCCATTCGGTGCATTTTTGTTGGTTATCCCTAGGGTTAGAAGGCATACCGTGCCTATGACATTGAGTTTAACAGTCTTTTTGTTTCCAGGGATGTTGTATTTGATGAGAACACCTTTGTTAGACTTACATGCAAACTTCGAGGATGAAATTTCTTTTAAGGGTGGTAGAGTTGTGAGACCAGCACTCCGAAAACCCGGTCTAACCTATGGTTTACGTCGTGACAGGTCTCCCAATCATAACAGGATCGAAAGACGAGGTCGGGTGACGAACCATAGCATCTAGGTATGAGAAATGATACTTAAAAACTAAATTTTCACATACCGGTCTAGGTACCAGTCTCACTCAAACTAAGACCAGAGTGAGACCGGTATGTGCAACCAGTATGTGTTCGTGAGTGGAGACGGACTCCAGTGGGTCCCACACTCCGAATCTGAGTTTAAAAAATATTTTAGATGAAAGAGACCTTCCTAGAATGGTCTCCCACTCTATATATGAGACCTTCCTTTTCCTTAGACTCTTTCCAAACACTCTCAAACCCTAGATCCGTCTGAAAGAGATCTAAGAAGGAGGCCGCTCGAGAAGGGATTTTTCATAAGAGGAGTACACCGCCATTCAACAAACACCAGTAAGTGCTCGACCTCTGTATTAATGTTGAGTTACGGATCAAAGTCATGAAACAGCATAATGATCCAAAACCCTAGAACTGTAAAACCTTAGTTCTCATCAAGATACATTCTGAGAAGGATGCGATGAAATAATCAAAAACCTAGATGATCTAATAGGTATCTTGACCTTAGAATGGCTTAAGAAGAACCCTAAAACCAAGTCAAAGGGAGGTCCGAGATTGGGCCAATCTCTTAGACCCATACCATCGGACATACTGTCACACCCCAATTCCGCACTATTCAGAATGGTGTGATGAACCGCTAATAAACCAAAGGTTCAACCAGGATCTCTAATAGGTTGTGTCCGTTGAAATTAAACCATACACATCCACGACCATAATCAGAATAAATACACAATAGCGGAAGTCTTAATATTAAATGAACTGAGGAATCTAACTGTGATAATCAATAATAAAATATCAAGTTATGTTATATCAATCGAAAAATAAGTAAATAAAATATCAGTTATATTTCCTTAATAATTCAAATAAAAATCTAATAAAAAAAGCATGCGTTGCACTCGCATGAAGAGTCATGCGTCTCCACTAAGTTTTCAGCATCCATCGCAGCAACGTGCCCATGTACAGAAGCATTCATATAGTCTTCCACCGTGGTACCTGCATCATCAACTAAAAATATTCGACGTTGAAAGGGTGAGCACACATCACGGCTCAGTGAGCAAACAAAATAATGCAACAAACATATGCATGCATTCAATTCATATCTGTGGTCTGGTTTATAAGTTTGCAATGTGCTATAGAAAGGTTCGGTGGCCGCCTCACCTCTATACACAGGGTGTGTAAGCCCACCCAACTGATCAAACACCATTGTCGTCCACATCCACCCCAACATGGAATAGAGATAGAGCTAAAGTGCCCGGATCAAATACCGCATAACACTTCCCCTGATGCCCTACCCATACCAACACGTAAGCCCCTGCTGGTGAGGGCAACTGGGCTCGCAACTAACAAATCCTAATGTCAAACAGTGTATCCAAGGCCTCACCCCAGCATCCCTCATTACGTCCATAAAAATAGAGCTAAGGCCTCCCGGTAGAGTCGAAGACTACACGGTCCAAGACCACCTCCCCTAACACCGTATGACATAATAGTTCTGCTAAGGTAATGGCGATACGACAATGTCAGTGGACAAGACTTGAGTAGAGATAGAGCTAAAGTGCCCGGATCAAACACCGCATAACACCTCCCCACATGCCCCACTCGCACCAAGCACACCAACCACACACAAACATTCACATGTCTATTCCTAGCATCATCATCATCATCATGTTATAAATAAAATAGAATTAAATATGCATGAACATTAATAGCAAAAATATTGGATGACATGTTGAATGCACATTACAAGCATACACGCATAGTATCAGTCATGGCATTGGACTCAAGAAAATAAAAATTGTTTATTATTAGCCAATTAGTTTATGTCTTGTTCCCTCACCTTTGCTTGAGTGTAGATCCTCTTTCAAGCTTTAAGAATAACTTTTATATCAATAGAAAAACCTAACAAGTCGATAGATTTTAGTTAGAAGTCATTCCGACAATTTTAGGCTTGCTGTTAAGCGAGGGTCACAGGGTGGGTCGTAGGTAGGGTAGCAGTTTACTGTGACCCCCCAGGGTAGGGTCAATGCCAGGGTCGGATGTTCCATCGACCCTGGGTGCGACCACCCCTTTCCTGGACTTCCTAAATACTGGGGGTCGATCCTGTGGTCTAGTAGGGTCGATTCCCAATCGACCCCACATGCGATCCCCCGTGGGTTGAGTCGAGAATATCATTCTACAGTCCATTCTTTCATGTTTGGGTCCTATGGCTTACCCTCACAATCCATTTTATGCTTGTTCTATGGCTTAGAACTCTAGGTTTCTTCCTTACTTTGTCTACCATGATTTCCTCCATGGATTTCATTGAAATCCTCCCATGGATGCATGATTTGGGTTTCTCCTAGACCATACCCTCTTCATGAACTATTCTAAGGTCTTAAATCATTAATGGAAACGTACCCATACCTTAGGTTTTGCTGAGATTCAGAGGTTTCTCTGAATTCTTCACTTTAGTCTTCTTCTCCAACTTTCCTTCTCTTCTCCTTCTCTTCTCTTTCTCTCACTTTCAATTAGGGTTTCAAAAGGAGTGAAAGAGGCTTAGGGACATCCTATTTATAGAGTAGAATCTTCCAAAATAAGTCTCATTGAGATTAGGAAGGAATCCCATTGAAATTTGAAAAGTTTCCTATTTGTGGTTTCTGTCGGCAAACAGGGGGTCGATGAGGGGGTCGGAGATCCCATCGACCCTCAGTTCTAAGTTGTCCAACCCCTAGTTAAAATATCAGGGGTCTGACTTCTTAGTGAGGGGGGTCGACCCTGCCTATCTGGGTATGCGACCCGGCCCTCTATTTTACTATTTTTGGGTCAGTTTAATACTTGGTTTCGCTATTTTCTTCACGCACTTGGTCCATTTGGCTCGACCATGATAGGTAGACCTGGTACAAGGTGGTAAGACTAGTTTGATACGGGTCTTACACATACCGACAGGATAAATTGATCCTACGGTATGCCATATTGCAGGGAATACCGACTAGACCATAGTCCAACCGATATGGTCCTACAGTATATACCGTAGGCATATACCGGCCTCACTAAAGTGAGACCGGTATGTGAAATTGGTATATACTGTAGGCACATACTGGCCTCACTAGAGTGAGACTGGTATGTGAGACCGGTATGTTATTCTGAGCCTGTTTGCTTGGCCAGACTTGGTTCTGACCAACTGGAACCCTAGCAACCTAATTCTAATCTATAAATATGATCATGTAAGACTTGTGGACGGCGTGAGTGGACTCTGTGACGCAGAATGGACTTGTAATCACGCGTTAAGTAAGGGACAAGACCCAAACCCTAACTAATTAATAAATAATAATAAACCTTTGTATCTATATCTGTATCTGTATCTATTGCTTGTTGCTTGTGCATTTCACATGTCATCTGTTGTTTAAATTCATTATCTGTTCATAAATATTTCGATGTTAGGAATCTGGTTGTTTAGACAAGTGAATGTTTTTGTTAGTGTGTGGAATATGAAGGGGAGTGGAGCCCTGGATATATCCTCACACTAACACCTTTTCGTATCATCGTCTATCTTAGCGAGCTTGGTACGAATAGGATATTAGGAGGAGGACATGGGATTGTGGCTCCGCCTGCCCACCAGACTCGAGCCCTATCTCTATGTTGTAAGGAGTTGTACTGGATAGGGCCATAGATATTGTGATGACATATACGACTAATTAGAAATGGAACCCACTTGCAAGCTCTTGCCAACAACGGTTTAGATATTGGTGCGGTGTAAGGTATCAGGGGGAGGACGTGGGATGGTAGTTATTCCTATCTGTCAGACTCTAGCTCTATCTCTATACTAGAGTGTGTGATGTAGGGCAACAGGAGTAGTGTTAATCGAAGCCTGACTGTTGGGTGTGCTCACGCTCTTGTGCATGGAGGTGCGGTGGCCGCCAAACCTTACTATAGCATTTTACAAGTTATACCTGACCTAATTGTAATGTTATCTCATGCATTTTGTGTGTTGCTTTGGTCTTGTGCTTTACTGGGTTAAGTTATGAGCTCACCTGAATATATATATATATATATATATATATATATATATATATATATATATATATATATATATATATATATATATATTTATATGTTGATGTAGGTTATATTCTATAGAAAACTTTATGGCGGCCCAACATATAGAAAACTTAGGCTGCCCAACATATAGAATACGCTATAGATACACAGACAGTGGAGGACGAGCATGATGTCTCATGTGAGTGCCCTTACTGCGTGTTCCTTTAGAGATTATTTTATTATTCTTTTTCAGTTTCTATACAGGGATGTATTAAATTATTTATTAATGTCTTGGGATTTAAAATAATTTAAATATTATTTATTTACAATTAGAACTCAGTTCATTTAATATTAAATTCCGTTGCTATTTATATTTCTCTGATTATGGTTAGATTGCTTTGAATGGTTTGTTGACATGGTCTATTGAGATCCTGGTGTGAGCCGTGGTTTAGAGACAGATCACTCACACTTCTGGTTCAACCGAAATTGGGGTGTGACAATTTTTCCCTACAACCGTCCCAAACCCACCCTTGCCCCCACTTCTGTCATTCCTCTCCTCCTTCCTCATTTTAAAATTCTCCATCCCTTGCCCCCCCCCTCCACTGCCAGTTGCCTCGCCCATTTCTCCATCACTGCCATCCCCCTCCCTACCTCCTACCTCCTACCTCCCTTCTTCATCAGCCCTACCCATTTCTCCCTCCCCCTGCCCTAACCTCATCGCTCTTCTCGTCAGTACCCCCTCGGTTGTTTCCCGCTTTGATCCGCTAGCGTTGCCAGGTATGGTTCCCTACTCCCTTTCTATCTATCTCTTACTATAATTTCTCTACACATCACCATGCATTCTTATCTGCTATTTCTGCTAACCATGAATCTCACACTTTTGTGGATGCCTCTAAGAATCCCCACTAGCGCTACGCCATGGAAGCTGAAATTAATGTCCTTGAACAAAATAACACTTGGCCTTTGTAGCCTCTCCTTGCAGATAAGCCTCCCATCGAGTGCAATTGCTTTTACAAGGTTAAGCACCATGCCGATGGAACTATTGAGTGCTACCAGCCTTGACTTGTTGCCAATTGGGATACTCTCAGCAAGAGGGCCTCAATTACATTAACACATTTGCTCTGGTTGCGAAACTAGTAACCTTTTGTAGCCTTCTCGTTGTCGCTGCGGCTCGAGGATGGCATCTGCATCAGCTTGATGTTTATAATGCCTTCTTACGTGGGGATCTGCATGAGAATGTTTACATGACCTGCAGGGTATGCCAAACAAGGGGAGACACAATTCTGTAACTCGGGAAATCTCTCAACGGTCTTAAGCATGCCTCTCAAAACTGGTTTGCTACTCTCAACCGTGCTCTTCAAGATGTTGGCTTTCATCAATAATTGGCAGATTACTCTCTTTTTGTTAAAGCAATGGCTTCTTTGTACACTATAGTCCTTGTGTACGTCGACGACTTCATCATTACCGGCAACAATTGGTCCGCCATCACCGATGTCATATCTTTTCTACAATTTTGCTTCCAACTCAAGGATTTGGGGCCCTTAAAGTACTTCCTTGGGATTGAAGTGGCTCATAGTTCTACTAGCATCTTCATCAACTAGCGGATATATACTTTGGATATTCTCTCTGAGACTGGTCTTGTCACACCCCAATTCTGCACCATTCAGAACGGTGTGATGAACCGCTAATAAACCAACGGTTCAACCAGGATCTCTAATAGGCTGTGTCCGTTGAAAATAAAACCATACACATCCACAACCATAATCAGAATAAATACACAATAGCGGAAGTCTTAATATCAAATGAACTGAGGAATTAAAAGTACAACTACAAGAACTGCTGGACAAGGGCTACATCCGACCTAGCATATCACCATGGGGAGCGCCAGTATTATTCGTGAAGAAGAAGGACGATAGCGTTCGATTGTGTATAGACTACCGAGAACTGAATAAACTGACAATCAAGAATCGATATCCATTACCTCGGATCGATGACTTGTTCGATCAGTTGCAAGGTGCCAAAGTGTTCTCCAAGATCGATCTTTGGTCAGGCTACCATCAGTTGAAGATTAAGGATGGTGATATCCCTAAGACAGCATTCAGGACCAGATATGGACATTATGAATTTTTGGTCATGTCTTTCGGATTGACGAATGCACCAGCAACCTTTATGGAACTTATGAATCGGGTATTCCACGATATGTTGGATACGTTGGTTATTGTATTTATCGATGATATATTGGTCTACTCCAAAGACGAGAAAACTCATATAAAGAATCTAAACGCCACTCTGCAGCGATTATGGAAGGAGAAGCTCTACGCCAAATTTATAAAATGCGAGTTTTGGCTAAAGGAAGTCACTTTTCTAGGCCATGTTGTATCCGCTGAAGGAATCAAAGTGGACCCTAGCAAGATCGAAGCTATTGTGAAGTGGGAAGCACCGAAGAGCGTTGCAGAAATTAGAAGTTTCTTAGGTCTAGCAGGGTATTATCGACGATTTGTGAAAGACTATTCCCGAATTGTCGTATCTCTTACCAGTTTGACTAAGAAGGGCGAAAAGTTTATGTGGACTGATAAATGCGAGAAGAGTTTTCAAACATTGAAGGCTAGATTGATATCAGCTCCAATCTTGACCATTCCGATTCCAGGACAGCCATTTATTTTGTACACTGATGCGTCAGGACTGGGATTAGGATGTGTACTTATGCAATGAGAACAAGTAATTGCTTATGCCTCAAGACAATTGAAGACACATGAGAAGAACTATCCCACTCATGATTTGGAATTAGCGGTAGTAGAACACGCTATCAAAATATGGAGACATTACTTGTACGGAGAGAAATTTCAGATTAAATCAGATCATAAGAGTCTTACTTACCTCTTTAATCAGAAGGAGTTGAATATGAGACAAAGAAGATGGTTGAAACTATTGAAAGACTATGATTGTGATATCCAGTATCATTCGGAAAAAGCTAATGTGGTTGCGGACACACTGAGTAGAAAGGCAATGATGAAATCTCAAGAAGAGGTTAGCACCACTACTGCACTGTGTACTACCGGAAGAGTGTTCAATTATGGTAATGAGCAGTTTGTGATAGATATACCGGGTGAATCAACCAACCAAGGGTTTATCCATCAGTTTTTAAATACGTTTACCACATTGAAGATTGTACCTGATATACTTGAGGAATTGAAAACAGCGATTAAATCAAACCCTTACTTAAGAACGATACAAGAAGACATCGAAAAAGGTAGGACTATTCCTGAGTTCACCTTAGATGATGAAAAGGTACTGAAGTACAAAGGAAGAATATGTGTACCTGAGATAGAAAGTTTGGACATTAGACACCGACTAATGAAGGAAGCCCATACCACCGCCTATTCGATACACTCTGGAAGTACAAAAATGTGTCATGACCTAAAAAAATTATATTGGTGGAGGGGAATGAAAGTAGATATAGCCAAGTTCGTGTCTCAATGCCTAAATTGTCAGAAGGTGAAGGCTGAACGACAAAGACCAGCAGGACTGTTACAGTCGTTACCAGAACCAGCATGGAAATGGGACTGCATCACTATGGACTTCGTCACAGGGTTACCATTGACTCCCCGAGTAGTTGACGCAGTTTGGGTGATTGTAGACCGACTGACTAAAACGGCTCGATTTATAGCTATACGACCTCAGTATACACTGAAAAGGTTAGCTAAGTTGTATGTGGATAATATTGTCAGATTACACGGTGTACCTGAAAGCATTGTGTCCGACAGAGATCCACGATTTACTTCAAAGTTTTGGGAAGGATTACAGAAGGCTATGGGTACAACATTGAAGTTCAGTACTGCATTCCATCCCCAAACAGACGGATAGTCGGAGCGCACCATTCAGATTCTAGAAGACATGCTCCGAGCTTGTGTAATTGATTTCAAAGGATCATGGGATGAAAAGTTACCACTGATTGAGTTCGCTTATATGTTTGTATGTACATTCAATATGTCATCCAATATTCCTGCTATTACTGTTCATGCATATTTAATTCTGTTTATTTATAACATGATGATGATGATGATGCTAGGAATAGGCATATGAATGTATGTGTGTGGTTAGTGTACATGGTGCGGGTAGGGGATGGTATCAACCGGTACAGTCATGCCGTTTTCATGGGGTGTATATTGTGCCATGGTTCTACTTAAGTCATGTCTACTGACATCGTCGTATCGCCATTACCTTAGCATAACTATTACGTCGTAGGGTATCAGGGGAGGTGGTCTCGGACCGTGTAGTCTTCGACTCTGTCGGGGGGCCTTAGCTCTATCTCTATGGATGGATTGAGGGATGCTGGGGTGAGGCCTTGGATACACTGTTTGACATTAGGATTGGTTAGTTACGAGCCCAGTTTGCAAGCCCTCGCCAGCAGGGGTTTACGTGTTGGTATGGGCAACCGATACAGCCATGCCATTTTCATGGGGTGTATATTATCCATGGTGGGTGCATGTGGGGTCGACAGTGCCGTTTTCATTGGACGGTTTCACACACTCGTGTATAGAGGTAAGGCGGCCACCGAACATTTCTTTAGCACATTGCAAACTTATAAACTAGACCACAGATATGAATTGAATGCATGGATATGATTGTTGCATTGTTTTGTTTGCTCACTAAGTCGTGATGTGTGCTCACCCTTTCGACGTCGAATATTTTTAGTTGATGATGCAGGTACCACGGTGGAAGACTATTTGAATGTTCTTGCATACGGGCACATCGCTGCGATGGAAGCTGAAGACTTAGTGGAAACGCATGACTCTTCATGCGAGTGCAACGTATGCGTTTTCGATTAGATTTTGATTTAAATTATTAAGGAAATGTAATTGATATTTTATTTACTTATGTCTCGGTTAATACAACATAACTTGATATTTTATTATTGATTATCACAGTTAGATTCCTCAGTTCATTTGATATTAAGACTTCCGCTATTGTGTATTTATTCTGATTATGGTTGTGGATGTGTATGGTTTTATTTTCAACAGACACAGCCTATTAGAGATCCTGATTGAACCGTTGGTTTATTAACGGTTCATTACACCGTTCTGAATGGTGCAGAATTGGGGTGTGACAGGTCTGCTTGTTGCCAAACCGCTCTAATTTCCCATGGAACAGAATCTCTAGCTTGATCTTGACACCGAGCTTGCTCTCGACCACCCTGCCCAATACCATCGACTAATTAGACATCTTTTATATCTGATCATCACCAGGCCAGACATCACATACTATGTCAATTGCCTTAGTCAATTCATGTCCACGTCCCGACAGCTGCACTTTGATGCTACGCAGCGTTTCCCAGTATAGGTTTATTCTTCTCTGCCACAAATGATCTCCGACTTACGGCCTTCTACCACTCTGAGTGGGCCGCATGCCCTCCTACACGGCGTTCTGTTACCGGATACATCTCATTTTTGGGAAACAGCCAGTTATCTTGGAAATCCAAGAAGCAACAAACTGTTTCACAGTCCTCGGCTAAAGCTGAATACCGGTCCATGGCTACCTCATCTGAACTCGTTTGGTTTCATGCCCTTTTGCTCAATCTGGGTGTGCCCCAGTTCCTTCCCATGTGTCTTTATTGTTACAACCAGACGGTCATACACATCAAGGCTAATCTTGTGTACCATGAGCAGACAAAACACCTTGATATTGATGGTTACATTGTTCGCGAGTGTATCCAGTCTGGCTGTCTCTCTACCTCTCACATTTTGTCTCACATGCAATTTGCCAATATCTTCACCAAGCCCCTTGGCCATGATCAATTCCATTTCCTTCTTTCCAAGTTGGGGGTTTGTGTTCTTCACGCTCCAACTAGAGGGAGAGTATTGAGCGCAGTTGACTCATTGAGAAGAGATCCAGCTCACACCATCCTATCTCTCGACAACCTTACTGTCACATCACAATCTTCATCACTGACACATTACTTTCCCATTTTATTTTATTATTCATTTGTTCTTATCCCTAACGGATTCTCTTTCTTATTTTTTTGTCATCATTCTCTCTATCAAGGGATACACGTCCACTCACATATGTATACAGGGTTGGCCAGGCTAGGCTTAGGTAGAGAATATATACCCTTAGATTGGGCTTGAGCTAACACAAAAGTGAGATAATTTATCGATAAAAAATCCTCATTATAAGATAGAAAGAAGCTTTAAAGCATATTTACGTCACACTTTTTATAGGATAACAGCAAAGGAAATTTTTTCGAGAGTAGTTTTTTCATACTGAAACTCACTATGAAAGAATGGTTCAAAAAGGGCGCTTTGATGGAGACTTAGACTGCGGTTGATAAAAACCGCGGATAAATGTCATATGTTAAGATGGTAAAAAGTAACTGCTTCATATTTCAATTTGGTATCATCTTATGCCTTCAATTTAATATAACCAAAGAGTATGTTGCAAGGGCAAATTAATAAAACCGTCTTTATATTTTTAATTTAGTAATATCTTACACCTTTATATTTCAATTTGGTAATATCTTACGCCATCGGTTTTATATAATCAAAGAGTCTGTTACAAGGGCAAATTAATAAAACTGCCTTTATATTTTAATTTGGTAATATCTTACGCTTTTATATTTCCATTTGGTAATATCTTATGCCTTCGGTTTTATATAACCAAAGAGTATGTTACAAGGGGCGAATTAATAAAACCTTCTTTATATTATAATATGATAATATGTTACACCTTTATATTTCAATTTGGTAATATCTTACGCCGTCGGTTTTATATAACCAAAGAGTATGTTACAAGGGGCGAATTAATAAAACTGCCTTTATATTTTAATTTGGTCATATCTTACGCCTTTATATTTCAATTTGGTAATATCTTACGCCGTCGGTTTTGTATAACCAAAGAGTATGTTACAAGGGGCGAATAATAAAACCGCCTTTATATTTTAATTTGATAATATCTCTCGCCTTTATATTTCAATTTGGTAATATCTTACTCCGTCAGTTTTGTATAACCAAAGAGTATGTTACAAGGACGAATTAATAAAACTGCCTTTATATTCTAATTTGGTAATATCTTACGCCATCAGTTTTATATAACCAAAGAGTATGTTACAAGTGCGAATTAATAAAACCACTTTTATATTTAAATTTGGTAATATCTTAGGCCAATGGTTTGTTAAGACCACACGTATATAACAAACCCAAGGGGTAGCTCAGTTGGCAAGGAACCTACGCCTCAGGAAGTGAAAGGTACTGAGTTCGACTCCTCTTAATTACTGCCTTAGGGCCACTTTCAAAAAATGACCACACCTATAATATGTTAT
The DNA here is from genome assembly GCA_028583415.1 of Protea cynaroides. Classification (NCBI taxonomy): domain Eukaryota; kingdom Viridiplantae; phylum Streptophyta; class Magnoliopsida; order Proteales; family Proteaceae; genus Protea; species Protea cynaroides. The sequence goes on from CM053274.1 coordinate 64,204,752, forward strand.
AGGGAGGCTCCCACTTGCTAACACATCACATAAGGTAGCACCAATGTTAGTATCTCAAATATGTCAAAAAGTGAACCACTTGTAAGCTGCACTCTTTGACAAACCTAAGGTCTAAATCTTTTTGTAGACAAAATAAAAGCTTAACAGTGTGGGCCTAGATGAAATAAATGAACTCTAGCCTAATCCAACCCAAATCAACTCAAATCCAACCAAGCCAAATCGGATTGAATTGGACCAGGTTAAGAGAAGTTGAATCAAAATGTTAAGCTTTGGAAAATTAACAAGAGATGAAACAATGAAAATCCCTCCATCTCAAGTTAGTAAAGATTTGGATGTTGTACAAAAACATGTCGAAAAGGTTTAATTGACAACTAAGATGAACTCAGACAAATTCAATAAAAACCCATTGGACCAAAAACCTAACCTGGTCAATCAATTCGGTTCACGTAACCCAAATTTATGCCCTTAGTAATTATGCATGCACAAAAAGCCCGGAAGGAGCAATCAATCCAGAACAATCTTGCTCTAAGACTTTGGATGACCCATGGTTAAAAATCCTAAGATTCTCTGGTTTATGTTTAAAATTGCAGTTCATTTTTTCTATTAATAGGCCTGTAACTGAAAACCATATAGTCCTGTAATTTAATGCAAGTGCAATTTTTTAACTTAAAAAAAATACTTTTATAATTATTACAACCCATAATATCACATGACTATATAACTACAAATCATTCCATATTTAATTATTAACTTACATTTTATTTTATATTCAAATCTAAATTTTACATTTAATAAATATTATTACTAAATATGGTAAAAAATTAAATAGTTTATACAATCATGTTATGTTAGAACTATAAAAGTTTCAGTTTTAAATTTGAAAATTTTCACTTCTCTACCCTTAATTTCCCTTTCAGTCTAACTGATTCATAAGGAAATGTCAAAAGGTGTTCTGTAGAGAGAAAGATTAAGGGTAATAAGAAGAAGATAAAAGTTCCCATCTAAGGCTCTCTTTGGTTTATATTATATAATATTATGTAATACATTATGAAATTTGTGATTATTTGGCATGATTTATAATGTCTATTTATAATTAAAATAAATAGATATAATGCATAATCTACAAATAGGTTATTAGTTTTTTATCATTATAACATATTTCTCATTATATAATGTATTATGTTTAGTGGTACCAAACGGTCATTATTTATTACTCAGAATCTATTATCATAATTGATTTATCACAGACAGCTCATAATACATTATATAATACAAACCAAAGAGAGCCTAACATAATCTGAAATAGAAATGAACTAGCATTCTGTAGGCAAGCACGTTTTAAACAAGCTTAACCATTCAATTTTCGTGGACATCTTCAGTTTTCATCTCTCTTTTGGTGTCATTTTTATTTTTATTTTTGTGACATGTTTTTTGTTTTTGAAGATGTTTAATATCATTTATGAGTGCTTTTTTTTAAAGAAAAAAAAATTCAAAATAGGCCAAAGAAACAAAACACTAATGAACATGTCTTCTAACCTTTTAAAATGGAAGGCAAAAAATTAATTTTAACATTTTTTATAAAACCATTCTTCTTCCAAAAGGCTCAGAAGGCTCAGAAGGCTCAGGTCGACTCTTCTTTGTCCTTGCGTTAGGGCTCAACTTAGCGAAACTACACATGGCCTCTATGATGCTGTCATCTCCAGAGGCAGAAATTATTGATCCTCTCTCCACACACCTCCGGTGATGGCGATTATTGATCCTCTCTCCCCCTAGCTACCTCCAAGGATGGCAGACTAGTGAACTCCCCTCTCTGTTTCTGCCTCATTGATGGACAGAATTAACTCCATATATCTCAAATCATCTACCTCCATGTTTCCATCATAACCGAAGTGAGAACCCGCTGTCCGTGACTTTTACATGAACGTGTTGACTCTCAGGATAGTTTATTTCAGGTTATGAAGGCAGTTGAAGCCGCTGAGAGAACCATCAAGCAACAGGTTAGCGTTTTCAGTGGTGGAGATGATATAGTTTATATGGTATATCCCCCGCTTCCTCATTTGTAAATGTTGTATCTCTCATTGAATTTTAATTTTGGTTTTGTTGAGTATGATATTCTAAATTTGGTCATTCTTTAAAAATGAATCTAAAAAAACACTCTTCTAGCATGGGTGCATGGCCGGCTTTCTCCGTTTTATATTCTTAAATATCCATCTTCATTACGAACAGCTAAAATTCAGTGAATTATCTGAAGTGGAGCGTAAATGCTCATACTTGCACCTGCAGATGTTTTTGCCGGGTAACTGAGTGCATCGTTCATTGTAGACTTGGCCCTGAAGGACTTCACTTGTGCAGCCAAGTCTACAAGGATGATCATTTGGTTGGTTTACAACTGGTCCTCTGCAGTTCACCATTTTTCTTTTTTTAATCTTTTTAACACCCATTACAACTGGTCGGAAATCTTTTCGTTCGTGGAGAGAAAATGCAAGCGCTTAATGAGAAAAGATCGTAAGAAAGAAAACGCAGAAGCTCCCATGAGAAAAGATCGAAAAGAAAGAAAAAATTTACTAATCTATTGCAGCATTTGTTTTGAAATCTCCTTCATCGATCTATTGATTCCTGAGGAGGTCTAGATGGAAAACCCTCTTGAAAAGTTCTTTATTCCTCCGGATACCGATATTTCCTCCAGAAGTACTCCACTAAGGACTGGGGTTTTGAAAGGTTCTAATATAGTTCTTAACAAGTACATTAGGGACACCCAGATAAAGCAAGAAGATTTCGTGAACAGCAGTACATGGATAGAGGACTGCCCTTATGAACAGGTTGCCTGAGTTTGTCCTCATTGGTTGCTCAAATGTTGGGAAGTCATCACTGCTCTATTCTCTCTCTCACATCCAAGAATCCAAGAAGAGGGAGGAGCAGAAGAACAAAAAAAATATACTGACAAAAGAAAAATTGAAATACGTACTAATCCATTTTGAGTGGTTGAGATCCTCACTACACAGTTAAGATCTTTTTTCCATAAAAAAAAAAGACTAAAAATATATAAGAAATATAAAAATCAAAGAGAAAGATGTTAGAGGATAAAAATGTCTATTTAAATATTCTGACTCTAATTAACGTTTGGGTGTCTGAGTGATATATTAAATAAAAAAAGTTGGAGCGATGGACACACAATATTATCATAGGAGTGTGGTTGAAATTTTCTCTTTATTTCTTTTATCAAAAATAATTTTTTTGATAAATAAATTAAAAAAAAATTGATATCAAAGAGAACCTAAAATAATAGAACTCACGGTAAAGGAATGATGGCCTATCACATCATCACCCATTCTTTCAGTAACTTGTCTTCCTTCCGAACAGTAGAAAGGTTTTCCCTCAAATATAAGTGAAATACATAAAATCCATATGGAATTATCGGAGCTCACAGTAATGAAATATATAAAAATTAAGATCTAAAAAAATATATTCAGAATATTAGACACCGGAGACTAGAATCAGTTTTTTACCCAAAAAAAAAAGTAAAAAAAAGACTAGAATCAGTCGATCAACAAATATTCAGAAATTTGTTTCCGTGCCCAGAGGGGTTCAGCTGTGTTATATCCTCGTTTCAATAATTAAAATTTCTCCTAAGTTTCATATATATATATTTTTTTTTTCATGAAACTCCTGAGATGCATTTGCAAATTTAAAAATAAAAAAAATAAAAAATAAAAACCCCTCCTCAAAATGTATTGTCCCACATCCAAACCCTAAGGCTGGAATCATTTCGTAAACACAAGATATGTTCGTAGACTGAGAAGTGAAGCACAAGGATGCGATTACCTGATATGTTAAAACTAAATATTTCTAACTTTAAGCAAGACCGTAGATCTCCCTCTCTATCTCCCTCCCTCCCTCTCTCTCTCCCACTCTCATTTCATTGGGTTACAATTTGGTAGGTATCATTTACCGAGTATAATTCTGGACAGCAACTAAAACTCCACATCACTTCTCGTTTATTGCAACTTCACTGCACGCCACTACCACCATACCAGCAACATGACATTGGCAGCAGGAAAATACCGTTGAGGTACCGTTGAGGGGCATTAGGCTTTCACCGTGAGGTCCGCAACTTAGCCACGCCAGCTGTTTTGCTTCTTTGCTTCGAATGCAGCTCCATCATTGAGCATGTCCTGAGCATCCGTTTCCATTCCGAGCTTAGACAGGGCAAGAGCCTGCAAGTAGAAGGCAGTGGGCCACTCGGGCATGCACACCTGAGCCTGCATCGCGTCTCTCAAGGCAAGCTCTGGTTGACCATTCATCAAGTAGGAGAGGGCCCGTCTCGCAAACACGGTAGCCGAAGGAACAGACATCATAACCACCAACTGTAATTTGTAACAAAGCACTAATTAAGCTCCATTAAGTCCCAAAATCTAGGGGCAAAACATGACTGCAAAAAAGATGCCAACTTCGTCTAGTAATAAATGAATGTGAAGTAATAAGACATCAACATAACCCTCCTTCAGGAAAGGGAAAAAGGAGAAAGATAATTCGGTGAGGGAAGAAAGGCTGTTCTATATGCGTTTCAGAGTCTCAGACTGGTAATATAATGTATGTGGTAATCATACCATTAAATATGGGAAGCCATTCAATAAGATATGCAAATTACTCACAGCAAGGCAGGAAAAAGTTCCACTTATTAATTGATTGTTTGCCTCAATTTCCATTACTCTAACTCCTCATTCCCACTTGAAACTATTCATTTCAAATCCGAAACCCTTGTTTCAGGTTAATCACAATTTCTTCTTTTGTGTTATGCAAGTGCTTGTACACTGATATCAACAACCCCCTTTCTTTCTCAAACGTGAGGGTATAAAAGGCTAACTGTAAAAATGTTATGAAAGATACTTCTGACTAGTGGAAAATATTTCAATAGCAATGAAAATGATGAAGTTACCAAAAAAAAAAGTACCTTTGAGTAATAATCAATAGCATTTTTGAAATCCTTATCTCTAAATGCGATGTCCCCGAATTTCTTTGTATTCAGCATTTCTTGCACTTGTTGAGTCCATTCTTGAAATGATAGCTTCATATTAATAGCACATTGTGACAAGAAAACACCCAGACATGAGTTTATTAACAGCTTGAATGCTTAAAATGATAAAATAATAAGTAAAAAAAAAAAAGAATACTATGCTGCCAGCTTGAACAAGTGCAATAACTACCATATGAAGCCACACTACAGAGTTTATTGACACCCAGGACTAAATAACAACTCCACATGAAATACATTAACATTTGGCATAAGAAAGTAGTAAAAGTAGAAACCACCCCTTTATCCCAACATTTCACCAGGAACTCAAAAAGAGAGACATCAGAGTAGCTGTTTGGATGCTCCCCCCCCCCCCCCCCCCCCCCCCCAAAAAAAAAAAAAAAAAGACTTTCTTGTTTTCTTTGTCAGAGATCTCTATTTATTAGGCCCTGAAGGCCATCTTATTTTGAAGGAAATCAATCTATATATTACAAACCTAAAATGACATTAATCTTACCTCATTTTCTGCACCTTCTTCATCTTTGTAACCTGTTTTAAGTAAGATGTCATGCACAGCAGTAAGATCCATTCTTGCACAAGCCTTTCCAAGTGGAGAAAGCATGGTTGGAAGCACCACCACTGTAGTTTTCGGCAGACCAATTAGAACATGTGATGCCACCTACATACCCCAGTATCAAACTATTACGAGGGCATCTACAAATGCATAACAGTATTACAAACAGCAAAAGAGATGCCAATTGTACTTCCTCCTGCTTTTGAAGAGGCACTACTGCTGTAAGGAGAAACTTAGTATTTGGTCGGTCCCTAGCCTCAGACTGAAGACATTTTGAAGCAACTTCAACCAACTTGGTAGCATCTTCATTAGCATATTGCCCTTCCAAGGATGAATCCATCAGCAACAATAAATTCTTCCCCCTTATCAAGTCTAAGGCCTGCATGGTAATACTAAAAATTTAAAACCAACCAAAAAAAGATGTATCATAACTGTTTAGAATAATATTCCCCAAATATCTATAGAAGAAGAATATATACTATAAAAAATTGTTAAGAATTCCCCTGTGCCATCAACAACTCCCTTTCAGAAGAAAGTACCAACTGTGTCCCAACCTAGATTTTCATGTTTGAGGGGTTAAACAATAAAGAGCTAAACTAATTCCCTATAAGAAAATATAAGAAAGACACCTACTTAAGTGGAGGAATGAACCACGAATGAGGTAATACTTGTAACCAAGTCATGTGAAAATTTATACTGGACTAACCAGGCTTGTCAAGCTGGCAAGTCCATATGACAAATTCCTGACCCGAACTCCCAAAACAATATGGTTTTCTGGCAAGGGTTGGCTAATCATAACCTGATTAATTGTAATCATTATCTGGAAGTCAGAACAAAGAACCGAAAGAAGTGGTTGACAGTTGCCCTGCCTCCTCATTACAACCGTACCACTTCTTGCGGCAAATTCCCTCTCAAATGATTATTGTCAAGGAACAGAACTTTATCTACATTGCTTTATGGTGACAGACACCCCCCCAACCCCCCACACACAAAAAAAAATCCTTCGATAGTTCTGTGGTGGAAGAGGTCCACGGCAGCCGGGGCACAATGCCCTAATTTATGTCATATACACACAAAATGGTAATATCCGACCCCATTTAGTTGGGATAAGGCTTTGTTGTTGTTGTTGTTGTTGTTGTTGTTGTTGTTGTACACACAAGATGGTTATAGTTCAATTGTTATCTTATATGTATTCATAAGTACTATAAAATGGAACCTCAACAAATATTGGAATGGTTGGCCTGATTTGAACCACGAATACTGATCTATTATGGGCCATCCCAATGGCTTGGCCCACCAACTGCTGGACTATTCTATTTTCTGTCATCCAATAGTTTTACAAAATATTGACTATTCATTATGCATCCCCCAAAATAAAACAGAAAAGAAAAAGCAACAATCACTATCCAATATCCTTAATACTCCATTCTGCCACATGTAAAAATTATCTCTGGTTGAAACTTAACATCTGAATAAAAAAAAGAAAGGCCTACTCGTGCATTGAATTTGAATGCCAGAGATGATGCCATGTAGTGGATATGACTTTCTCATCCTGCTACCCTAGGCAACATTGGCAGTCTTTCCATACCTTCTCCTTTACAAAAACAGTTTTTGTTATAATTATATGTCTTCAACCGCTTTAGAACTATAGAGAATGTATATGTATTGTATATTGAATGAATTGCAGAAAAGTATATATATATATATATATATATATCACAATCACCTATTTCACACTATTTTCTCCAATTAATATGCTAACTGACATCAATTCAGCAGTGAATCTAATGCATTTGGCAGGAGACATGGCTAGTTCTCATCTAGAGAGGGACCTGGTAGCTATCTTGCATCATTTTGTCGCACTAACACTAGTCATACATCTCAGGCCCCCCCAACCAAAATGGACTGAAATTTTGAATCACTGTCAACATTTCTAGCGCCTGTTGTAAAACAATGCATCCTCCTTCATAACTGGTAAAGGTGAAACATGCAAAAACCGCAGTTTATCTCTGTGCTTAAGTTATGCCAACTCACCCAAGTACTTGGAGGCATATCTATAAATCAAAGAATCTCTTAGTTTTAACAAGCTTTATAGTAGCAACTAAAAGTATTTCCAGAGTTCCAAAAATGAAGTAGGGAGAAAATCAAATTCATAAGACAACTGTTTACCAGAGTTCCCTTATAAGCTAACAGCGTTACTGTAAAATGTGGCAGCTCAGTTCGAAGACATTAACGAAAAAAGCAAGTGAAATGCAGAAAGTTTCGAAAATCACTAGAAGCACCTAAGAAAATGAAGAACAAGTAGAATACAGAACAGAGAGCAACATACATGGCTGGGAGGAATATGTTTGCCACTCAAAAGGTCCAACAGAACTGTCCCATAGCTGTAGATTACACTTTCTGGGATGACCCTGCCTGCATAATAGGTCATCCAAATCAAATTAACAGCAGAAAACTCGTTGACCATAATAAAATCTTCTCTAAAAATTGTGACAGTACAACACAAACCTTGTGTATCTAAGAATGACGAAGAATGTAATTGCTAAACAACCACGAAACTCAACCATACAGATCTCATAAGGGTCAAATCTGAAGAAAACATATCCCCATAAAGAGAGCACATACATCTTTTCTCGTCTCCATAGCTGGCTGGGATTTTTTCATATCACATTTACAGGTATCAGAATAAAGACTCCTCACTCCAGCTCCACCATGACAAAACAATAAAAGTCTTGTTTTCCTGACAATCAATCTTTTTTTTCTTTTTCTTTTTTTGGACAAGACATTTAATCTCAATCATGCCAATGAGATTACCAGACAAAATTCCCTTTCATAGCCTACATATAGAGAGTTCTAATTCCTACTGCTTAAAATCAGGAGAATATGCCAATTATACCTAATACTTAAGGGTTGGACATCAAATAAAAAAAAAAGTAGCTAGTTTATGTTATGTGCCTTAGGCTGGTCCAATCTAGCGCATGGGCACAAGTAGGGGTGCAAGTTTTACCCTGACGACCCGAACCCGCCCAGGCCCGCCCTGAACCATGGCAGGGTTGAACCCAGCCCGAACCCTGACAGGGCTGGGTTAGGGTTTAATTTTGTATGAACCCTGGGGGGTTGGGGCCCGAGGGTTGACCCCCAGGTTAAACCGCGGCCGGGTTAGGGTTATATTTGAATATATTTATATATGTATGTATATATTTGATATATATTTGAATATATTTATATATGTATGTATATATTTGAATATATATATATATATAAAGTTATAAAAACCTAAAGCTAAACAGTTAAGCTACCTAAGTGGCTAAGCCCTAATCGACCAAAGGATAAAATTCGTCTATCAGTATCAGAGCCTTATCCTTTTCTCTCAATCTCTCTCTCTCAAACAAAGCTCTAAGAGTTTACGAAAGAAACCCTAAGAAGACGGCGGCAGCCGCGGCACCTTCATCTCTTCTCTTCTTCATCTCTTCTCTCAATCTCTCTCTCTCAAACAAAGCCCTAAGAGTAGACGGCGGCGCCTTCATCTCTTCTCTTCTTCACCTCTTCTCTCAATCTCCCTCTCTCAAACGAAACCCTAAGAGGGAACGGCAGATCCATTTCCGCAAGCCCTCCATTACAAGTTGCAATGGTTACACGTCGCAAGAACAGTTTCCGACCTGACTAATTTGGCGTTTAATCAGCTCCGCACCTGAGACCTCTCATCGAAACAAGCCAGAGGCGGCAATGTCGGTTATTACCTGGATTCTCGTTGCCTCATTACTAATCGTTTCCATCAAGCTGATAGTAAAAGTAAGCCTGCCTCTTCTTTGCTCCATTTTATTTTTGTGCGCAAGAACTGAAACAGAACAAAGATTTTTTATATTTATGTTGGTTTAATGCTCTTTCTTTTCAATAGATCTTGTCAACAATACTACAAATTTGTGTGCAGATAGATTTCTTCTTTTAGTTACTTCTAAATGTGGTATTTTATGAAGTAATACCTCATAGATCTTCAATTTGACTCCTACATTGTCCTTTTAATAGATCGTTTCTGCAGATTTGCTGAGATCTGGTTCTAGTGATTGTCGTTTTTATTTTTTCCTCTTATCTGCTTTAGATAGGTTTTCGACTCCGATTCTTTCATATTACATCTTTCTTCGTTTTCCCCCCTTCCTTTCTTTGCTCTTTTTAACTGTCTCTACTCTCAACTGTATATCTTATAAAGTATTCCGATCAAGAACTCCGTAACGGGAACTAGGAAATGCTACGTGATGGGAACAGGATCCGATGTTACAATAGCTGGAATTATACCACGAAGAGGGGACTCAAAGCGTTCTAAGTCCGTAAGACTTAAGGACTATGTAATATAGGAGAATAACAGAACAAATGTATTTCTGTGTGAGAATGAGAACGAGTGAATTCTCTGATGGATCCAATGTATAATGTGTTTTAAAACCAAAAACATCAAAGCAATGTTGGAATGACTAAAAACTTCAGAGAAAAGAAATGATGGGACAAAAGACTGAAACAAAAATTGGGGCAAAGATTTCAAAGGCCTCAATTTTTTTTCCTCATAAATTCCTTGTATTTTGTAGTTTTTCATTTTGAACTGTGTTGATTTCGAGAGTAGTACCTCTCTCTTTTTTCCATTTTTCATTTCCTTTATTCTTATTGAGTAAAGCGCCTCCTAGACTCTCAATCACTCAATCTCTCTGAATCTCTGATTCTCTCGACTCTCGACTCTCTCTCTCGAGTCTCTCTCATGATTCTCTCCGATTTTCTGACTAGTTAATATTACTGTAGTTTTAATGTTCTCCTTCAAGATTCCGAATCAGATACCAGGTAAGTTACTTTGGAAAAGTGTAAGATTGCAGTTGGTTGTTCGGTTTTTGCTTGGTTATTTTTTTTTTTTTTACTCAACTACAGAGGTTAGGTGCCTTGGATTGAGCTGATCTGGTGGGGTGGTTAGGGCCATGGAAGGAGACTCTGATTTAAGACGTATATAAAGTTTTTATCATCTGCATCAGAGGTAGGTGTGTTGGATTGTTTTTTTTTTTTTTGTAATTTTAGTTTCAATTTCGATATTTCTTTATTTTCTGTTTTCCTCTTGTTTTCTCAACGGCCTTGCTGTTCTATCACAACTAAATTTTCCACTGCAGTGTAGAAACTAGAAAGTAATATATTGATTGGTTCATCAATCTGGAATATGGTTGGACTAACAGCAAGTTAGCTTCTTGGCTAATAGAAAAATTAGTACTCCTTTAAATTTGCTTGCCTATTTTTCTTGTACTCCTATTTTCTCTCCTTGCAGATAAGATTTCAATATAACAAGATAGCTTGTAGATCCACCTCCCTTATATTAAAACATAATTTACTACTGTTTTCACTCACTCTTGCTGTGAAAGTAGATGAAAAGAAAATGTTTCATATGTAGCTAATACCTTATATGCTACTAAGAATTCCTCACATTACTTTACCTTCACCTGATAGAAATTGTCAAGCTATGCTTAAAAGTAATCAAGAAATGATTACTTTTAATTTGGGATTCTAATTCATGAGCACTCATCTCTCCATGTGGGATTCTAATTTTTCATTCTCTTCAATTAAAAAGCCATTGACCTCATGGATTCCCTTTACATTTTTCATGTTTGATATTTTTTACAGATGTTAATGATGGATCAAAATCAGCCAAGCTCAAATCAAAATCAGCCAAGCTCTTCACCAGGTTCTAATGCTAGTTCTGAGGTATCATCTAAACTACCACAACTACCACCATTAAGTGTTTGGAACCATTTTACTAAGGTTATACCTGATGATGGTTCAAGACCTAGAAGATGTAATTGCAAATATTGCAATAAAGAATTTGGATGTGCTAGTGAGCATGGCACAAGTACATTGAAACGTCATTTGAACAAATGTTGGTAATATCTAAAGAGTAAAACTGATAAGAAACAAAAAACTTTGGCTATTTCAGCTAATGACAATGATGGTAAGACCACCAACAGTATCTCAACTTGGAAATTTGACCAAGAATTGATCCAAAAGGAGGTTGCCCGTATGATTATTACGGAAGAATTGCCTTTTAAGTTCGTAGAGAATGAGGGTTTTAAAAGAGTAATGAAGGCAACCCAACCTAAGTTTAATCTTGTGTCACGTAATACTGTGACAAAAGATTGTTTTGCATATTATGTTGAGGAGAAAAAAAAGTTGAAAGGTTTTTTTAAGAGATGTAATTACCGTGTTTGCCTAACTACTAATATATGGACTTCAAACCAGAATGTTGGTTATATGTGTCTTACAACACATTACAATGACAAAGATTGGAATCTACAAAAGAGGATAATTAATTTTGTGAAGTCCCAACACCACATAGTGGTGAAATTATCAATAATGTTTTGGAATCATACCGGGAGGGGTTGAGGGAAATCTACTATTACTGTAGATAATGCATCTAATAATGATGTGGCAGTTCGACTGTTAAAAAGGAGGTTTACCAAGAAAAATGGGTTATTGTTAGATGGTGAATTTTTTCATGTGAGATGTTGTGCTCATATTTTGAATTTGATTGTTAAGGAAGGCTACAAATATGTTGGGGATTGCATTGATAAAATTCGTTTTGTAGTGAAATATGTGAGAGGTTCACCTGCAAGGTTACAACAGTTTAAGGTGTATTGTGAGCATGAAAAAATTCAATGTAAGAAAAACTTGTGTCTAGATGTCTACTCGTTGGAATTCTATATTTTTTATGTTACAAACTGTTTTACAGTTTCAAAAGGCTTTTGAATGCCTAGAGGATAGGGACATGAACTTCAAAATGGATTGCTGGGATATGATCCTTAATGAAGAAGATTGGAAGAAAACAAAGGTTTTTTGTGATTTCTTAGTAAATTTTTACACTGCCACCACACATTTGTCTGGGTCTCTTTATATCACATCTAGTTTATATTTACAAGAAGTTTATGGAATTGAATCAACATTGTTAGATTGGTCAAGAAGTCAAGATCCTATTTGTCGTGGTATGGCATTGGCCATGCTGGAAAAGTTCAGAAAGTATTGGGATTGTGCAAATAGAGTTAATATCTTCTTGGTAATTGCATCTATTCTTGATCCTTGACGCAAATTGAACTTTGTGAGGTTTTGCTATTCAGACTTGTATTCTACATCCAAGGTTGAAGTGAAAATTGCAAATGTGTTAGATATCATAGACCGTCAATTAAAGCATTATCAAATGCATGAGTTATCTCATAGCGTAGTGGATGTTGTTCCAATTGAAACATCTGATATAGATAATGTTGTCGGGTCTACTAAGGGTTTTAACAAATTCCTTATGCAAAATCAAACTTCATCATTTGGATCAGAGTTAGATCGTTATCTTTTGGAAGGTCTTGTCAGTAATTATGCTGATTTCAACTTATTGAATTGGTGGAAGATGAATAGCTCAAGATTTGTCATTCTCAATAAGATGGCTCGAGATATTTTACCAATTCCCGTCTCAACTGTTGCTTCAGAATCTGCTTTTAGCACTGGTGGTCGGATTCTTGATCAGTTTCGTAGCTCATTGACACCAAAATTAGTAGAGTCCTTGGTGTGTTCACAGGATTGGCTACGAAAGGAACCAACCCTTAGTAATGAAGAAAATCTAGATGACATTTGTGAGGTGGAAGCAGGTAAAAAACTCAATGACAACTATTAATAATTACATGCATTGTGAAATGGATTGTCTTTACTGATTTTTTATTGCATTAATTATATTTTCAGATTTGCTTGAGGAGTGTGGTGACAATGATGTTCTAAGTTTTAGTCATTTGACGGTTTGACCTAAAGTTTGGTATTGTATGTTTGGACTTTAGAGAATTAAAATTGATTTTGTAATGAGTTTGTATGTAATTGTCATCTTACCATTTAACTTATTTCTCTTTTACTTTTATGTCATTGATATGATAGTTCTTACTTCTAATGACTATTTTTTCCTTTCATTTTTTTGTAGAAAATATGAACTATGAGTGAGAGGAGGACCGAGGATGGGAGTTTGGAACGCCAAATTGTAGATCATGACCATCATTTTTTTTTTCTCATTTATCAGATATTATGTTAAACACTTAAACTGGTTATGATTTGTATTTGTTCTATTTATCAGATTTGATTGTTAAACACTAAAAACTGATTTGGTTTGTATTGTTAGGTTTTTAAGAGAATGTTAGGTTGATTGTGTTTGTCATATGTTTTAAGTTATAATTGATGTTTAGGGTCAAGCAGAGGCAATATCAGGGTCAATCTGACCCTAAATCAGGGTTAATCAGGGTTAACCCGACCCAACCCGACCCTGTCAGGGTCAATCAGGGCAGGTTAGGGTTAGGCCCAACCCTGTCAGGGTCAGGGTTAGGGTTGTATTTTTTCTGACCCTGGCAGGGTTGGACAGGGTTAGGGTTCAGCTTAAATAGTCAGGGTTGGGTTAGGGTTTTGAAAAATCCGGCCCAGTTGCAGCCTTAGGAACAAGATAGGGCCATCCCAGTATGAAATAGGTTAAAGGGCTTAATTCAACACACTCCATTAGCTCTATAGCCTTTAGCGTATTTGACAAGCACCTAACATTTGGTATTATAGCTAGCCATCACGTCATAGGTTCGAGTCACAGAATGGACTACCTAGGAGAAAGGCTACCTTGAGTAGTGTGAAAGCTGTCAAAAACCCGTCATAATCCACAGGAACTAACTGAATGAGATTTCTCGTAAATATACCCCCTTTTTTTCTCAGGTTCACCAGAAGAGGTTAATTACATGAGTTTCAAACTTAAATTTTGATTAATAATAAGTTTTTCTGAGCTACATGCTGCCAGGCCGAGACTATCCAGAGTGTAGCCGTAGAGGACGAGGACTACGGAAGCGAGGTAGTCGTTATGTGACTAATGGAGTTTAATCTGTGTGTGGACACTAGATTGGGCCAGCCTAATATGAGATAAGTTAAAGAGCTTGATTTAAAGTGTTCCATCAGCACTGGAGCATTTGGCATATTGGCCAAGTACCTAGCAGTTTACTGTCAAAAAGTATTCACAACATATGACTGCTGCTAGCAAAACACTTAAATTTCTAATATCATATAAAATCTCTAAACACTTTCATGAAAAGTTGGCATGAAATTTTGTATATGATGGCCTAGTAAAGGTGTCAAAAATGAGCCCGGCCCGGTAACACGGACCGAGCAGGCCCGAAATAACCCGAACCCAGCCCGGACCGAACCTTAATGGACAGGTTTCGGTCTCGGCTTGTAAAGCCCGACACCGTTTCAGCTCAGACCGAAACCAGACCGGACCGGCCCGTTAAGAAGCCCGAACTAGCTCGAACACCGGTAAGGTTCATCTGGGCCCAATTTCTTAATTTTCATGGTTTTAAATTTTGATGGATTATATTACACTATTATAGTTCACTTCTTGATCCGAAAGATTATATGAATCTATAGTTGAAAAAAGTATGTTAATTGTTACAATTTATTGAATTACATACATATAGAAGGAATGATGCTAATTTTATTAGAAATAATAAAATAAGCAATATATCTTACAAATAAAATTGACCCGATAAGCTTGATAAGCCCGATCCGGACCGAATCAGTCCGAAATCACCTCAATAAGCCCAACCCGATAACAAACCGACACCGGACCAGCCCGTTAGTTATTGTGTCCAGCGCAGCCCAACCCAGCCCGAACTCTTAATGGGACATGTTTTGGACTGGGCTTATAAAACCCGACATCGATTCAGCCCGGACCGAAACCGGCCCGGACCGGTCCGTTGACACCCTTATGGCCTAGGAATACAAACATTTGATATGGTGACACATCTGATTCCCATACTTGTAGTATTGCAACCTTATAATACTTGCACAAAATTTTAGCAACAGATGCCTCTTCAAGTCAACTGTGAGTAGTGTCAGGATGTCATCACCAGGTTCAGTTAAATTTGTTTGGTTGAATCGGCCACCAAATTGCAATGGAGTAGGGGGTGGGGTAGGAGCAGGGAGTTACCCTAAAGCAATGTCCAGTTACATGACATCAAGTCAGGGTCATGTCTACAAGATTAAACGATGCAGACCCGATCGAGCCAGGATTCAAGTGTTTGGGAAGAACTTCACAACCCTTCAGGGCCTAAATTCTGGACTAAAAATGGGCCTCGATATGGAGTCTTCTTTGATGTCCTTTTGCCATCTGCTTAACCACGAGGACCCATACAACTAAGAATGAGGTTGGGCTCCTTCAAGCAGTTGTTAGGAGTGGCAACTGTTACCAACCATAGGCATGACTCTCTTTTTTTATGCTTGAATCATTTATTAAGAGAAAAGGAACCGGAAAAAAAAGAGCAAACAGGACAAGCCGAGAAGGCCAACAGGAGGGGGATCAATCCCAAAAGGGAGGAAGCCCACTCAACACCCTAAACACCCCAACCCACAAAAGTGAATCCCCCCATTACAGGAGAACAAAATCCACCCACATTTTCTATCCTTCCCATTTCCTATTCTCAATTTCGTTATATCTGTCAAAACTCAATAAGACTTTATTTGCCAATTCCAAATCCTAGCTTGGAATCTTAACTCCCCAACTCCACCTTAACACCTAAACCCAATCTAGTTTGGAAACCTAATCTTATACTTCAATCAATTTCTTTTGGTTGACCCAAATCCAATGTAACTGTACCTTAAACTATTCATTTAAACAATGCAGCAACTTTGTCTTACCAGCCTTAAAACCCAACTTCTAGGTCCTAGACTTGAACTCTTGCATGCCAACCTAGATCGCATTGGCTATCTAACATTGTTAAAGTTCATACACCAAAATCCAAACTCATCTAAATAAAATTATGATCAAACTGAAGCGAGACTAAATTTCCTACGGTATGAAAATACAGCAGCACACTCAAACTATTAACTGGCTAAGAGCAATCAAAAACTAACTACATCACCATTTGAGATGAAATACTTCGAACAGATGCAGGAAAAAGAACATCCTGGAACTACATTGAAATCAACAATAAAAACCATTTAATCGACTCACAGGAACACATAAATTACCTGTTCTCAAGAACTCTGGTGGAGTATAAGCCAAGTTTGTGCTATAGCTTTTACCATCTCGGCTATTTTTCATAAGGCCAAAACTGGAAAGATGAGGATCACCATCCTAAACAAGTGCACAATAATTTGGAGAAGATACAAGATCAGTTCATTACTAATAAGCACACAGCAGAACCATGTAGGCAATCATTTTCCACATGGTCAATATACAAACATAAGCGAGGTCTAGAAGTAGGTTAAAATTTCAGAAATAGATAACAATACAAAATGGGAGGACCTTCAGCCATGTTCATCAGAAAATTAATGAGTTTCCAATACACCTAAGCCCAAGACCCTGCATGGTATAGTTTAAATTTCAAGCCGAATTCCTCATGGGCTGGCCAAGTTTGCACCACTATTCAATCTTGTCCATTAGACAAGGTGGGGTTGGGGGTTGGGGGTTGGAGGTTGGGGGTTGGGGGTTGGGAGAACTTACCCAACCCCAGCTTTGTCATCCAAACAAAGCAACATGTAGAGAAGAGAACAAATCAACACAAGATACAAGATTCACTTTCACAGTTACGAAAAAGCCATGCCAAGGTTCCTTGGAAGCAACATTAAATTTCTGAAAAGTTTGCTGACAGCCCAAAAACATTTCTGCAGTCCTCTCATCCCAAAAGATTTTTCAAAAAGATCCTTAACATATTGAGGGTGCAACGAAGGTCAAAATGGGGTCTATTATGCATTATGTTTTTATGTAGTGTTTTCCTGTCAAGTATGGATCAACCTTATTTTTCCAAACAAAGATTTTAGTGTCTCAATAGTCATTTAACTTCTTCAGCTATTATAGACAGTGTCTTGCTTCTCTAACAGCTCCTAGGTGATTATTGGTGCTTAATCCAGCAATGCTTGAAGTTTTGTCTAAAAGCCCTATTTTATTTTATTTTTTCTGATCAATAAAATCAAGACTAAAAGCTCCATTCTTATCATTTCTTTCCATGTATTTTCTTTATTTTTACAGGATTTTCAATTAACTTCCATAAACCTTCACAAAGTACTTCCACTCCACTGGGACCAAAGTTCTTACCAAAGTCAAAGTTCAGAACCTTGGCTATTATATGCCACATGAAAACATTTTAGTGTGCAACAATCTATTCTTCACTAAAAGAATTGGATAAAGAGTAAATTTACATACAGATTGCAAAAACTGCAATGAGCAAGAAACAATCAAGCCATTTAGAAAGGAATAGTATCCTTTAATCAGTGCATTAAATAAATTATTAGATATACCAAAATACAGAAATTCTTTTCATAAAATTGACTCCTTTATACCTCATCAAAGAGAACTCTATAGGCATTCAAATCATGATATATCTTCCGGTTTTCTGTATTGCAATGGTCAAGTGCCTGTGCAATGTAGTAAGCAACTCTCACACGCATTTCCCATGGCAATGGTTGCTTATCCCCTATAACAAAGAAACAAGACCCATTTAAACAAGAGAATAAAATAGACAGCATAAAGCAATACATGAAAGATTGAATTTAAACATGCCATTCAAGTAGATTTCTCATTATAAATCAATGTTAAGATGGCACTTAAAAATAGGAACAAACATTAAATTCAATTTCATAGCAACCAAACCTAATGTTTGTTCCTATTTTTTAGATGGCACTTAAAAATAGGAACAAACATTAAGTTCAATTTCATAGCAACCAAACCTAACAATGTCAACGCCAATACTTAATCCCATTTTCTATAAATAATATAAACAGAGCTTTTTGCCCAACTGCAAAAATATTATCCAGTGTAACTTGGCATTAACCCAGCCGAGCCACTCCAGCAACGGAGTCGACTAAGTAGAACCATCAAGAGTTCAGTCAAACCTCAAAAGTCAAAACAGTCAGTCAACTATTACAGTAATCAAACCTAGAAAAGTTCAACTAGAAAAAGAAATGTTGGCACCCACAGCGCAGCAAGGAAAATAGAAAAGTTCCATGCTTTTTGCCTTTTGTTATGCAAAAAAGGCGCTAACAAATTTCTCACAGGAAAAGAAAAGAACAAGAAAGGAGTCCCGCCTTTCACCTGGAGTCTAACTTTTACCTACCCCTTACCCTTTCCCCAAAAAAGAAAAAAGGGCAGAGGAAACAAAACAAAAACTTCAACAGGGGGGGCGAATATCCCAAATGAATCATTAGATATAAAGAACGTAAAACCAAGTAAAAGAGCTTACAATGAAACAGATGCTTTGACAATGTATCATTGGGCATGTATTCAGCTACCAATAGACGTTCGTCTCCCTCAGCGCAGCACCCGATCAGGTTCACCAATCTCTTATGTCGAACCTTCCCAACTCCTGCGGCTTCAGCCTACGAAACAATCAGATTAGAGTAACTACTATAACAACAAAATCACAACCAGAATGAAACAGAAGGTAAGAAAATAGAGGAAACGGATGCAATTTACCACGAACTGCTGCGCATCGGGCCAAGAGACTTTAGAGAAGCGTTTGACTGCGACTAAGCGATTGTTCTCAAGCTTTCCTCTGTAAACAACATTAGGGGCTTTCTCTCCACTCTCCGACACGATAAAATCACTGCTGAAACCATTCGTCGCCTTCCGAAGCTCGGCCAATCCGTACTCCTTGAATGCCGGAACTTGATCTTGTTCCACCTGATCTCCATTAGCTTCACACAAAAATCAACCACAACACTCTTATTAAAACAAAGAACAACTCCAAATGAACATCAAAAAAAAAAAAAAAAAGACAAAGGAAAAACCTAGATCTGGCTTCTCGGCCTGTAAGGATTCTTCGTCTGGAGATTGAACATTAGAAGTTTTGGACTGTAAGCAGCCCATGTTTAGCTACATAAGAAACTAAAAAAAACACTCCAAAACCCTAAACTTCCATTCAAACTTAACGATTCACCAGCTCTCCGCAACAAAAACGAAGCTCCGATCCAATTCTCTTACGCTTGAACTTCCCTACTTCGTTTCCTCTACTGCAACAGCTCAGCTCAGCTCAGCTCAGCTCAGCTCAACCAAGCAATTAAAGCGAAGAACGGAGAGGACAGAGAACTAGAGAGAGAGAGAGAGAGAGAGAGGGGTACTGATCAAAAAATCAAAAAGGCAAAAAGGTTAGAGAGAGGTGAAAGTGAAAAGTTTAAAAGAGAGAAAGGGAGACAGGAAGAGAAAAAGAGTAGCAGAGATGTCACATGACACATGATAAGACGATGATGAGAGAGAGAGAGAGAGCGCACGTGATCGATGAGAACGGAGGAGAAGCGTTTACAGTCCAGATTATTTTCGTTTGGTTTTTAATTTATTTTTCGAAAAGTGAGAAATGCTTTTTCATTATTTTTTTTCTTTTTTGTGTTTGTTTTGGTTCCCCTGCTCTGTACCAAAACCATCCAGCTGCTCTACAGCTTTAATAAAAATGTTTGCGGGGGAATGAAGACGTGCAACGTGGCGGACATGCATAACTGGCCCCACCATAAGCTGGATCAACGCTGTTGATCACTGATCTTTGTCTCATCGTCCAGATGGAAGATGAAAAAGAACCAACCCCTTCACGAATTCCAACTCTTTGTGGGCCTACCTACCTAATTCAAAAAAGGACTGTATGGAGGAGCTAACCACGAGGTGGATCCCACGTTTCAATTTAACTTCTTATTTCATTACTTGTAAACTTATTTACGAGCATATGAGATTGCAAAATTGTTCTCCATTTTTTTTTTAATTGGCCTTTCAGTTTCGCGTACGTAAGACAGTATCATCATGTCGCTGACTGTATAATCTAAATATATCTAAAGATGACAATTGCTAAGATATTTAGTAACAAATACGGTT
Source organism: Protea cynaroides (assembly GCA_028583415.1). Taxonomy (NCBI): domain Eukaryota; kingdom Viridiplantae; phylum Streptophyta; class Magnoliopsida; order Proteales; family Proteaceae; genus Protea; species Protea cynaroides. The sequence goes on from CM053274.1 coordinate 64,225,203, forward strand.
TTGGTATAATATAAGAAAAAAAAAATTTATTGTTTTTGTATCAGATAACAATACAGTATAAAAAATCGAACCCTTACCATACCAGGTGCTATACAGTTTCGATAAAAAAATTTACCAATACGTTTTTTACTTGTATTTAGTTTTACTGTTATAAATTTATATTAATTATATAATTATATGGTACAAAAAAAAATACTCATATTAATTATATATTTATATTAGTTTTACTTTTATATACTTATATGCTACAAAAATGATATAATAAACGATACAAGATAGTACGGCACTAGTTCTCACTCATACCAAAACCATACCATACTGAATAATTATTCGATATCAAAATTCAAATCTTTACTGTACCATTACCACATGCTTAAGTATATTAATACTAGGTGTCCTTCACATTTCATTGAATAATTCTCTTTTTACCTCAAAAATAAAAAGTAAACTCTATATCATACTGGGAAAATAAGTTGATTTAACTGATTAATAAGATTAATAAATAAATAAAAATTGAAGAAAACAAGATTAATAATGTTCTAGTCTAACACGATGCGAACCCAAGGTTGAAGAGATTTTTCTTTCACCATTGTTGAAGAAAAACTACCTCTATATCACAATGATCAATTCCAATGGGGCAAAAAGGATGATGAGATATTGAAAATTTTATCTCTTTCTTTTTATTTTTTTTGAAGAATCCAAACATAGCCTAAGATTATGAATACTTGTATGAGAATACCTCATATGAGACCAAGGGAAGGTATCAAGGAGAATCTGAAGGGACTCTTTATTTATTATTATTATTCTCCTTATAAAATGAGGGGTCTCTTTTAATTTAGGATTAATTATTTTCTTGTTCTATATTTACTCAAATTCTCTTGTTTTAAATTTTTTTATTTTCAAACTCCTCCAAAAAATAAGCATCCCATATCTTTTTCTTCCCTCGATTGATAATTCATAAACCCCAAATTATCCTTGTCTCTCTTTCCACCTATTTTTCATTATTTGCCCAACCATCTTGCCTCCACCTCGTATAGATGATCTCCTGATCTCTGACCTGTCCTTATGCAGTCGGCATGCAACAACTTCCAACCTCTAATCACAGCCTCACCTCTCACCCCTGCCAACTCTCACTCTAACCTCAAAACTTCCGTGTCGATCCTCGTCATCTCTTGATTGCAAATTTGGGTTGAGCGCTCATTCTGCTTCATACTAGCTCAGTATTGAGAATAATCTCACATTGTTAATGAGATTGGAATCTTGTGATCTTATATATAGAGAGTCCCACCACTTACTAGTTTGAACTTTTAAGTTAGAAACTTGACACTTAACTGACTATATAATGCAAATTGGTATCCAGTTTGATGGTCGGAGCCTCCATGTCTTGGTAATTACACCTTTTAAATTTCGTTTTGATTTTTTTTTTTTGAGAATTTTTCAGAAGAAGCGAGCTTAAATCTGTTGATTTTTTATTACGAAATGAATACTTAATTATTTTGTTAGAGAGCCACGAAACACCTTTGGGATCATTCCACATATTCCTTTGGAGTTGGTTTCAATTTTCTGCAACATGGCCCAAGATGATGCTATGTTCACATTCCATGTGTTAAAATATGTGATTCTCATACTGGATCTGCTCGTTGTTTCTTCTGATGTTGCCTATAAATTGTATCATGTTTCTTCTCAGTCCAACTTTGATTGGGTGGTTGATGTGTGGGCAGAGGATGGGGCAGGGCAAAGGTGGGGTTGTGGGGTGGTAGCGTGGTGGAGGGTGGAGGTGGGGGCCAGGAAAGATGCATAGGAGTAAGGAAAGGGATTGTCTGAAGAGTTATAAGGGAGGGAGAAGAGCGAACCAGGGGTAATTTAGAGATTTTAAATTACGAGGGAAGAAAATGGATAGAGTTTTGCTTCATTGAGGGAATTAGGAAAGTAGTTCTGAATAGAAAGGTTTGAATAAAAATATAGGACAACTTTTGGGGAGTGATAGTAATTGATTTTTTAATTTATGCCTTTTATGATTTGACTTGGATTAGATAAGATAAAGGGTTGTGCAACTTGTTATTATATGGCTATGTTTGAAAGGCATGATAAGAAACGAAGAATTTTGGAAAAAAAAAAAAATAGAGAGATAGACAAATAAACTAATCATTGTTTAATCACTACAAGTTTTGTTTTATGCTTTTTTTTTCCTTGTTTCCTTGACATCCAAACATAGCTGAAGAGGTGAAGTATTAATTTATACCTCTCTTTTGATTACCTTATGTTTTATTCTTAAACCCTATGTTTGGATGTCAAGAAAAAAAAATTAATAAAACAAGAATAGTAATGAGACAATGATAATTTTTTAGCCTCTCTTTTATTTCAAAAAAATATTTTTATATTTTATTGACATCCAAAAAAACTAAAAGTTATTTAAGGTAAATGTAATGTTCAGGTGAGAAAGTGTCTAGGTGTTGTCCCGAATCAATGGTGTCATCATAGGGTTTCATGGTTGGCATGGTAAATCCATAGGGGAGTTGAGTCCCCATGATCCGCTTTGAGAAAGCACTCTCAGTGCTATATATTTGGGAGCTAGATGAGCTCGGTTTTCTTCAACACACTAGAGCCGGTCTTTTAATTCTCGCAACTCTTGCTCTACTCCACCGTTGGTCTAAGAGTTGTGCTTGCTCTGCTGCCTTATTGAGACGGGCCACATCCAATATGGCTTGAACATCAATTTGTGGGTGGACCGGTTGGGGGCCCAGTCGCTCGAAGACTGGTATTCTACTTCTGCTCCTGTGCACACTGGTTGTAGACATGCTAGAGGAAGATGTGGCGCTAATTTCATACACTACACCTGGTGCCATGGGCACCTCACCAGCCAACCGAGCTGACCGTCGGCTAACTGATCTTTGTGGATGAGGTGTGGAGTGTCTTTCAAACGTAGTACCTGTGAAAAAGCGCGGAGGAACTCCGAGTACATTCCTAGCCCCTCTATTACCCAAAGGATGAATGTTCTGGTTCCGCACATTGTTGTGGTGCCCTCAGGGATCGGAATGACCATGGTTCCGTCTTCCTCCCAGTCCATTTCCTCAATGGGAGGATGAGGCTTGTGGGTGTTGCCTTGCTTCTTGATGCCTGGGCATGTCCCTATTGGCCGTAGGTAGTTGTTCTTGGAGACGTTTCGTTTGGACCTCCAACTGGTGCTCCATGGCCTCAAATTATTCCCTCGTCACGTACTGTGGGGAGGCTGGAGGAGTCAAATCCTCTTCCATTCCATTGTCATCATGCGCTATGGGGTTTCGTTCCTCTTGATCCCAGGGGAACGTGTTGCGATTGTTTTCAAGGGCGTTATTATTGGCATTCACCTTGTCTGGTTGCGAGTCATTCTCGAGATTTAGGTTTTTGAGCTTTTCAAAGCATAACTCTATGACTTTGTATTTACAAGTCACTGCCTAGGGCCCCACGGTGGGCGCCAAACTGTTGTTGCACTAACTTGGGTCTTTGGCCCGATGAGATCTGCGCACAGGAAAGTAAAAAGATAGGGTGATGGTTGGGTTGGAGAACTCTTAAACCACTCAGATGCCTAAGTAAATCCATGAGGCAAACAGTGTATAACAGACACAAGGTGTTGTTGTTCCTTTGAGTTGGCGGGGACAGATAGTCGGCTAGAAAAGTTGCAGAGTACAAATAGGGTGTAAAGAATTGGATCCGTTTACCTTTGTTGGTTTCCTATTTATAGGTATGGAGTGGTCTGAGTATAATTGGTAGGCGTCGCCAGTTATGGTAAGAGGTCAGCTCGAAAGGCACGACTCTTGTCTCGTCCGAGAGGCCAGGTGTATTTCCTTGTGTATCCATTGATGGTAGCCTTTAGATCTCGGATTTCTACATCCGCTTTCTGATCCCGGCCTCCAAATCTTTGGCAAGGACGGACTTTCCTTATCGAGGTCAGATTCTTCCTTATGGGAGACCTTTTGTAGCTAAGCTTCCCTTTTATAACATCATTGACCAAGGACAATCTTGCAAGTCCTTATCCAGACGAATTGCCAGCTCAGCATAGATCATGGTATTTCCACAGTTCTTTGGGATCTTTCCGCTTACATCTCCACCCTCGGCGGACTTAGATTGGCCTCGCACGTAGCACTATTTCAAGGACTTATCGGACATGTGTTGAACTGCTATGGTGGAGGTGTAAGCCTCAGCAATCCCTAAGCAATGTGGGCTATAAAGTACTCTTCCAAAGTACCTCAAGTTCCCTCTAAGGTTAAAAAAAAAACAAAATAACATGAAATGTTCTCATCAAAATCTAAAAATGAAACAATGGAAAAATAAATTTTTTGAAACTTTACTTTTGTTTTAAATAAACCAACATTTTTAATACTCTGAAGTGTGAACTGGTTCTTTACCCAAAAAAAAAAGAAGAAAAAAAAGAAGAAGTCTGAACTAGGTATGTGATCAATTCCGATTCCATTCATCCCAGAATCAATCGGGACTCAGTCGGGGTCAATTACAATTGACATAACTTGGTCAGACTCGGGAAGCATATAATTAACTTCGATCAATTCCGATTCGACTCAACTGATTCAGCCATTTGCTATCCGAGTTTTGACAACTTGTGTATAGGCATTGTCATACGTGAACCATGATAATGTTCCTTCCATATTTAGAATAGGAATGCTAACCATGCTAACCCTTCCGGCTCTACTCCTTTAAAATAGTTCCTCTCATTGTGTTGGTCCTGAAGTGGTATGTTTGTCTCTAGATAGAATCTTGAGAAAAGAGAAGGTACCATTTTAAAAAAAGTTGATTTATTATTGTCAAAAGGTTTTTTTTTTTTTTTTTTTTTTGAAATGTTACAAGGTGTTTATTCTACCATGTAAACAGATGGTGTGTCTATGAAAGATATTATTGAAACTAGACAAGTGTCAAATTTTAGGGTTTAATTCAGTTAAGTACCCTTTTTGTATTGGATGCATCCCATGTATGTCTGTATATGTGTGTACTTGACATTACTATGTACTCTTTTAATTCTTGAACAGGATCCAGTGATTTTTTTTTTTGATAAAAGGATCCAATGATTTAAATTGTAAATAAAATAAATGGTTCAGATTTATTTTGTGATTTTCTTTTTTTAAGACTTTACGTTTCTATTGTTACGTGGATAACCATTCCAATAAAAGGAAAAAGTTAAAATAATAACAATTAGGCAACTAAGCAGTTAGACAAAGTGCACAAAAATGTTAAGCCAAAACGAGATTTGTTTGATGGTATTTAAAGGAAGAAATTTAGTCAGAGGAAAAAATTGAAAGCTTTCTTTAGCTGGTTCTTCTTAGGTTCTTCCTTTTTTAACTTTTTTGTGTCATTGTAAATGATATGTGATCATTTGAGTTGAGCATCATATCATGTGGGGTATCTTTCTTAGTACCTTTTTTTTTTTTTAAATAAAAGTCGCTGTGACATGTTCTTTATTTATTTCCTAATGCTTATCTCATGGGACTATTTTTAATTGATGTGGGAGTGGTGTGTTTGGTAGGGATAAGTGTTGGACTTTATGTTGTCATTCTTGGCAACTTGACTGATGTGACAGTGTCTGTAAGCATATAGTCAAAGAAATGAGGAGAGAGAGTGTCAGTGTAGGAGAGAGAGTGTCAGTGCAATGGCAAAGATGGAACAACTTCCCATGTGTGTTCTACAGTGTTCTACATGTGTTTCAGATGGCTTGCAGTGAGTTAAATGGCATTCTACATCAAGTTTGATGAGAGAGAGTGACTGTAGACTACGGACCCCACTGGTGGTGTGGCACAGCTTCTCTAATGATGTGGTCGAGTTTCTGATGATGCGACAGTGTTACTGAAGATATGATAGAGTTTCTCATGTTTCTCATATTGTGGAAAAAACAATTGAAGAGAGAGAAAGAAGAGAGAGAAATTGGAGAGAGAAAGAGGAGAGAGAAAAATGTGAGTGGGACCCACGGGTGTGGTGGCAAGGTGATATGTTAACATGGCAGCCCACGGCACTTGGCATGCATGCACAAAAAGTTTTGGGTTCAAATTCCAAGGTTTGACAGAGTTTTAACTTTGGGCCTATTTTTGGTGGGTCCTGTAGTAGGTTCATGGAGATCCGGCATTGGAAAGATATAGAGTGTCGAGTTAGCTTTCCAATGCAACTTGAATCGCTCAATTTCGACTTCGGATGAGGGAGATATCGCAATTCTCGTCGAAACAGTCGAAAAATGGCAAAAATAGGAGCTCTCGGTGAGTATATATGATACAGGGGCAGTTTCGGCAATTAACAAAAGTGTAGATGCGAGATCGGCGGCCGAGATGAAGCGTCAAAGCTCAGATTCTAATCTGATGGACCATATTGAGGAGGGCTCGAGTGTAATGCGGCGGCAACGTCGAGATTCCATCGCGAGGCTTTTGGTTGGTCAAAAGCAAGTTAATATGGTGATTCTTGTTACATGAAACTGGTTTCTTGATTCCGTGTGAGGCACGTACAGGTACGGCGGCTGAGAAGATCCAAATCGAAGAGTCACAAGTGGACTCGATCGCGCCTGACGTGATTTGTGCCGATCCAACGACAATATGACAATCCCGCCTTTTTAAGGTGTATCTGACGGTTCCTGCCGAATATTCTATGAGAGCCAATCACATCTCGACAACGATGTTTGACCAGTCTGCGCGGGCGGCGATTCCATGCGGCGCGGCACACGTATATGACTCAAAAGATGCCTTTTTGAATGTTCTTATTGGCCGAACTTCAAACCGCCATAACTTTCTCATTCGAGCTCCAAATCGGTCCGTTCAAGTTGCAGTTTCCATATTTTTGGATGCTCTATACATTGGGCGCCATTGGGAGTCATAAAATTGAGAGAAAAATCAAAAGTAGGGTTTTGATGCTTAATAGAGGGTTTTTCTAGGGTTTCGTGCCTGTGGGAGTGATCAATCACCAACTACCTCTTCTCTGTGCATCAATGGAGTGCTAAATCCCTATGAGAGGTCAGTAGAGCTTTTATTTTCACATTCATGGTGATTATGGGTTGTGTGGAAGAGATTGGAAGCCTGTCGATGAGGTGTACTCTGTGAATCGATCTCTATCATCATTGAAGGCTGTTAGAGAGTACTTGAGAGCAGTGTGAAGCTTTAGAGATATTGTTGGCCATTCGAAAGCATTGTTTGTGAGATTTTTTAATTCCCTATCTATTTATGCTTTCAATTTATTTTATGCTAGCGTAGGTGCAATTGTCGAATACCTAGCTAGTGGGGGGAAATTGTAAGGTAAATTTATAAGCTTATAAAAAATTGTTATTTGCTTCCCGGGGGTGAGGGTTAAGTGTGGTGTGCAGCGTGTGCTGAACACTGGTACTTGATACCTGAATTCCTGACACATGTGTGCCCTCCTAGTTTTATGCTGGGTAAATTGGGTGTATGTACTCCCTGCTGTGTAGACAACAAAAAGAAGTGTATTGAGTATATATGGAGTCCGTTGGGCATTACTCCGTGGACTAGCCATCACATACTGTGTTGGTGAATCACGTATATCCTGTGTTGTGGACTGTCTTTATTTTTCTATATATTTTGGAGTGCGTGGAATGACTTGCAGGATGGGTGTGCAAATCTGGTAGACCTGGCCACTGAGTGGTAGCGAGGTAGATTTGCATGCGCTTGTGTGTGTATGAAAAGTTAGGTCTCCATCAGCTCTGGGCAGCAGTAAATAATTAAGGAGAATTTTCAAACACTGATTCACCCCCCTCTCAGTGTCATATCAAGTTCATCAATTTGTATTAGAGCACCAGGCTCAGTGACAGCTTAATTAGCAGTTGAGTGATCAGAGGACAGTTATGGCACTAGGTGAAGGTTTTAGCAAGCCCCCACTATTTGATGGAACAGAATATGTATTCTAGAAGAGAATGATGGAAATGTATTTGGGTTCTCTTGGCTTTGATGTGTGGCAAGCAGTTTGTACTGGGAAGGTGGATGCCCTGTATGAGTCTATAGCTAAGAATGCAATCAAGGATGGATTGGGAAATTGTGTGAAAGTCCGAGTTAGTGGATGCGAGACAGCAATGGCATTATGGGATAGAATACAGAGTTTATATGGAGATGAGGATTTCCCTTTAAAGCTCATGCATCACTAGACATTGATTCCACTTGAAACTAGGGTTCAACATGTTTAAAGAAATAAACAAGCAAGGTAAATAATGGGAGTTCGCGAGAGTGTAAGAAAAATGAGTGCTCTAGTTCGATTAAGGAGGATCTTGTTCCGGAGGCATCAATATAGTGTGACACTTGACTAAATTGTAGTATTCCAAAGGCCAAGACTCAAGATGGTGGACAACAACATAGAATCCAATGGTTCGGATTTAATATCATCACATAACAAATCAATTAATCATCCAACGGTTCATTTCATGGCATCACATGAATTAACAAAAATTAATCATCAGTTTAATTTCATCATGCCTAACAAAAATTAATCATCCAATAGCTCTCTCACTCCCCAATTCATGGGGAGAGAGATTAGGTGATAGAAATTTACGGATCGGGGTTGCAATGGATATGAGGGGTTGGGATAATTGAGGCAATAGGTTCGGACTTTTCTTCGAGATGGTTAAAGGGATGGATGAGGTGTTGACTCAACGATAGGGGATTTTCAAAGGGTACATGGATATGCACGGTGATGGTTGTGTCTTCAGCAAATCAGTGGCAAGCAGGTTTTAGAGGATGGTCTAGAAATCGGATGGTTTTGTGAAGGGATTGATGAGAAGCTATGAGATGGGTATAAAAAGAAAAAAAAGGGGAGAGAAAAAAAAAGAAAAAGGAGGGGGGGCTCTCCCTGTCTCTATTTTTCGTCTCTTCTCTTCTCTCTTCTTGGGTCCTTATTTTTCTCCGGACCTTGCCCCAAAGGTTCTTCTTCTTCTTTTGCTCTCTCTCTTCTTTTTTTTCTCTTTTTCTTTTTTTCTTTTTTTTTCCCTTATTTTTTAGCCCAAAAATTTTTTCTCTCCCAACCTCTCCAAAACCGTGCCCTCTCTATCTCTCACGTTTCTTCCCCTCTTTTCTCTCTCTTATCCTTTTTTTTCTCTTTTGGAATATCCTCTCAACCATCCCCAAAATCGTGCCCACTTTTCTCTCTCTTATCCCTTTTTTTCTTTGAAAATCTCTTTTCTCTCCTCAAAACCGTGCCCACTTTCCTCTCTCTTATCCCTTTTTTCTTTTGGAAATCCTCTTTTTCTCTCCCCAAAACCGTGCCCCTCTCTTTATCTCAATCTTCTCCTTTTCTCAATCTTATTTGGATTTACTTCCAAGAAGGAAAACCTAATCTCTCTCTCACGTCTCCTCTCTCTCCTCTTTCCTTTTTCTTCTCCAAAATCTTTGGATTTTATCTCAACCCTAAATCCCCTTCTCTTTCACGTCTCCTCTCTCTCCTCTTTCCTTTTTCTTCTCCAAACTCTTTTGGATTTATCTCGACCCTAAATCCTCCTTCTCTTTCACGTCTCCTCTCTCTCATCTTTCCTTTTTTCTTCTCCAAAATCTTTTGGATTTTATCTCAACCCTAAATCCTCCTTCTCTTTCCCGTCTCCTCCCTCTCCTCTTTTCTTTTCTTCTCCAAAATCTTTTAGATTTTATCTCTTATATATAATAACATATATTATATACATATATACACATATATTTAATAACATACATATATGTATAGTATACAATATATATAATATATAAATACTATGACATGGATGAGCCGATTCGAAATGGGTTGGGGGGCGGCGGGTTGATTGAGTTAAGCGATATGGGTTGAGCTAGGTTGGACCGGGCGGCTTGAGGCGAGTTGATTGGATTGATTGGAATTAATTGGATTTTCTCTCTCTATCATTTCATGGGTCATTTCATTGTCATCCCGCATGGAATTTTTCGATGGCCTCTATTCCAAATTTTTGCGTTCATTTTGTAGAACAAAAAATGAGGAATATAGGACTGGAATCACCTCATTTGGAAGGAAAATGGTCAACTTATGAATTTTTAAAGTTTAAGCGGACCAATTATCGATAATTTGGTGACCATTCCGCATGAGATCCTTCGGAGGCTTCCATCGAGAAATATTTTACGTCCACTTTGTAGAGCACTAAAAATGGAACATAATGAGACTTGGAATCACCTTATTTGGATATGGGATGATCAAAATATGAATTTTTGAATATTAAATGACCATTTCCATATGTAATTTTGCATGGGACCCCAGAAGACTTTTACGAGATTTTCCACGTTCACTTTGTAGAGGACATCACGAATGAAGAACAATGGCCTTGGTATCCGATCGTTGAGAAAAAAGATATGAAGCTTTGAAATTCTAACGATAAGCTTGCATGCAAGCTTGCATGGGGCCGTTGGTGACTTCTCGGAAATCCTTTACGTCCATTTTGGGGTGGACTAAAAGGGGGGTTGGTTGGTTTTTAATCCTATGATTTAGATGTCGGATGATCAAGATATGATTATTTGAAATTCAATCACTACGATAATTTGCATGAAAGTCCCCGGGATTATTTATGATAATTTCGAAGTCGCGTATCATCGACTAAATGACCCTATCTTCTTTTTTGATGTCGAATCGGATATCCGGTCTCGTTTCGAGGTTTTTTGTGCTTCAACCATGCGGATTACGACTGTGGCCTTATTATGGGGCCCCCGGAAATTCTTCTTCAAGATCCAAACTTTCAATCACCTTTCTTCCTTTTGTTGTCCACACACCAGCAGGACTTTGTTTAGCTGGGATGGCAAAAATGGGGTGCTTACATCAAGATGACTTGAGACTTGAGAGAGAGAGACTCACAGTTGTATCTTGTGACCTTTATACTACAAATGAGATTATTTCAATTTTAAAGACACAAGTAAAGGACTCTGGTTTTTTTTTTAAACTTTTATCGAGGCTTTGTCATCAGTAGAGATGAGATGTGTAGGGATCTTGAGAGGGAGTTCACTACGTTGAGAGCTCAGTTGATAGAGGTGCAGATAAGCCAAAGTTGCATCCCACCAGTGGTTGAGGAGATCACCAGATGTACAGCTCAGAGTGAAAATTGTCAAAGTCCATCCACCATCAGTTTTGATTCTACTACAGAGCATGTTGAGACATTTAGTAGGCCACAGAGACAAAGCTCAAGCAGATCACAGATAAAGACCCAAAGTAAGAGACAGAGGAAGAGAGAGCAGAGGCATAATGATGTAATACCTCTAGCACACCAGGCACAATATAGAGGTATTCCCCAGCAGAGAGAGCAGAGGCACAGTGATGCAAGACTTTCATCACACCAGGCACAGTGTAGAGGTGTTTATCAGCAAAGAGCTCAGATAGGGAAGACAGGCAGTATGCAGAGTAACAAGATTGATAGAATTCATCAGCAGAGACCATTTGAGCAGAGCAGATTCAGTAGGTTCAGTCATCAAAGGCACAGACAGTAGGTTTTCCAACAGAGATAGGTAGTACGCACCATGAGGCATGGACCCACACCTAGTTGGCACAGACATTCCCTTGTGAGACAGTCACATTTTCATGGATATTGTCACAGGTGCAATGGGTATGGGCATAGGAGTGCAAATTACACATCCAGATTTTGTGTTAGTAATTATGGGAGGAAGACATCCACGTTACCCTAGATGGGGCCAGTTGAGTGCCTTATATGCCATACACTTGGGCATTGGGCCAAGCGACGCAAGGCAGTGCTCACCCCCCAGCTTGCTCAAGTAGAGAGAGATTATCAGCTTTCTAGAACTAGAAAAAAAAGAGGTTCAAAAAGCCAATTCAGAAAACAGGCCAAGGAGTGGTCTCAGTTCAATGATCAGTCTCATATGGCTTTGTACAGTGTATGGAGAAAGAAGACAATAGAGAGGTCTTCAGTTGGTGTCGTTAGATAGAGACAGAGGACTGTGGCTGAGCTAGTTGGCAGGCATTGTCAGAAAAGAGCGTTTGTGGAAAAACCCAAACAAAGGGCCAAGGTCAATGGTCATGCAGTGTGGAGAGAAAGGCACATAGAAACACTTACCACCCCTACACTACCCAAGTTGGGTGTGAGAGGGAACACACCTCCTAGGCACTAGGTGCACTGAGGTGCACATGGAGAGCGGGAGCTTACTACATGTTCATTCTTGCCCCCAGACAGACTCTGTTGATTGTAGAAGAGTGTAAGTGCTTGGAATCATCAGGTGAATGGTATAGTTCCTTGTGTTATTGCATCTTGGTGGAGCAGACATCAGATGAGCAATGTTATGTCAATCAGAGTATGGCAGCTAGAAATACTTCTTTGCATTAATATGTTATCGGAAACAATTACTACAGTCATCCATGACAATATCAGAGTGTGGCCTTCTTTGCACCAGTGATATGGGGAGTTGTACTGTTTTTATTTGATTGCAGAGGAGAAGAAAATTAATAACTTGTGGTTGTTGTTGAGTGCTGTAGATGTTTGTTTTTTAATGGATATCCCTTCAAGTACCTCTTGTATAGCATGTGTTGTGATAGGTGAAGATGAAGACTAGTGGAGCAATTGAGTTTTCAACTCATAAGGACTGAGAAGATAAAAAGGCCAGAAAAGTCAAGTTTGTGGTTTCAAGGCAGAGATCTTTAGAAACTTATACACTCTGACAGAGAGTGTTGAAGATTCATGCATAACCATGCTCACCAAGCAGTGAGATGCTTGGAGTGAGGGGGAGCGGTGTGTATTTGTTATATCTTTTTGCTCCCGATGATAGACTCAGGGGGAGTCCTTTGGTGTTTTTATGTTGGTGTTCATGTATTGAGTAGAATGGATTTAATATTCTTTTGCTCTCTGTGTTGGACTTAGGAGGAGTTCTTTGATCTGTTTCTATGTTAATGAGATATTGAGTTGTTGCTTATGGTGTGGCCCATAGGATTGGAAAGATGCGGTGGGCACTCCTATGTGGCATGTCCCTTTGTATTTGTTGTCAAAGGGGGAGAAAGATCTCATGTGCAAAATGAGTTGCCAACAATTCCAAAGGGGGAGATTGTTGGACTTTATGTTGTCATTGTTGGCAACTTGATTGATGTGACAGTGTCTGTAAGCATATATTCAAAGAAATGAGGAGAGAGAGTATCAGTGTAGGAGAAAGAGTGTCAATGTAGGAGAGAGAGTGTCAGTGTAATGACAAAGATGGAGCAACTTTGCATGTGTGTTCTATAGTGTTCTACATGTGTTTCAGATGGCTTGCAGCGAGTTAAATGACATTCTACATCAAGTTTGATGAGAGAGAGTGACTGTGGACTACGGACCCCACTGGTGATGTGGCACAGCTTCTCTGATGATGTGACCGAGTTTCTAATGATGCGACAGTGTTACTGAAGATATGATAAAGTTTCTCATGTTTCTCATATTGTGAAAAAAGCAATTGAAGAGAAAAAAAGAAGAGAGAGAAATTAGAGAGAGAAAGAAGAGAGAGAAAAAATGTGAGTGGGACCTACGGGTGTGGTGGCAAGGTGATATGCAAACACGGCAGCCCACGGCACTTGGCATGCATGCACGCAAAGTTTCGGGTTCAAATTCCAAGGTTTGACAGAGTTTTAACTTTGGACCTATTTTTGGTGGGCCTGCAGTAGGTTCATGGAGATCCGGCATTGGAAAGATGTAGAGCGTCGAGTTAGCTTTCCAATGCAACTTGAATCGCTCAATTTCGACTTCGGATGAGGGAGATATCGCAATTCTCGTCGAAACGGTCAAAAAATGGCAAAAATAGGAGCTCTTGGTGAGTATATATGATACAGGGGTAGTTTCGGCAATTAACAAAAGTGTAGATGCGAGATCGGTGGCCGAGATGAAGCGTCAAAGCTCAGATTCTAATCTGATGAACCATCTTGAGGCGGGCTCGAGTGTAATGCGGCCGCAACGTCGAGATTCCATCGCGAGGCTTTTGGTTGGTCAAAAGCAAGTTAATATGGTGATTCTTGTTACATGAAACAGGTTCCTTGATTCCGTGTGACGCACGTACAGGTACGGTGGCTGAGAAGATCCAAATCGAAGAGTCACAAGTGGACTCGATCGCACCTGACGTGATTTGTGCCGATCCAATGGCAATATGACAATCCCGCCTTTTAAGGTGTATCTGACGGTTCCTGCCGAATATTCTATGAGAACCAATCACGTCTCGACAACGGCATTTGACCAGTCAGTGTGGGCGGCGATTCCATGCGGCGCGCACATGTATATGACTCAAAAGATGCCTTTTTGAATGTTCTTGTTGACCGAATTTCAAACCGCCATAACTTTCTCATCCGAGCTCCAAATCGGTCCGTTCAAGTTGCAGTTTCCATATTTTTGGATGCTCTATACATTGGGCACCATTGGGAGTCATAAAAATTGAAAGAAAAATCGAAAGTAGGGTTTTGATGCTTAAGAGAGGGTTTTTCTAGGGTTTCGTACCTGTGGGAGTGATCAATCACCAACTACCTCTTCTTTGTGCATCAATGGAGTGCTAAATCCTTATGAGAGGTCAGTAGAGCTTTTATTTTCACATTCATGGTGATTATGGGTTCTGTGGAAGAGATTGGAAGCCTGTCGATGAGGTATGCTCTGTGAATCTATCTCTATCATCATTGAAGGCTGTTAGAGAGTACCTGAGAGCAGTGTGAAGCTTTAGAGATATTGTTGGCCATTCGAAAGCATTGTTTGTGAGATTTTTCAATTCCCTATCTATTTATGCTTTCAATTTATTGTATGCTAACGTAGGTGCAATTGTAGAATACCTAGCTAGTGGGGAAAATTGTAAGGCAAATTTATAAGCCTATAAAAAATTGTAATTTGCTTCCCGGGGGTGCGGGTTAAGTGTGGTGTGCAGCGTGTGCTGAACACTGGTACTTGATACCTGAATTCCTGGCACATGTGTGCCCTCCTAGTTTTATGCTGGGTAAATTGGGTGTATGTACTTCCTGCAGTATAGACAGCAAAAAGAAGTGTATTGAGTATATATGGAGCCCGTTGGGCATTACTCCGTGGACTAGCCATCACACACTGTGTTGGTGAACCACGTATATCCTGTGTTGTGGACTGTCTTTATTTTCCTATATATTTTGGAGTGCGTGGAATGACTTGCAGGATGGGTGTGCAAATTTGGTAGACCTGGCCACTGAGTGGTAGCGAGGTAGATTTGCATGCGCTTGTGTGTGTGTGAAAAGTTAGGTCTCCATCAGCTTTGGGCAGCAGTAAATAATTAAAGAGAATTTTCAGACACTGATTCACCCCCCTCTCAGTGTCATATCAAGTTCATCAATAAGTTGGAAATATTATTTGGTGGGCCCATTTTTAAACTTGAGATTAGGGTTAGATTTTACATGGTTTGATTGAGGTGGTATAGGTAAGAAGCCAAATCCTCCATTGGTTGTATATGTATTAGATTATGGTTTTTT
Organism: Protea cynaroides; assembly: GCA_028583415.1. Lineage (NCBI taxonomy): Eukaryota > Viridiplantae > Streptophyta > Magnoliopsida > Proteales > Proteaceae > Protea > Protea cynaroides. The sequence continues at coordinate 64,240,584 of CM053274.1, forward strand.
TTTTTTTTTTTTTTGATAAATGATACTAGAAAAAGTAAAGGAAAAATATCTAGAATGTAAATCATCACCATTGAAAGAAGAATCTATAGTCTAGATTTCACATCCACTAAACTCTGTGGATATCAAACTCTCTCTCTTAAATCCTTTCTAAACTCTTTAGGTTTGCAAGGGACATACGTATTCGTAAAGTCATATGAGATTTTCTTATTAACAATAATTAAAGTTTCACATAATTTGTATTTTTTTTCCTTTTTTTCTTTTAATAAAACTTGATTTTCCTTTAGTGATGGAAAAACCATGTCACATTCCATGCGCATTCAAAAAACATGTAAAACAATTAGAGCTCCTGTGAATGACATAATAATAGATTTACTTTCAAATTATTTTTGAAAAACTTTTTTCCCCTCAACTTAAAAAAGCTTTTAGGATAAGGCAGTATTAAAAGAAAATTATATATTCTAAATACATTTAATAGAGGTGTCATCCAAGATGGTCCTTATTTATAATGTGTAATTTTCTTTTGATTGACTTTTGTCTTGTTCCAAAAAAATTCTTTAAGTCAAGAGTAAAAGAGGATTTTCAAAAATTTATTTGAAAATTAGTTATCATTATGTCATGGAAAAAAGTGTTTTTCTACGCTTAGACATAGGAGGGTGTGAAAGGACCACACCACCCCCTAGTTGGATGCAAGTGCATGCTCTTCTATTGGCTCCAGTGCTAGCGCAGCGCAGGAGCCATGCATCCAGTCAAAGAACCCTTACCCTTATGTCATTGTCTAGAATTGTCATTGTATTATACGTTTTTCATATACACGCATGAAATGACAGGATTTTAATGCCGTTAAAAAAAATGTGTTACACATAAAAGACAAAAAAAGAAAAAGAAAAAAAGGTTAATATTATTGAACAGTTATAAGTGTGCTTGTTTTGCAGCCTTGTTTAGACAAGCTGCGTCCAGTCAGGCTTGTACATCGTTTTGAGATGGAAGGGGGCCAGCTGGTTCGATATAGGAATCCGACTTCTGCTCCTGTGCACGCTAGCCATGGACATGCTAGAGTAAGATGCGGCGTTGACTCTATTGGAGGCTTCGGGTGTGATCGGTACTTCACTGACCGATCGATGGGTATGCCAACTGGTTGATCTTTGAGGAGCTGGTGGGGGTGGAACACGTTGCACGCCGCCGGTTGCCCGATCAGCTTGTTTCTGACTGTTTTGATTTGACATGTTTTCTCTCCTCGGTCAATTTCCCCTATGGGAAGCCAAGGCTTGCGGGTGTTGTCCCGCTTCTTGACGCCGTTGTGCGTGTCTGCTAGTTGTAGGTTGTTGTTCTTGAAGGCACTTCGTCAAGATTTCTAGCTGACGCATCATTGCTTCGAGCCGTTCCCTCGTTACATAGTGAGGGGAAGGTGGAGGAGTTAGATCTCCCTCTGTCTCACTACTGCTATGAGTCATAGGGATGTACTCTTCGTCCCTGGGGGGCATATTGTCGCGATTGATGCTTGCGTTGTTGTTAGCAGACACGTTGTTGCGGTTGGCGCCTACGTTGTTATTAGCAGGCACATTGTTGTGGTTAGCGTTCGCAAATGTGTTGTTATGGGTGTTCATTCTCGCTTGGTGGCAAGTTATCCTTGACATTCAGGGAGTGAAGATTGTTTTAAGAAACCGCTACGCCTTGTTTTCACAAGATACTGTCTAGGGCCCCACGGTAGGTGCCAAATTGTTGTTACACTAACTGGATGCCTCTGGCCTGCTAAGATATGCACACAAAGAAGCAGACAAACAAAGGTGACAGTTGGGTTGGGAAACCCTTCGACCATTCCGATGCCTAAATCAGTCTGTAAACAAGTAATATGGAACAGGCACTAAGTGTGGTTGTTCCTTTGTATTGGTCTGGACAGACAGTGGGCTCTTTGCAAGGAAGCAGAGTAAGTTTTTAGAGTGAAAATTGTGGATCCTTTTACCTTTGCTTGGTCTTGGTTTATAGATTTGGAGTGTTCAGGTAGAATTTGCCAGGATCGCCAATTAAGGTAGGAGGTCGGCACAGAAGGCTTCTCGCCTTGTAATGGAGACCAGCTGGATTCCTTCATGGATACACTAACGCATGTTGTGAGATCTGATTTTCCATGTCTATCCTTCGAGATCAGCTCTTGGATCTTCAAGATATGTGGACATTCCTTATAGAGTTCAGATCTTCCTTATGGGAAGATCTTCGTGGATAAGCTTTCGTTGCATGGCATCACATTACAAGGGCAATCTTGATTATTCGCATCGTTGACAATTTTGACCGGATTCAAGCTCAGCGTGGATTGCAGGGCTCTCTTAATCCTTTTCATCTTTCCCATACATATCCCTTAGTGGTGCTAGGGTAACACAAGTGTCGTTCTATTAGTAGTTGTAAGCCCCCATTTTGGCCCCTTTCTTATTAAGGGCATTCTTGTCATTAGGTCATGTTAGGTATTTCTGTGCATTTTTAGGACATTATGAAAATTAAAAAAAATCGTTAAAAAAATATATATAAAACACAAAAAAAAAAAAACTATTAAAGTGAGTTTAGGTTTAGGATAATCTAACTTGGAAGTAGGATTTATAATAGGAGGGCTTTATAGTCTTTTAGGTTTTAGGATAAGAAGAGAGGTACTTAAGTAAATAGGTTAAATTATATATAAAAAAACCCTAAAAGAGGGGAGGGGGATTCGTAAGGAGAAAAAGGGATAGAGAGTGGCTATGGATAAAGAGAAGAGAGAAAATAGGGGTTTTGCCATTGGGAGAGAAAGAGGGAGAGTAGAGAGGAGTGAGAGAGAGAGATGCTTCGGCCAAGTGAGAAGAAATAGGAAAGAAGGAAGAGGAAATAGGGAAGAAGATAGAGAGAATAGAAAGATAAGGGTTATGGCTGAGAGAGTTGTGTAGGCTAAGAGGGGTAGCTGTGAGAGAAAAGAATAAGCAGGAGAAAAAGTGGGAGAAGAAATAGGGAGGAAGAAGGGGGGGGGCAGCAGGAGAGAATAAATAGGAGGAGAGGCAACGATGAGAGAAAAGAAGAAGTAGGAGAAGAAAATAAGGGGAGAATGAGAAGAAATAGGGAGCAAGAAGATGGGGATTCGATGGTTGCAGGAATAGAAGCCAAAGTTTAGAAGGGAAGACAAAAGTGGGTTATTTCTATCTCCATCTTCTTTTGTCTGAACAGAAAATTGGCCTCCTACATGATTCTACTTTTTTTCAACTCTATGGTTCTTGACATTTCATAGTCAATGGATGACTAGGGCTCATGGAGGATCCTATGCCAAGTTGCTAAGTCCTTTTAACTTAGGGTTTAGCCAAATATGTTATGAAAATAAATAAACAAAGTAATATACATTGAACCGAACCGAATGATGGTTCGGTGATGGATTAAATCTAAGACGTCTATCTCAAACTGCCTACGTATTCCTTCCTAAAAATCAATTCCATAACATAGTTCGAACAGATTGTTTATTAAAGCTTATGAATGTGATTTATGCTTAAGCTTTATTAGATTCAATATTCAAGTTGAGATTGATACTTGATGAACGAATGAGATTGAAACAAGATAGTCCATATGGACTAAAATACCATATATGGAGATTCCTCTAAATTTCCTATGTATTATAGTGGTCCTAGAAATCAGGTACAATGTAGTTCAATGTTGGATTGATTTGACCCATCTGGGTCAGAAGATGGATAGTCTCAGGGACTAAGGGTGGATGGGCTCAGGGATTAAGGTAGGTACTCTCAGGGAGTAATGTGGGTAAATATTCTCAGGGAGTATGATGGGTAGGTACTCTCAAGGACTAAGAAGGATAAGTACTCTCAGGGAGTAAGATAGGTATTTACTTTCGGGGAGTAAAATGGGTATGCACTCTCAGAGAGTAAGGTGAGTAAGTACTCTCAAGGAGTAAAGTATGTACTCTCAAGGAGTAAGATATGTTCTCCCAGAGAATAAGGTATGTACTCTCAGGGAGTAAGATATGTCTTCTCAGGGAGTAAGGTATGTACTATCAAGGAGTAAGGTGGATACGTATTCTCAGGGAGTAATATGGGTAGTCCATATGGACTGAGGTGTGGAGCCATATCTAGGAATCTTTTCAAACTACCTACGTATTTTAAGGTTTTCCCTAAGAATTAGGATTCACGTAATTTGAAATAGATATGGCTGACCCATATGGGTCGAAAAATGGATAGTCCCGCAGGACCGAGTGATGACCCTCTGGATTTAAATCACACCTATCTAGGTCATTGTACCCTAGGGGAATGCACTGAGGGGGTAGGGATCATCCTAAACTACACTTAACTTAAAACCCTAAATTTGGAAGATTGGGCTAAGCATGATCATTCTTCATTAAGATTTTTATAATTTTTATTTTTACCCTTTCCATAAATGTGGGTGCCTACATGCACGTCCCCTAATCTTGTCTTCTAGGTGTACCTACATGGTAGTTCTACTAGGGTATTGCAGAAAGTAAGTTATTGCCAAAAGAGAATATCATTCTATCAATATAAGTAAGAAACACACATATGTAGTAAGATTATGTAGAATCTTTGAATAGGGCATGTGATGCAAATATGACAAGAAGTGGGTGATCATCCAAATATAGCATATGCACATGTGATATATCAAATAACATGTATGCATCTGTATGAGATAAAAAATAGCATGCGTACATCTCAAACAAGGTAATAAAACTCAATGTGTCATGCCAAACATAACGTGCATCATGTGGCATCTTGATTTGGCAAGAAATCATTCAAATTCGGTAATATCATGAGGGCAATCAAATTTAGCTACAAAAATCATGTGAGCATCCAAATTTGCAAAGAATCCAATTAGCAATCCAAAATAGCATTGAGTCATGTGAGCAAACCAATATAGCAACAAGCATATAAATATCCAAATATGCCAGTGAATATGTGAGCATTCAAATGTAACAAGTAGACATTTGAAAATTCAAATATAACAGGGAATCATGTGTACAATATACCCAAATATGACAATGTATCCAAATATGAGAATCTATGGGTTGTACAGTCCATGGAGTTATAATTTGATTAGTGGCAGCTCATTAAATTAAAGAATTAAACCACAATTGATTATTGGGCTGCACAACCCATTAGATTAACAAAGAAACAAACAACCATGGATTGCAATGTTGAGAAAAAAATAAATAATAAATCCATATACCTTATCAAGGATTAACCAGAGTGATCTGTCCAAACAGATTAAAAGTGCCGATTGATTATATTTTTGAAAACAGTTGAGTCAAACAAATTACCGGACCATGCTTTACTAAACCTTCAATCTACTTATCCCTTTTCCTTTTGCTCTCCTATTGCCTCATCCCCCATATAAGGATCTCCAACCTGCCCACAAGCTAATACCAAACCAAAGAAAATCGCCGGACTCGGAGTAAAATGTTCAACCTTTTGCATGGTTAAGAAAAGGTCAACTACTTCAAGCCAATCACCATCCATGCATATCCAATGATCATTGAATTCCAAGATACTAGTCCTATCTTTTGCATAAAGATATGACACTCTATCTCAAGTCTGCTTGCCTTAACATATATTGAAATCAATGAATTAACAATAGCAATGTTTAACAATAGCAATGTTAATAGCAGAGCAAAATCATTTTTAACCACAGACCTATGGATCAATAACCCCGTAGATACACAACCCAATTCACAAGCAGCTCATAACAATTTTACAATCATGCAAGCAACAAGAATATTACACAAACTTTGTTTTGGTTTTGGCACTGATTGTGTATGCCCTCTTACTACAGCTGCTGACTTCATGGTTTACACTCTTTCCTGCTTCCACCGAATCAGACCCAATTCTACCAATCCAAGAGCTTGTGGGATCTAACACACGACATCATTTTCTCCAGATGAAAGTATAACTTGCTTAAGATAGATTACCTCTTATAAATGTACCTAGTTTGTTGTCACCAAAAGCTATCCCACCATCTCCTTAAGCAGCCACCAACACTTGCACTATCTTTGGTGGAAATTTCACCTGACAAAAGAAAAGCAACTGGATCATCTCCGCTGAACTTCCTTGCAAATGGAGCATTGCTGTCGACCATTCTTATCAGGTCATTGAGTGTAAAGTGGTAGGATGTTGTTTGGAGGGATTATCTCATGATACGAAATACAAGTTGATGAACTTGATATGACACTGAGAGGGGGGTGAATCAGTGTCTGAAACTTTTTCCGGATTATTTACTACTGTCCAGAGTTGATAGAGATATATTTTTTTACACACACACAAGCGTATGCAAATCTACCTCGCTACCACTCAGTGGCCAGGTCTACCAGATTTACACACCCATCCTGCAAGCCATTCCATGCACTCCAAAATATATAGAAAAATAAAAACAGTCCACAACACAGGATATACGTGGTTCACCAACACAGTATGTGATGGCTAGTCCACGGAGTAATGCCCAACGGACTCCGTATATACTCAATACACTTCTTTTTGCTGTCTACACAGCAGGGAGTAGATACACCCAATTTACCAAGCATAAAACTAGGAGGGCACACATGTGCCAGGAATTCAGGTATCAAGTACTAGTGTTCAGCACACGCTGCACACCATGCTTAACCCGCACCCACGAGAAGCAAATAACAAATTTTTTTAGGCTTATAAATTTGCCTTATAATTTTCCCCCACTAGCTAGGTATTCAATAATTTGCACCTACGCTAGCATGCAATAAATTCAAAGCATAAATAGATAAGGGACTTGGAAAATCTCACAAAGAATGCTTTCGAATGGCCAATAATATCTCTGAAGCTTCACACTAACCTCAGGTACTCTTCAACAGCCTTCAATGTGTACACCTTGCTCATAGGCTTCTAATCTCTTCCACACAACCCATAATCACTATGAATGTGAAAATAAAAGCTCTACTAACCTCTCATTGGGATTTAGCACTCCATTGATGCACAGAGAAGAGGTAGTTGGTGATTCATCACTCCCACAGGCACAAAACCCTAGAAAAACCCTTTGTTAAGCTTCAAAACCCTATTTTTGATTTTTTTCAGCCCTAATTCGACTCACAACGGCACCCAATAGGTAGAGCATCCAAAAATATGGAAATTGCCACTTGAACGGACCGATTTAGAGCTCGGATGAAGAAGTTATGGCGGTTTGAAGTTCGGCCAATCAGAAAATTCAAAATGGATTCTTTTGGAGGCTTATCGTACACCCGCGCAACACTGAATCGCCGCCGCCTTTTGCGCTGTCGAGTTCCCATTGGCGCTCAAGGAATCTTCATTTTAGACCGCTGGATAACCTTAAGAAAGGAGGGATTAGATATGCGCAATTGGATTCGCATAATTGCGTCAGGCGCGATCGAAGATTACGTGAGCCACTGGATCTGGATCTGATCCGCCGTAGTACTGTGCATGCGTCACACGGAATCAAGAGCTGTCTTCATGCATCTCGGTTCATTGTATTAACCTGCTTCCATCCAACCATAAGCCTCGTGAAGGAATCTAGACGGAACCGACGATATACACCTTAGCCCGCCTATTTTTGAACCGTCAGATCTGAATCTGACACGCGTGGCTCACTAGATGCTGTCCAAATGGTTTCTTTTTCAATTGAGGATAATTGCTGCGCCGTCCTTTAGCTTTTGATAATTGCAAAGAGGTCCCTCAACTATAGTAAAACTATACAGTTTTCCCTGTAACACATATACTCACTGAGAGCTTGATTTTTTGGCCTTTTTCGAGCAATCCGACGAGAATCCCGATATCTCCCTCATCTGAAGTCGGAATTGAGCGATTCAAGTTGCTTTGGAAAGCTAACTCGACGCTCTACATCTTTCCAATGCCAGATCTCCATGAACCTGATATGGGACCCACCAAAAATAGATCCAAAGTTAAAATTCTGTCAAACCTTGGAATTTGAACCCGAAACTTTGCGTGCATGCATGCCAAGTGCCGTGGGCTGCCGTGTTAACATGTCACCTTGCCACCACACCCATAGGTCCCACCCACAGTCTCTCTCCTCTTTCTCTCTCTATATCTTCTTTCTTCATGTAATGCTTCAAGATGCCGCAATACTGCCTCATCATCAGAAACTTGGCCACATCACCAGAAACACTGTCAGATCATCAAATCATCAGTTTCTCGTTCCTCTTTTCGACCACACCATCAGTGGGGCCCACAGACAGTCTCCTCTCATCAAACTTAGTGTAGAATACCATTCAACCCTCTGTAAGTCATCTGAAACACATGTAGAACACTATAGAACACACATGCAAAGTTGCCACATCTATGTCACTACACTGACACTCTCTCTCCTTATTTCTCTGATTGAATGCTCATCAACATAGTCAGATCAGCCAAGTTGCCAACAATGACAACACAAAGTCCAACACAAGTTAATATTGACAACAGTATTTTGGAACTCCTGAGTGTTGCAGATGACAGTATGGAAGTAACCTCTAGGGGATCGAGGAGATGAAATGTGATCAAATTTGAACATGTAGATCTTGAAGGCCGCCACAAATAGTAATCAAAATTACTGGAGCCGGTGCTGACTTAAAGTTCAGAATCACTCTCAATGGAATGCATGCCTTTTTCTTCCTGTTACAACTCTCTCAAAACTGACTCCACCGTTCTCCCTCTCTAGTCTCTCCTCACTTTTTCCCTCTTCCAAAACCTATTCTCCTTTTACCTCTAAATCCCCTCTAAGAAAACCGACATATATACCCTTTACTTTCTTTTCTTCTCTAAACTACCGACTCCTACTTTCCATTCTTTTCTTTTCTTTCCATTTCTATACATTCTCTCTCAATTATTTCTTTCTAATTTTATTCCAAGCCACCGAGTCTCTCTTATTCTCTTTCCTAAAACCCCACGACTCTCTCTCTATCTTTCTTTCTTTCTCTTTCCATCTTAAACTAACAGACCAGCAAGGATTTCCTTTCTTCTTTCTTTTTTTTTTACTTTTTATATATTTTTTTTCTTTACTTTCCTAAAGTCCCACATAGGGGTGAAAGTTTTACCTTGATGGCCCGAGCCCGCCTAGAACTGCCCTGAACCCAGTCAGGGCCTATCCTGGCCTATACCCTGACAGGGTCCAATCAGGGTACAGGGTATTTTTTACCCTGTCAGGGTAAGGGCGGGTTAGGGTTGAGGCCTCAGGTAGAGATCGGCCTGACCCTACCCCCCCTCTCTTCTCTCTCTCTCTCTCTCTCTCTCTCTCTCTCTCTCTCTCTATATATATATATATATATATATATATATATTTTTTTTTTTTTTTTTTTTTTTTTATTTTTTTATTTCAGAATTTAGATTATAAACCCTAATCCCTAATCTTATCTCCCCGAATCCATTCGTATCTCACTCTCTCTTTCTCCTAGCCGCAGCTGCACTGTGCAAGGAGCCACTCAGTGTCTCAGCGCCATCGACCATCGTGAGTCTTTTTCTTCCTCTTCGTCGATGGCTTGACTTCAGGTAAAATTTTCTTCATTCTCTCTCTCTCTCTGAATCATCTATCTTCGTTAAGTCTGATTTTTTTTTCTAGACCATTCTGTTCGTTGGAGGTTTATAGGTTTTAGCAGGAGGAAGAAGCAAATGAGCATTTCATAATCATTCCTCAAACAAACAAAACACTCGAAGAAAATTTAGCTAGAGGAACCTATAGATTTTGTTTCAATTTTTTTTTCTTGGAAGGGATTAATGTAAGACCCATATCGAACTAACCGGTCTTACCACCTTGTACCAGGTCTACCTATCATGGTCGAGCCAAATGGACCAAGTGCGTGAAGGAAGTAGCGAGACCAGGTATTAAACTGACCCAAAAATAGTAAAATAGGGGGCAGGGTCGCATACCCAGATAGGCAGGGTCGGACCCCCCTCATAGGGAGTCAGACCCCCAAAAAATTGACCGAGGGTCGCACATTTTAGACCTGAGGGTTGACGGGATCTCCGACCCCCTCATCAACCCCCTCTTTGCCGACAGAAACCGTAAATAGGAAACTTTTCAAATTTCAAGGGGATTCTTTCCTAATCTCAATGAGACTTATTTTGGGATGTTCTCCTCTATAAATAGGACGTCCCTAAGCCTCTTTCACTCTTTTTGAAACCCTAATTGAAAGTGAGATAAAGAGAAGAGAAGGAGAAGAGAAGGAAAGTTGGAGAAGAAGACTAAAGAGAAGAATTTAGAGAAACCTCTGAATCTCAGAAAACCTAAGGTATGAGTATGTTTCCATTAATGATTTAAGACCTTAGAATAGTTTATGAAGAGGGTATGGTCTAGGAGAAACCCAAATCATCCATCCATGGGAGGATTTCAATGAAATCCATAGAGGAAATCATGGTAGGCAAAGTAAGGAAGAAACCTAGAGTTTTAAGCCATAGAACAAGCATAGAATGGATTGTGGAAGTAAGCCATAGGACCCAAACATGAAAGAATGGACTGTAGGATGAAATTCTTGACTCAAACACGGGGGGTCGCACGTGGGGTCGATTGGGAATCGACCCTACCAGACCACAGGATCGACCCCCAGCATTCGGAAAGTCCAGGGATGCGGTGGTCACACCCAGAGTCGATGGAACATCCGACCCTAGCATCGACCCTACCCCTGGGGGTCGTAGTAAACTGCTACCCTACCTGTGACCCGTCCTGCGACCCTCGCTTAACAGCAAGCCTAAAATTGTCGAAATGAATTCTAATTAAAATCTATCGACTTGTTAGGTTTTCCTATTGATATAAAAGTGATTCTTAAAGCTTGAAAGAGGATCTACACCCAAACAAAGGTGAGGGAACAAGACTTAAACTAATTGGCTAATAATAAACTGTTTTTATTTCTTGAGTCCAATGCCATGACTGATTCTATGCGTGTATGCTTGTAATGTGCATTTAACATGTCTTCCAATATTCCTGCTATTAATGTTCATGCATATTTAATTCTATTTTATTTATAACATGATGATGATGATGCTAGGAATATACATGTGAATGTATGTGTGTGGTTAGTGTGCTTGATGCGAGTAGAGCATCAGGGGGAGGACGTGACATTGTGGTTCAGCCTGGTCACTAGACTCTAGCTCTATCTCTACTCAAGTCTTGTCCACTGACATCATCGTATTGCCATTACCTTGGCAGAACTATTACGTCGTAGGATATCAGGGGAGGTGGTCTCGGACCGTGTAGTCTTCGACTCTGCCTGGGGGCCTTAGCTCTATCTCTATGGACATATTGAGGGATGCTGGGGTGAGGCCTTGGGTACACTGTTTGACATTAGAATTGGTTAGTTGCGAGCCCAGTTTGCAAGCCCTCGCCAGCAGGTGCTTACGTGTTGGTATGGGTAGAGTATCAAGGGAAGTGTAATGCGGTGTAGTCCTAAGCACTTTAGCTCTATCTCTGTTCCATGGTGGGTGAATGTGGGACGACAATAAACGTTAACCTTTGGCGGTTTCACACACTCGTGTATAGAGGTGAGGCAGCCACCGAACCTTTCTATAGCACATTGCAAACTTATATACCAGACCACAAATATGAATTGAATGCAAGCATATGTTTGTTGCATTGTTTTGTTTGCTCACTGAGCCGTGATGTGTGCTTACCCTTTCGACGTCGAATATTTTTAGTTGATGATACAGGTACAACTGTGGAAGATTATATGAATGTTTTTGTGTACGGACACGTGGCTGCAATGGAGGCTGAAGACATAGTGGAGACGCATGACTCCTCATGCGAGTGTAACTCATGCGTTTTCGATTAAATTTTTATTTGAACTATTAAGGAAATGTAATTTGATATTTTATTTACTTATGTTTCGGTTGATACAACATAATTTGATATTTTATTTATGATTATCATAGTTAGATTCCTCAGTTCATTTAATATTAAGACTTCCGCTATTGTGTATTTATTCTGATTATGGTTGTGGATATGTATGGTTTAGTTTACAAGGATACAACCTATTAGAGATCCTGGTTGAACCATTGGTTTATTAGAGTTAATGAGAAGGATTTCTCCTGAATCCTCTCATCCACCAAGTCAACACCCAGGCAGTTAAGCAGTGTAGTAATCATGCGTCCATAAGGAAGGTTGCCAACTTGACCAGGCAATGTGGCACTGATTATTGTCCGCATAATGATATAAGGGAGGCAGACAGGCCGCCTAGTGCAGATACAGTACAGTAAGAACTGGGTCAACTGGGAGATCCTCTCGTGGTGCCCACTCTGAGGGATCAGGTTGTGCTGAATAATCTTACTGTACACTCGAGGCTTTGGACGTAGGTAGATCGCTTTCATCTCCCAGCGATCCTCTCTGATGAGCTGACGATCTATCTCAGTCCTCATCTCCAATGAAAAGAACTGGGGTTCTCCAGTAGCACAGAACACCAAGGGGTCATCGTATGAAATGCCCAAGAGATTCGCTAGCTGTCGACAATCAAAGGAAACCTCGACTCCCTTGACGTAGCTAGTGATCCTGAGCTCTCTACCCCTATCAGCATCGTTGTAATCCCCCACCACTTGGAGATTACAATAAAACTATCACAACAAATCTGGACAAGTATTGGCATCGTAAGTGATCACAGGAAACCAGCCCATGTCACCAAAAGCCCTCTCCACATCAAACAAGGCCAGGCTAGCCAAGTCCACCCGACGACCTCCCTCTACCTTCTTATGAGCGTAACGGGCATACTGTGCCTCAGCCTCGTTAGAACGGAAGCAGACGGGGTCATGAACCCTGGGTACTTTGGTATGAGCCATACTTTCTGCAAAAATAAAGAAAAATAGATACTGGCTTAGTAAAGATGAAAAACCCAAAAATTTTGACATTATAACGACATAAATTGGTCAAAAGCCCCACTTTTCACCCATACACGTGAGCAGGAGGACTTACATAGAGTCTAAACGATCCTGTAAGACTCATACAGTTGGAAATTTTATCTAAAAAGATTGAATTTGAAGAAATTTCAAGAAATTCAAAAATCTCGACAAATTAGGGCAAAAATGGGAAATTTAAAGTTTCTCGATAACCAACCGATGAAACTCAAATATTTTTGAGGGCTTTCATCCATTGAGTCACCAACAACAAAAGCCCCCAATAAAAATCAAATTTTTACAGTTGGAAAAAGTTTAATTTGAAGAAAATGATATAAACGAGCAAAAACCTAGTTAAGAAACCCTAAAAACATGAAACCGTGGAGAACATACCTGTAGAAGAGGAGTAGACATCGAAAAGAGAAGCAAAAATCACCAATGGTCAGAGTTGTCACTGTAGCAACTCAGAGGAACGAGTCGAGTCGGAAAGGAGGAGAAAGAATGAGAAATGGATTCAAAATCGGGATTAAAAACCTGATTTTTAGTTCGAGGGTCGGAGAATTCGACCAAAACTTTCGACCCTCCCTCCGACCCCCTCATCGACCCTCGGTTCTCGGTGATCTGACAGAGAACCAGGGGTCGATCCCAGGGTCGGACATCCCTCCGACCCCCTCATCGACCCTCGGCTCTCGGTAAGTATCAGTGATTCTCAGGGTCGCACACCGTAGGGTCGGACATCCATCGCCCCCCACCATCGACCCTGCGATGGAAAATACAATATTTTTGACAGAATGATCTAAAAAAATTGAAAATATCATTGATTAGTGGATTTAAATATGAGAATGAAGTATATAATGATTGCCTCACGTATTCTATGATTTTCAGGCATCACCACTACCAGAACAAAGCCGTAACTCTATTCCACCACCACCACCACCTATGGAGGAAGACAGCCATATACACCCTGAAACACAGGAGAATCTGAACACGTCATCGTCCGTAGTTAATGGGTAGACAAATCCTACAAATTTGCCAATGTCACCTACAGACCTGGCTACAGCCGTAATGAATTTGGCCCAACAGCTGCAGCAAATACAATAGGTACAAGCTTATGCAAGCTGCCATAGGCATGACTTTTCCAGCTACACAGACGACACCGATGCCAGCAGGACAGGCAAGCACAGTACCAGGGGGAAGTAACATAGTACCCCACGCACCTCAGACTCCCATCATGCAGGCTCAAGTACAAAACCCTGAAGTAGCTCCAGGTGGATATCAATACCAACCACCTATGTATGGGGCTTATGTCCTTCATCAACTAGACCACTCCAGACTGGTGGAGCATTTTCTGAAGATGAAGCCCAAGGAGTATAGTGGTAAGCCAGCTGATCCGTTGTGGCCAGATGAGATGGAGAGAAACTTCACGATGATGACAGTGAATGAAGAAGAGAAAGTAATGTGTGCTACTTTCATGCTGAAAGGCGATGCACACCACTGGTGGAAGTCCACACGGACGTATCTGATGACAAAGCACACCCAAATGACTTGGGATATATATAAGGAGGCATTCTTTAAGAAGTATTTCCCTAGGAGTTTCAGAGATTCCATGGAGAAGGAGTTCCTGAGTTTATATCAGGGACAGATGACTATCGATGCATATCAACAGCGTTATGAGGAGCTGTTCTTCTTTGCACCAGTCAGTATGCAAGTGGAAGATACAAAGACCCGAAGGTTCATCATGAGACTTAGGGGAAGCATACGTGAACATGTTCTGGGACTTGAGAAGAAATTCTACAATGAAGCTGTACAAATTGCTCGAGTGATAGAGTCGAGCCAGAATAGAGAGCTATTTTGCTCAAAATAGGGGAATCAAAAGGCCAAATGGAAATTCTTACAACGGAGGAAACACCAAGGTATTCAAACCCTTCCGTACTCAAGGTTTCAATGCTGCAGCCAAGACTATTTCAGCAGCTCAACAGCAACAAAAACCAAATAATGAAGGGTTAAAATGCTATAACTGCAATCAATTGGGACATATGGCAAGGGAGTGTCCTAAGCCCAAGAAGCAACTACAACAAGGTAGAGTTTACGCGGTTACATCTGAGGATGCTGCCGCATCGCCTGATGTGGTCACAGGTATGACCTGAATCTTATCATTTTGTGTTACATTATGTGAGCATGTAGACTAAATCAAAACAAATCACAGGTATTGTACCTATTAATGGCATTCCCACCAGAGTACTCTTTGATTCAGGAACTACTCATTCTTTTATATCTGTATCATTTGGAAAGAAGTTAAATCTACCCCTTAAATCCTTAGACTACAAACTGCTTGTACGATCGCCTATGGGATTAGAAGTGGAATTAGACAAAGGTTATGGACCATGTCCAGTTCTTATTGACAAGAAGACTTTGGATGCAACCTTGATCCAATTTGAGATGACATACTTTGACGTCATCTTGGGAATGGACTGGTTAGCTTAGCATTCTACAAACCTATTATGTGCCAAAAGGAAGCTAACATTTAAAGACAAGGAAGGAGCAGAGTTCAATTTTGCGCGAACCAAACTTCTCCGTAAACAAAAGCACATACTCTCTGCATTAAAGGCTAGGAAGTGCCTTGAGAAAGGAGCAGTTGGGTATCTAGTATCTGTGGTCGATCTTACCAAAGAAGCACCACGAATGGAGGATATTGATGTCGTGCGAGATTATCCATATGTATTTCCTGAAGGACTACCAGGACTACCACCCGACCATGCTACAGAGTTTGTTATAAATCAGATACCCGGAGCCGCACCAGTATCTAAAGCACCTTATCGAATGGCTCCTACTGAACTGAAGGAATTAAAAGTACAACTACAAGAACTACTGGACAAGTGTTACATCCGACCTAGCATATCACCATGGGGAGCGCCAGTATTATTCGTGAAGAAGAAGGACGGTAGTGTTCGATTGTGTATAGACTATCGAGAACTGAATAAATTGATAATCAAGAATCGGTACCCATTGCCTCGGATCGATGACCTGTTCGATCAGTTGCAAGGTGCCAAAGTGTTCTCCAAGATCGATCTTCAGTCAGGCTACCATCAGTTGAAGATTAAGGACAGTGATATTCCCAAGACAGCATTTAGGACTAGATATGGACATTATGAATTTTTGGTCATGTCTTTTGGATTGACGAATGCACCAGCAACCTTTATGGAACTTATGAATTGGGTATTCCATGATATGTTGGATACTCGATTATTGTATTCATCGATGATATATTGGTCTACTCCAAGGATAAGGAAACTCATATTAAGAATCTAAATGCAGCTCTGCAGCGATTACGGAAAGAGAAGCTTTACGCCAAATTTACAAAGTGTGAGTTTTGGCTAAAGGAAGTCGCTTTTCTAGGCCATGTTGTATCCGCTGAAGGAATTAAAGTGGATCTTAGCAAGATCGAAGCTATTGTGAAGTGGGAAGCACCGAAGAGCGTAGCAGAAATTCGAAGTTTCTTAGGTCTAGCTGGGTATTATCGACGATTTGTGGAAGACTATTCCCGAATTGCCGTACCTCTCACCAGTTTGACTAAGAAGGCCAAAAAGTTTGTGTGGACTGATAAATGCGAGAAGAGTTTTCAAACATTGAATGCCAGATTGATATCTGCTCCAATCTTGACCATTTCGATTCCAGGACAGCCATTTATTTTGTACACTAAAGCGTCAGGATTGGGATTAGGATGTGTACTTATGCAAGGAGAACAGGTAATTGCTTATGCCTCAAGACAATTGAAGACACATGAGAAGAACTATCCCACTCATGATTTGGAATTAGCGGCAGTAGTACATGCTGTCAAAATATGGAGACATTACTTGTACGGAGAGAAATTTCAGATTAAATCAGATCATAAGAGTCTTACTTACCTCTTTAATCAGAAGGAGTTGAATATGAGACAAAGAAGATGGCTGGAACTATTGAAAGACTATGATTGCGATATCCAGTATCATCCGTGGAAAGCTAATGTGGTTGCTGAAATGCTGAGTAGAAAGGCAATGATAAAATCTCAAGGGGAGGTTAGCACCACTGCTGCACTGTGTATTATCGAAAAAGTATTCAATTATGGTAATGAGCAGTTTGTGATAGATGCACCGGATGAATCAACCAACCAATGGTTTATCCATCGGTTTGCAAATATATTCGCCACATTGAAGATTGTACCCGATATACTTGATGAAGTGAAAACAGTGATTAAATCGGACCCTTATCTAAGTACGGTACAAGAAGACATCGAAAAAGGTAGAACTATTCCTGAGTTCACCTTAGATGATGAAAGGGTACTGAAGTACAAAGGAAGAATATGTGTACCTGAGACAGAAATTTTGGACATTAGACACCGACTAATGAAGGAAGCCCATACCACCGCCTATTCGATACACCCTGAAAGTACAAAAATGTATCATGACCTAAAGAAATTATATTGGTGGAGAGGAATGAAAGCAGATATAGCCAAGTTCGTGTCTCAATGCCTAAATTGTCAGAAGGTGAAAGCTGAACGACCAAGACCAACATGATTGTTACAGCCGTTACCAGAACCAGCATGAAAATGGGACTGCATCACTATGGACTTCGTCACAGGGTTACCATTGACTCCCCGAGTAGTTGACGCAGTTTGGGTGATTGTAGACCGACTGACTAAAACGGCTCGATTTATAGCTATACGACCTCAGTATACACTAGAGAGGTTAGCTAAGTTGTATGTGGATAATATTGTCAGATTACACAGTGTACCTGAAAGCATTGTGTCTGACAGAGACCCATGATTTACTTCAAAGTTTTGGGAAGGATTGCAGAAGGCTATGGGTACAACATTGAAGTTCAGTACTGCATTCCATCCTCAGACAGACGGACAATCGGAGCGCACCATTCAGATTCTAGAAGACATGCTTCGAGCTTGTGTAATTGATTTCAAAGGATCATGGGATGAAAAGTTACCACTGATTGAGTTCGCTTATAACAATAGCTATCAGGTTACTATACAGATGTCACCCTATGAAGCACTGTATGGCAGAAAGTGTCGAACTCCTTTGTTTTGGAATGAAGTTGGAGAACGTAGTATTATTGGACCGAAATTTATTGAAAAGACATGTCGAGTAGTCGACATTATCAAAGAAAGAGTAAGAACGGCTCAGAATCGTCAGAAGCAATATGCAGATACTAGACGCCGAGACCTTGAATTCACCATAGGTGATAAGGTATTCCTCAAAGTGTCACCTATGCGCGGTTTGAAACGGTTCGAATAAAAAGGGAAACTAAGTCCGAGATATGTCGGACCATATGAGATTCTAGCTAAACGTGGGAAAGTGGCTTACCAGTTAGCATTACCACCATCTATGTCAAGTGTGCATGATGTATTTCATATCTTCTTATTGAAGAAATATGTCAGAGATCCAACGCACGTTTTGACAGTAGATCTACCTGATTTGACTGATGATTTGACATTTAAAGTAGCACCAACTGAAATCACCAGCCGAAAGGTGCAATGACTACGCAACCGTGACATTTATTATGTTAAGGTCACCTGGAGAAGTAGAAATATAGAAGAAATCACATGGGAAGAAGAGAATGCTATGCGGAAGCAATATCCTCATCTATTCGACTCGAAAGGTATGTATAATTTTGAGGATGAAATTTTTATAAACAGGGGGGAGTTGTAAGACCCGTATCGAACTAACCAGTCTTACCACCTTGTACCAGGTCTACCTATCATGGTCGAGCCAAATGGACCAAGTGCGTGAAGGAAGTAGCGAGACCAAGTATTAAAACTGACCCAAAAACAGTAAAATAGGGGGTAGGGTCGCATACCCAGATAGGCAGGGTCGGACCCCCCTCATTAGGGAGTCAGACCCCTGAAAAATTGACCAAGGGTCGAACATTTTAGACCTGAGGGTCGACGGGATCTCCGACCCCCTCATTGACCCCCTCTTTGCCGACAGAAACCATAAATAGGAAACTTTCCAAATTTCAAGGGGATTCTTTCCTAATCTCAATGGGACTTATTTTGGGAGGTTCTCCTCTATAAATAGGACGTCCCTAAGCCTCTTTCACTCCTTTTGAATCCCTAATTGAAAGTGAGATAAAGAGAAGAGAAGGGGAAGAGAAGGAAAGTTGGAGAAGAAGACTAAAGAGAAGAATTCAGAGAAACCTCGGAATCTCAGCAAACCTAAGGTATGGGTATGTTTCCTTTAATGATTTAAGACATTAGAATAGTTCATGAAGAGAGTATGATCTAGGAGAAATCCAAATCATACATCCATGGGAGGATTTTAATGAAATCCATGGAGGAAATCATGGTAGGAAAAGTAAGGAAGAAACCTAGAGTTTTAAGCCATAGAACAAGCATAGAATGGATTGTGGAAGTAAGCCATAGGACCCAAACATGAAAGAATGGACTGTAGGATGAAATTCTTGACTCAAACACGGGGGATTGCACGTGGGGTCGATTGGGAATCGACCCTACCAGACCATAGGATCGACCCCCAGCATTCGGGAAGTCCAGGGATGCGGTGGTCACACCCAGGGTCGATGGAACATCCGACCCTAGCATCGACCCTACCCCTGGGGGTCGCAGTAAACTGCTACCCTACCTGCGACCCGTCCTGCGACCATCGCTTAACAGCAAACCTAAAATTATTGGAATGAATTCTAATTAAAATCTATCGACTTGTTAGGTTTTCCTATTGATATAAAAGTGATTCTTAAAGCTTGAAAGATGATCTACACTTAAGCAAAGGTGAGGGAACAAGACTAAACTAATTGACTAATAATAAACTATTTTTATTTCTTGAGTCCAATGCCATGACTGATTC
Source organism: Protea cynaroides (assembly GCA_028583415.1). Classification (NCBI taxonomy): domain Eukaryota; kingdom Viridiplantae; phylum Streptophyta; class Magnoliopsida; order Proteales; family Proteaceae; genus Protea; species Protea cynaroides. The sequence continues at coordinate 64,260,238 of CM053274.1, forward strand.
TATGCATGTATGCTTGTAATGTGCATTCAACATGTCATCCAATATTCCTGCTATTAATGTTCATGCATATTTAATTCTATTTTATTTATAACATGATGATGATGATGCTAGGAATAGACATGTGAATGTATGTGTGTGGTTAGTGTGCTTGATGCGAGTGGAGCATCAGGGGGAGGACGTGACATTGTGGTTCAGCCTGGTCACTAGACTCTAGTTCTATCTCTACTCAAGTCTTGTCCACTGACATCGTCGTATCGCCATTATCTTAGCAGAACTATTACGTCGTAGGGTATCAGGGGAGGTGGTCTCGGACCGTGTAGTCTTTGACTCTACCGGGGGGCCTTAGTTCTATCTCTATGGATGTATTGAGGGATGCTGGGGTAAGGCCTTGGGTACACTGTTTGACATTAGGATTGGTTAGTTGCGAGCCCAGTTTGCAAGCCCTCGCCAGCAGGGGCTTACGTGTTGGTATGGGTAGTGTATCAGGGGAAGTGTGATGCGGTGTGGTCCTAAGCACTTTAGCTCTCTATCTATTTCATGGTGGGTGCATGTGGGACGACAATAAACTTTAACCTTTGGCGGCTTCACACACTCGTGTATAGAGGTGAGGCGGCCACCGAACCTTTCTATAGCACATTGCAAACTTATATACCAGACCACAGATATGAATTGAATGCATGCATATGTTTGTTGCATTGTTTTGTTTATTCACTAAGCCGTGATGTATGCTCATCCTTTCGACGTCGAATATTTTTAGTTGATGATGCAGGTACCACTGTGGAAGATTATATGAATGCTTCTGTATACGGACACATGGCTGCAATGGAGGCTGAAGACATAGTGGAGATGCATGACTCCTCATGCGAGTGCAACTCATGCTTTTTCGATTAGATTTTTATTTGAACTATTAAAGAAATGTAATTTGATATTTTATTTACTTATGTCTCGGTTGATACAACATAATTTGATATTTTATTTATGATTATCATAGTTAGATTCCTCAGTTCATTTAATATTAAGACTTCCGCTATTGTGTATTTATTCTGATAATGGTTGTGGATATGTATGGTTTAGTTTACAAGGACACAACTTATTAGAGATCCTGGTTGAACCGTTGGTTTATTAGCGGTTCATCACACCGTTCTGATTAGTACGGAATTGGGGTGTGACAATTAATGATGTTATTCTTCTGATCTTTGCATTGTAATGGCTTCAGCTTGAAGTATTGCTTGTTTTACAATTTCTTGGGTGGGTTCGGTAGTGGAGACTAGTGGAGGGGCTTGGAGTGGTTTGAGTGTTTCTGTACGTGGTCCAGGAGCTTGGAAGGGCGATCCTGCAGCTGGTAGTTCCAAGCGTTTTACAGTTGGTAGTTTCAAGAGTTTTGAGTCCATCTCTAGTAAGCACTATGATTTTTTTTAATGATTTATTGTTCAATTTTTTCGTTAAATTGTGAATTGAATTTGCTTTTTCCTTATCAATGTGCTTTTGGATGCACTAACATAATGTTCGGCATTTTTATTTTATTTTTTTCTTTTTATTCACTTCATGATCTCTGGTAAGCACTTTGTTTTCTATTGAAACATGAAAATATTTATGTCTTTGATCGATGCTTTGCTGTTCCTTTTAGCCAGTTATTGTTTTTTTCTATTAGAAAGCACTTTAACTTTCAGGATTAGAATTTAAGGAAATTATTATATTTTCTATAATGATTCAGGGTCAATCAGGGTAAGCCCGGCTTGGCCAGGCCCAATCAGGGTAAATTAGGGTAGGTAGGGTTTGGTAGTACCCTGCCAGGGTAGGGTAAGGGTTGAGGTTATGTACTACCTTAACAGGGTAGGGTAGGGTTTGGGTTAACATGAAAAATTCTTGGGTAGGGTAGGGTTTGCAGATACCCATCCTAACTTGACCCTGTTTCACCCCTAGTCCCGCACAACCAGCTCTCTTCTTACCAAATGTCGGCCTTTGATCTCTCTTTCCTAAAACCCCACCGACTGATCTCCGTCTCTCTTCTCCCAAATCTCGTGATCTCCCTCATATTCTCTTTCCTAAAACGACACCAACTGCCTCTCTCATCTCTTTTTCTATCTTAACATGAACACAGCTGTATTCTCTCAACTCTATTTCTATAATTTTATCCTCTCTCAAGGAATATCTCTTCAAAATCATTCTTCTTCTCCCTTTTGGGCAACCGAACCTAAACCCATAGTTAAAATTCATTTTCTCTCTCTCCTTTTTTTTTTGTTTTATCACAATATATGGGGGTTTAAATTAGGCTCCTGCTTGCTTGGCTTTGAGTTGGCGCAAGGGTTGGGTTGGCCTAGGTTGGATCACTCGGGTTAGTCCAGCCAGATTTTCTCTCTTTCTCTCCTTTTATAAGTCATTTTGGCTTTCTTTCTTCACTATGCAATTTTTTGGTGGCGTTTGCCCCATATTTTTCACTCTCATATGGAAGGGGATTAAAAATGGAGAATAATGATGCTTGATTTGTCTGATTTGGACGTCGGATGATCAAGATATGATAAAATGAAGTTTAAATAATTAAACTTACGATAATTTGCACAAAAGTCCTCAATTTGCGATAATCTGTAGAAAAACCCTTTAAATATTTATGCACATTTCGAAACCTCCCCTGTGCTTATTATCCAATTAAAAACACGATATCTTCTTCATTAATCAGAATTGAGTGATTTCAGTCTTATTTCAAAGATAATTCCACGATCTTCATAGCTAAGTAGGTTGCAGCCCATGACCTTGTCATGGGGCCCATCGAAAATAGCCTCAAATTTGTAACTTCAAAACCAAACTTTGAATTAGGACCCGTAACCTTGTTGTATGTATTCACTTGTACTCCCGCATACTGGGGATCACCTTGTGTTGGCTCAGAACATAACAGGGAGCACACAGGGATCGATCGATCGTCGGATTTTAAAGATGATTACACTCACCTCCCTAGTGCTTTTCCTTTTTTCACACATTTCCCCTTTGTTATCTATATATCGAAAAGACCCCGTTTGGCTGGGGATGGCAAAAATAAGGTGCTTACATAGGGTTTAAGGTCATGCATGAAGTAAGTAAAGACATCAAAGAACTAGTGATAAAATGGTGCCGTTCACTATTCACAGTTGAACTTCTCAGGCAATCTAGATCAAAGAAGGTTCCAGCTCCCAAAGATTACAGTTCCTTAGCCAAGAGAGCAAAGACTCTACTTCCCATTTACTTTTCAGAGCAACTCATACCAGAAGCCCCGCAATTGAGAGTTCCATTTAAGCTTTAGCAATGCATATTTTGCAACTGTCCCAAATACTCTTAGCCCTCACATAATATAAAGATTTGAGGTTCGTGCAAAGAAATTAAGATGGGATCGCATAGTTGTTGTACTTGAGCACAGGATATATGTGTATAACTTCATGGATCTAAAGTTACTCCATCAGAAAGAGACTTTGGCAAATCCGAGAGGACTTTATTGCCTTTCATACCATTCGAATACCTCAGTGCTGGCTTGCCTTGGTCTTAATCGAAGACATGTTTGGATCGAGCACTTTGGTTTGAAGATGAAAATTTTTATTAATGCTGGTTTGTCAAATGGCTCGAGTAGGTCCCATGTAAGTTATCTTAATTTCACCTTTCAATTTTTGTATTTTGAATGCTTGATTAATCTTAAATTTGAGATGGATTGTTCTTAATGCTTGAATATCGATCATCAACCTTTCATAAATCTACCTTGCTTCTCAGTTTAGCTCTTTTAACTTACTGTGATGTTTGTCCCGGTTTATGTTTCCATGAATTTTTCATTTATGCTAGTATCTGATTTATTTGGTTTGTCTCAAGATTAAATCTGTTGGGCTGATTTTGGTCTATTATATTCAAACCTGGTTTGGTTTTCATTGGTTTACATTCAAACTTAGTTTGGATTAAATTAGCTCATTCTTAATGTCAAACCTGGTTTGGTTTGAATTGGATAAATCTGGTTCGGTCTAATGCTTCTATTAGATCATAATTCTATCTAAAGATTGGATCATTCTACTTGCTTAACCTGTTCCATGCTTGGCTTGGATTATTTGTACTTGGATTCATGCTTAACCTAATGTATTCATTACTTGTCACATTGCTATTTGTAATCCTTGTTTGTTGTTAGTCTCTGAATCATGTGCTCCATTTAGTCTTTGCTTATGTGTTCATATGCCTAATTGGTTAAGCTTGAATATAGGGCTGAATGCATGAACGCCATCCCTCATGTGATGTATCCAATCCTTCAGTCTGTAATAGTTTTAGGAATCTCCTCCCCAATGTTGCAGGACTATAGGGTGACTCAAATGAGTCTGTATTTGCTACGATTTTCAAATCCCATGTTGACTAGTGTGGGCCCTACCTAGGTCATGGGCCTGCTCATTCAATAGGGTTGGTCCCCAAAATTGTTTTTGTTTTTTTAAAGAAAAATACAAAAAATAAAAAGAAAGAAAAAGAAAAGGAAAAAAGATGGTTGCCTCCCCTATATTATGCCTGTCACATCCCGTTCCTGATGTATCGGTACTATGGAATGAATGAAATCTCCACATCCTATTAGGGCATTGGAAATCCCCATCCAGGATCACAGAATGTGGTACGCCAAATAATAAATCGTCCTATCATAAAGAAATATAATAATAAATCCACACCACCAGATAGAAGAGATATTAAATCATGCGTATAGCAGAAGTCTTAATTAATTAACTACAGTAGTTGAATAGATCAAATGATAATTATAATAAATCCCCAAACCATTGTAATAAATAAAGGTAATTAAATCTTTAAATTTAAAATTATTCTCTTGGGCAATACGCCCTCAAATTCAAATAGAATAATCCAAATTCAAAATAAAGTTATAAATTGTTTACTGTGTCTATCCATACACACAATCATCACACTCACATGCATCGTCATGGACATCTTCATCGCTAGCGTCTACATCGCCAAATTCTACTTCAGTCAAACCTACATCTAAAAGAATTTGTGTACACAAGGGTAAGCTCAATCATCGAGCTTGGCAAGGAAATCAAACGTGAACAAACAAATACATGAATTAACAACTACGATTTGGTATATAACTGTAAGTGCCAGCTCAAGACAACCCACACATGGAGTCTCCATGTAAGACCTGCACTCTGGTAACCCAGTCTAACAGTGTTGTGCTAGGTCTTCCTATCATAGCCGGATCGAGTGGACCAAGCGTGTGAAAAACCATAAGGCTAGGTAAGCAAATCGACCCAAAAATAGTGAAGTGTAAGTGTGTGGTCGACTACTTGAACTGGTATGGTCGATCACAACATAAAGAAAGTGAGACCAGTCAAAACTGACATGTGGTCGACACCTGTGAAGGGTGTGGTCGATGGATTATAAGACCACACGATAAACTGCACGAACTCTGAGAAGACGCTGAGAATTGAAAACTTTCCAAATCAAAGGGGAACTCTTTCCAAATTCTAAGAGGGCTCTATATGGAGAGTTTCTCCCTATACAGATGACGTCCCTATACTCTCTCTTGCTCTTTTAGATCACTATCAAACCCTAAACCTAAGAGAAAAAGAGGAGTAAAGTGCAAACAAGAAGTGTTGTAGCAGTTATAAGAAAATAATTCCCTCAGGGGCTTCCCCTTCGGGGGATTAGTTAGAGGACTTCCCTCCAGGGGTGAGGAAGAAAAGGCGAAGGAGATTTGGGGAAGAAGGAACTGTTGCAGAGAAAGCTCAAACCTTCTACAGCAAGTAAGGTATGGAACTCATCTCTGTAGCCGTAGAACACATAGAATAGGAGTTTCCATGGTGAATTGAGATATCAAACCCAATGTAAGTTTTCATGTCACACCCCAATTCTGAACCAACCAGAATGGTGTGATGAACCATCCATAGACCAACAGTTCAACCAGGATCTCGTATAGGCCGTACCCATTCAATTAAACCAGATATATTCCACAAGCAATCAGAGTAAATAAACGATAGCGGAAGTCTTTAATACTAATGAACTGAGTATCTGATAGTGATAGCATAATTAAGTGTCCAATTATCTCCAATATGCCTCAAGACATAAAATAAAGTAAAATAATCAATTACATGTTCCCATAACTAAACAACTAAGCTAATAAAAAACACATGAGTTGCACTCGCATGATGAATCATGCGCATCTTCTTCAGCTTCTATGTCCATCACAGCAACGTGTCCATATGTCGGTGCAATCATATATTCTTCAACAGTAGGACCTGCATCAAGAACTAAAAATATTCGACGTCGAAAGGGTGAGCACACATCACAGCTCAGTGAACAAACAAAACAATGCAACAAACATATACATGTATTCAATTCATATCTTTGGTCTGGTTTTTAAATTTGCAATGTGCTATAGAAAGGTTTGGTGGCCCCCGCACCTTCATACACGAGTGTGTGAATCTACCCAATGGATCAAACACCATTGCCATCCCATATGCACCCACCATGGAATAGAGATAGAGCTAAATTGTCTGCATCAAACACCGCCAATGTCACACCCCAATTTCGCACTATTCAGAATGGTGTGATGAACCGCTAATAAACCAACTGTTCAACCAGGATCTCGAATAGGCTGTGTCCGTTTGCTTAAACCATACACATCCACAACAAAAAATCAAAATAAATACACGATAGTGGAAGTCTTTAATATTAAATGAACTGAGAGTCTAGCTGTGATAAGTAAATAAATTATCTAATTTATCTCCCAAAAGGACTAAGACATAAATTAAAATAATTAAATCAATTACATTGTCTATAAAACTTAAACAAAATTTAATAAAAAATACAGGAGTTGCACTCGCATGATGAATCATGTGACTCCATCATCACTTCTGCCTCCATTGCCGCTACATGCCTGTATGTTGGAGCATTCATATAATCTTCCACTGTCGTACCTGCATCATCAACTAAAATATTCAAATTCAAAAAGGGTGAGCATACATCACGGCTCAGTGAGCAAACAAAACAATGCAACAAACATATGCATACATTCAATTCACATCGTTGGTCTGGTTCATAAGTTTGCAATGTGCAATAGAAAGGATAGGTGGCCGCCGCACCTCTATACACGAATGTGTGGAACCGCCCAATGGAGCAAACACTATTGCTGCCCCCACATGCACCCACCATGGAATAGAGATAGAGCTAAAGTGCTTAGGACCGCACCGCATCATACTTCCCCTGATACTCTACCCATACCAATACGTAAGCCCCTGTTGGCGAGGGCTTGCAAACTGGGCTCGCAACTAACCAATCCTAATGTCAAACAGTGTATCCAAGGCCTCACCCCGGCATCCGTCAATACGTCCATAGAGATAGAGCTAAGACCCCCTGGTAGAGTCAGAGACTACACGGTCCGAGACCACCTCCCTTGATGCCCTACGACGTAATAGTTCTGCTAAGGTAATGGCGATACGACGATGTTAGTGGACAAGATTTGATAGAGATAGAGCTAGAGTTTGGTGACCAGGATGAACCACAGTGTCACGTCCTCCCCCTGATGCTCCACTCGCATCAAGTATACTAACCACACACATACATTCACATGCCTATTCCTAGCATCATCATCATCATCATCATCATGTTATAATAAACAAAATTAAATATGCATGAACAGTAATAACAAGAATAGTGGATGACATGTTATATGCACATTACAATCATACAAGCATAGAATCATTGATGGTATTGAATTCAATAAACGAAAATAGTTTATTATTAGCCAATTAGTTTAAGTCTTGTTCCCTCACCTTTGATTGCTAGTAGATCCTCGTTCAAGCTTTATAATTCACTTTTAAACCACTGGAAGGACCTAACAAGTCGATAGATTTTAATTAGAATTAGTTCCAGCATGTTTAAACTAACAAAACCTGTAGGGTTGCAGGTAGGGTAGCACCTAGGGTAGCAGTTTCTACGACCCCAGGGTGTAGGGTCACAGGTGGGGTAGGATACCATTCGACCCTACGTGTGACCACACCCTCCTTGGGACTTCCCGAGGGCATGTAGTCGATCTTATGGTCTCATAGGGTCGGATATCATTCGACCCTATGTGTGACCACACGTGTTCTGAGTCGACCTTTCATTCTAAAATCCATCTCTTCATGTTTGGATCCTTTAGCTTACTTTCATGGTCCATTCTATGATTGTTCTATGGCTCAAGACTACAATTTATACACCATTCATTGTCCATAATGATTTCCTCCATGGAATCTCTTGGAACTTGTCCATGGATGGATGATTTGGGTTTCTCCTAATCCTAAGTTCTTCATAAATATTCTAGGCTCTCTTATTTAGGCAGGGAATTAGGTTCATACCTTAATTCAGAGGTTTCTCTGAACTTCCTCCTCTTCCTTAGTCTTCTTCTTCAAGTTTCCTTCTCTTCTTCTCTTCCTTCTCTTTCTCTTTCTCTCACTTTCAATTAGGGTTCTAAAGGAGTGAAAGAGGCTAAGTGACATCCTATTTATAGAGGAAAACCCTCCATAATAAGTCCCAATGAGTTTAAGAAAGACCCCTTTTGAATTAGAAAAGTTTCTTAATTTCTGGTTTCTGTCTGTCATCATAGGGTTGGACGTAGGGTCGCAGAATCCGTCGACCCTACGTCTTTTTAGTCATGCGACCCCACGACTAAAAAGTCATAGGTTGGACTTCTTTTGAGGTGGGGTTGATCATACCTATTTAGGCATGCGACCCTACCCTTACATTTGACTGTTTTTGGGTTAGACTTCATACCTGGTCTTGTGGTTTCTTCACGCACTTGGTCCACTTGGCTTGACCATGAAAGGTAGACCTGGTATAAGGTGGTAAGATCGATTAGTTCGATACAGGTCTTACAGCCAACACTTCCCCTGATGCCCTACCCATACCAATAGGTAAGCCCCTATTGCTGAGGGCTTGCAAACTGGGCTCGCAACTAACCAATCCTAATGCCAAACAGTGTATCTAAGGCCTCACCCTAGCATCCCTCAATACATCCATAGAGATAGAGCTAAGGCCCCTTGACAGAGTCAGAGACCACATGGTTCGAGACCACCTCCCCTGATGCCCTATGACGTAATAGTTCTGTTAAAGTAATGGCGATATGACGATGTCAATGAGCAAGACTTGAGTACAGATAGAGCTAGAGTCTGGTGACGAGGTCAAATACCGCCATGCCATGTCCTCCCCCTGATGCTCCATTAGCATCCAACACACCAACCACACACATACATTCACATGCCTATTCCTAGCATCATCATCATCATCATCATGTTATAAATAAACATAATTAAATATGCATAAACAGTAATAGTAGGAATATTGGATGACATTTGAGATGCACATTACAAGCATACAAGCATAGAATCAATCATGGCATTAGCCTCAATAAAGTAAACGGTTTATTATTATCCAATTAGTTTAGGTCTTGTTCCCCTACCTTTGATCGATGGTTGTTCCTCTTCTAAGCTTTGTAAATCACTTTTGAACCACTTGGAAACCTAATAAATTTAAGTTAGAGTTCATATTCATTAATTACAGTGTTTAAATGTTCCATCTGGAATTAATCAGACCTCCAAAACCTGAGTGGTCGTAGGTGTGGCTGCACCTGTGGTCACAGTTTCTACGACCACAGGGTGTGTGGTTGCATATCATGTGGTTGCATATCATGCGACCACACCCTCCCTAAAAACTTCCCGAGGGCGTGTTGCCTTGTGTGGTCGACCATAGCTGTGACCACATGAGTGTTTGATCAACTTTCATTCTTAGTTTAACCCCTTCATGATTTGATTCCTTGAACTATTACTGGGGTCCTTCCTATGATTGATCTATGGCCTTAATTTCATATTTTTTTTACAATTATCTACTTTAACCTATTCATGAATTTCCTCTGAGTTTTCGTCTATGGGTCTCATGGTTGAGATCCTACTTTGAATCAATACTTCCTCTATGGTCTATTCTACGCATTCAACTAATGTAGGGGATGTTTTGATACCTTAAACTTACTGAAGAATTAGAGCTCTCTGTGAAAGTCCTTCTCTAAGTCTTCCTCTTCAATTCTCCTTCTCTTCCTCCTCCTCTCTTTTTCTCTCTTTCAGTTTGAGTTCTAAAAAATGAAAGAGGCTAAGGGACGTCCTATATATAGAGGGAAACATCCATATAAAGTCCCACTTTGATTAGGAAAGAACCCCCTTTCAGATTAGGAAGGCTTCTTAATTTCAGTGTCAATTATATCATCGTCTGGTCGCACGTGGGGTCTCAGGATCGATCGACCACATGTCTTAAAAATGCGACCACACGTCTCAGATTCGAGTGGTCTCAACATTCTGAGGTGTGGTCGACCACACCTGTCTAGGTATGCGACCACACGTCTCAATTAGAGGATTTATGGTTCAAATTACATACCTAACCTTGTGGTTTCTTCACGCACTTGGTCCGCTTGGTTTGACCATGATAGGAAAACCTGATACAAGGTGGTAAGACCGGATTAGTATGATACAGGTCTTACATTTCAAATATGGGGTTTTCTAAGCAAATCTCAAAGGGGATCATGGGGAATAGGTTAGGGTAATTATTCTGGTAAAAACTAAGGTTAATGGCCATAGAATGAACATTAGGGTGAATCCCGTTGATGGATCAAGAGAAGGAACTCAGATTGGAAGTAAAAATCGACCAAACTTCATGTGGTCGCAGACTGCGATCGACCACAGGGTGACCAAATGATCGACCACAGCTATTCGGGAAGTTCCTAGGAATGGTGTAATCGCATGCTGTGGTCGCGTATCTTGCGACCATACATATTGACCGCACAGTCTGTGGTCGACATAAACATGAGACCACAAGATTGATCAATCGACCATTAATGGTTTTATTTCGATTTTTAAGTACTGTAACTTGGTACAAATGAAACCTAACTTAAATTCATACATTCCTTAGGTTCCTAATTGATTTAGAGTGATTTTCAAGGCTTGGAAGGGGATAAAATATCTTTTATAGATGAGGGAACAAGACCTAAACTAATTGGATAATAACAAACTATGTTCTTCTATTGCGTTCAATGCCATGAATGATTCTATGCTTGTATGATTGTAATGTGTGTCTCATATGTCATCTATATCTACTCATGTATATTTATTTATATTTGTTTATAACATGATGATGATGCTAGGGATAGGCATGTGTTTGTGTGTGTGGTTAGTGTATTGGATACAAGTGAAGTATCAGGGGGAGGATGTGGTACTGTGGTTCATCCTAACTACCAGACTCTAACTCTATCTCTACTCAGTCTTACTCACTGACATTATCGTATCGCCGTTACCTTAGCAAAACTGGTATGCTATAGGGCATTAGGGGGTGGATATGGCATTGTGGTTCATGACTAAACTCTAGCTCTATCTCTATGGGCATATTGAGGGATGCTGAGATAAGGCCTTGGATACATTTGGATGGCATTAGGAATGGTTGGTAGTGAACCCAGTTTGCAAACCCTCACCAATATGGGCTTACGTATTGGTATGGGTAGGGCATCAGGGAAAGTGTTGGCAGTGTATGATCTGGACACTTTAGCTCTATCTCTATTCTATGGTGGGTGCATGTGAGACGAAAATAGTGTTTGACCAATTAGGTGGATTCACACACACTCATGTATAGAGGTGCGGTGGTCATCAATCCTTTCTATAGCATAGTTGCAAACATAAAATCAGACCAAAGATATTGAATTGAATGCATGCATATGTTTGTGCATTGTTTTGTTTGCTCACTAAGCTGTGATGCGTGCTCACCCTCTCGACGTCGAATATTTTAGTTGATGATGCAGGTCCTACGGTGGAAGATTATATGAGCGCATCGACGCACGGACACGTGGCGGCTATGGCATTGGAAGTTATGGAGGAAGCGCATGATCCGTCATGCAAATGCAATCAATGTGTTTTTGATTTGTTTAGTTCTGTTTGGATAATGAAATGTGCGATTGACTATTTTACGTTATGTCTTGAGAAACTTGGAGATAATTGGTTTACTTAATTACTTTATCATGTTAGACATTCAATTCATTATTAGTATAGACTTTCACTATTATTTTATTGTCTCTGATTATGTTGTAGAAGGTGTATTGGGTTTGAATGGTTGGCACAGTCTTTACGAGATCCTGGTTTGAACCGTTAGTTCTTATGACGGACCATCGCACTACTGGTTAGTCCAGAATTATGGTGTGACATTCTGGCTGCACGGGTCTTCTCCCGTAAGAATGAATACTGCCTCACTTAGTGTACAATAACATCCCTAAATATGGGTCCGTCGTTATGTAACAAGCCCATATTACGTCAACCACTTACCTACAACTAATCCCAAGCCTTTATTACGCCAGCTACTTAAGGAGGTGATAATCCCACTAATCGACTCATCCACCCATCTACACTACATTAGGTATGGGGAGCATCGCAGCTATGTTCATACCACCCTTTATTGAATCCATGCCACTACATATGTTACTTTCTAGTTCTGGTCGAACCAGAAGTGTGAATGAACAGTCATAAGAACCAATAGCTCAAGTTAAGATCACATAGTACAGTGCCAACAATCAAACCATATATGTCCACATCACAATCAAAGATAATAAGTAATAGTAAATTTTTTTATTAATAGTGAATTGAGTATCTATTGTGATAAATAAATAATGGGTAATTTACATCACAGGTACTTGACGTTTTGAGAAATCATACCAGAGGTACCTCTTCGCATATTTCCAACATTAACCTTATTTAATGTTGGCATCCTCTAAGTTAACCATTAGATCTACCTCAAATTTTTAGGGACTGATAGTTTCTTGTTGAACTACCCTTATTTGGTGCCTTATCGTTGGTACACCTGTTGGAAAAACAGTAAGTTGGGGTGCAGAGTTTCACTGAAGGTATGTACCATAGTCGAGATTTGTGACTTGGTGATGAGCAACCGTCGATGAGGAAGGGTTACAGGAGAGGATAGGGGCAAAGAGGGGGTGGGTAATTGAGACAGCGATGAGCAAATTGGGAATCCGAGTGGTGAATAGTTGTGGCAACAGGATGGTGAGACAGTGAACCAAAGGGGACCAAGAAAGTTAAGCTAAATAGAGATAAATTTAGAAATAAAAAAAATAAAAGGTACCCCGAGTGTAATATTTTTGAAACGTGAGGTACCTCTGGTATAATTTCTCAAACCTCTGGTATGATTTTTGAAACGTGAGGTTCCTCTGGTATAATTTCTCAAAACGTCAGGTACCTCTGGTTTAATTTAACCCTTATCTTAATGTAAACCAAAACATAATTAAATTTTTTATTACAAAATCCATAGACCAAATATGGAAATAAACTAAGCATAAACACAATAGAAACACTCACATGATGATCTTGCTCGTCTTCCATCGCGTACATGTCCATAGAAGCCACGTATCCATACGATGACGCGTTAACATAATCTTCAACAGCAGTACCTGCCTCATTAACTAAAAGAAAATGTATACATGGGGTGAACTCACAACTTGGCTTAGTGAGTAAATAAAACAATACAATAAACATATGCATGATATCAAGTTTATATCTTTGGTTTGGTTTGTTTGCAATGTGCTATGAAAAGGATAGGCGGCCATTACACCTCCATACACGAGAGTGTGAATACGTCCAATGGATCACACACCGCTGTCGCTCCACATTACACACCACCAGCACTCCCCCTAATACTCTACCCTATATCAGTACATATGTCCCTATTGGTGAGGGCTTGCAAACTGGATTCGTGATTAACCAAGCCTAGATGTCATCCATATGTATCTAAGGCCTTACCCTAGCATCCTTCAATATGCCCGCAAAGATAGAGCTAGGGTTTTTCGACAGGGCTATAGCTATACCACGATCACCCCCTTGATACCCTGCGACGTACTAAGTCTGCTAAGGTAACAACAATATGACAATGTCAGTGTGGTGAATGGTTTGATGCGACAACCTCTCCCCATTCAACACACCGAGCACACACAAATACATGTTTATCCTCATCATCAATATCATGAAAGAAATATAATTAAATATGTATGAACAAGATATATAGCAATTAAATAGATGACATGTGAGATGCATAAACAACATATACGTCATGTCAACAAATAGTTAACAGAAAGATAAAAGGTGGTTTGTTATTAACCAATTAGTTTAGGTCTTGTTCTCTCACATGTGAATGATGTTCGTTGCTTTCCCAAGCTTCAGAGACTATCTTGGATTAGTTGGAAACCTAAATAATTAGTAGATTTTAGTTAGGGTTCAATTCTGTCAGGTTACAGTACTCTGTTTCATTGTCCGATCTCCAATTTAAGCCTTCCTAACATTGTCTGGTTGCGTGACCGGTCTTGCATTGATCGACTGGTCATCAATCTAGACAAACCCTGTTAGACTTCCCGAGAGTAACCTATCACCTGTCCGGTCTAGCATCTAGTTGACGGTCAACAGGGACTGGACAACCTTCAGGCTATCTTTAGTCTATCTTCTCTCTGAGTCGATTCTTTGGCTCATTAATGGGATCCATTCTAGAGTCATTTTATGGCCATTATTCATTAGTTTAGTCATTGCATTATACCTTAACATCTATAATTTATTGTAGGTTTATTGGAGAGATCTAGTAAGAGGAATCATGATGGAATCATAATGTTGGAGTCGATCTACTAATACCGTGATTATTAATTCTATGCATTTAAACATTCTACAGAGATGGGGAAGCATAAACTTATCGTTGATTCCTTGCAATTAAAGTTAGAAACCATTGATAAGCCTTCTCTATAGAGATCTCTTCTTCTCTAAGCCTTCTTCTCCACTCTTCCTCTCAGTTCTAGGGTTTGAGAATGATCAAAAGAGTGGGAGCAAGTGAAGGGATGTACTCTATATAGAGAGAAAATATCTATCTATATAGAGTCCTATCCCAACTATAAGGGTGGTCTCCTTAAATTAGAAAACTTCCCTAATCTTGGAGTGGGATTTTGGACTTGATCGATTGACTGTTCGATCGCCCAATCCGTAGACAGGACAAACCTATTTGTCTGATCAGACAACCTATGAGAGACTAGTTTCTTACCTGGTTTTGTAGTTCCTTCATCCTGTTGGTTCACTTGAGCCGGTTATGATGGGAAGATCTGGCATGACACGGTTGGACTGGGTTAGTAGAGTGCGGGTCTTACAACATAACCCCCTAATGGCTAGGGGTACAGTTATTAGGGTGATTAACATACAACTAACCAAGTCCTAATTAACCAAATTACTGGACCATAATGTCGCCAAGCTTCGGATCCCGTTTGAGCCCCCACATAGGACATCATGACTTGGCTAAGCTACACATGGTTATTCTAAAGTAGTGCCAGTAAGAAGTGGTGTAAGCTCCCTATATCGCTCACCTTCCTCCTTACTGATGTAACCAGACATCATGAATCAAAACATAGGTCAATTGTTTTTGTGGAAAGGTAGCGAGTGTCCCATACCACTCGCCTTCCAATTCTTACCGGCACTGCTGACCTTAAGCTCAAGGATGCATATGCATGGGTAAACAAACAGTTTATTGGATGTTATTACATAAAGCATGTTATCAATCGCATAGCATCACATAGCATAAACAAGTATATCTAATTCTACCAAATAAGGTCTAAATAGTAAACAGCAAAATAATAAAGAGTACGATCCCATGTAATTTCTCCTAGAGTTCTTTTGTACCTTAAATAACAATAAAAGTAATTATATTAAATCCATCGGCTTACTGTTTGTCTCTATTGCTTGTTTAAACACATTTTAGTCATTTATTCACATTTTTAGGGGTCGGTATTAAGTTTAGAAGAATCCTATACTCTCTTCTCAAAGGTTTCAAACATTTACAAGGGTGAACAAGCATCGATATTAAATAACATAGGTTATAAATGAAATGAAGGAGAATACATATGTAAACATATGATTCCAGGGATATGAATATATGAGTAGGTTCATAAAAATCCCAGAAAGATGATGTCCAAGTTTGGTCATCAACAGAGGCCATTTCACCTTGCGGCATGTGGCATCGACCGCACGGTCTTGACCACAGGAACGTAGCCAAAACACTTTAATACTTCTCCAGTGGTTTTTTAAAATTTTATTAAGCCTAAATAAGGATTTTGGGTTCAAAAATCTCATTCTAGCTTAGGATATTAGCATTAATTCCATTTCCCAATTTACCAATATTGCTGGATCTGGTTTAACACCTTGGATATGGTTTTAACACCTTAGATCCGATTCCAGCAATACCAGGAGGCGATTGCTTGGGTTTTAATCTAAAAATAATTCATTCAAACAAATCTCCAAGGTCTAAGGTCTTAGATCCAATTATTGATCATTGTCATCTATTTTTCCAATATACTTAAGATCTCGGTTCTTCACCGAATCAGATTCATCATTCAATTAAATTCTTGAATGTGTCTCAGTAATGGTGAAGGGAGATCTTAACCAGGGGAAACATGATCAATGACCCCTAGTGGTTATTCCATTATTTTATTTGTAAGAAACACCAAGGAAGTAGGAGTTTGATACCAGTAATGGAGTTTGTTGAAGGTTCTTGTTCACAAGTTTGATCTCCAGTGGAGCATGGACCCCTTCTTCCTTCCTTTGCTTCCTTCCCTTCCAAAATGCGTCAGAGCATTCCCACTCCTTTCTTTCTCTTGGTTAGTGTAGAGAATGAAATGAGAAAAATGGGAATAGAGTTGGATTTACTCTATTCACGTTTGGAATGGATTGGGCTCTAATCATGGTAAGTTGGAGGATTCCCTCCTTTTTACCAATTTTGAAAGAAAGAGTGAACCTGGAAACCTTTCTCAAAGAGTCAATTTGCGACCAGGCCTGACCGTGGATTCAATTGAGTTGGTTTTCTAAACTGAACTCGGTTAAGCAAGTACGGTACTAGGGTGTGGCACATGTTCGACTGCACCTTAGTGGTGTCATGCCAGACCCCTTATTTGAGTCCTGATTGAAAGGTTTAGGTACTAGAGTTTAACTTGGTTACCTCCGTTGGGCTTTATAGGTTTGGTTCATATTGGTTTGACTGGTTCGTCCTGGTAAGACCTGTTACAAAGTCAAAATTTCAAATTAGGTTCAGAATTTTGGGTGCAAGTCTTACAACTCCACCCCCTTACAAAAATTTCATCCTCAAAATTTGACATACCTTCATCATTGAAAAAATATGGATACTGCTCCCGCATATCATCTTCTTTCTTCCATGAGGCTTCTTTTTCATTGTGGCTCTTCCCTAACACCTCTACAAAAGGAATGCTTCTATTTTTGAGTTTTTGTACCTTTTGGTCTACAATTCTTGATGGTTCAACTTCATAGGATAAATCATCATTTAGTTTGGTGGTTAACACATGTCCTGGATCGCTAATGTACTTCTTTAGCATAGACACGTTGTGGACACCAAATAGTGCTGGAGGGAGTGCCAATTGGTAGGCTACAGTTCCGTTACTCCTTAAGATTTTGTAGGGTCCAACATACCGAGGGCTTAGCTTTCCCTTCTTATTGAATCCCTTCACCACTTTGAAAGGAAAAACCTTTAAGAACATTTTATCACTTTATCTCCTACTTCGAATTCCAATTCCTTTCGTTTTATGTTAACATAACTCTTCTGTCGAGCCTAGACAGCTTTAATTCTTGCTCGAATCAGATCTACCTTCTCATAGGTTTCTTGTATAATGTCGGGTCCTACTATCCTTCTTTTACCAACTTCATTCTAGTACAGTGGGATTCTGCACTTCCTTCCATATAATGCTTCATATGGAGCCATACCAATCGTAGTTTGGTAACTGTTATTGTAAGCAAACTCCATAAGTGCTATGTCACACCCCAATTCTGAACCAACCAGAATGGTGTGATGAACCATCTATGAACCAACTGTTCAACCAGGATCTCGTATAGGCCGTGCCCATTTGATCAAACAGATACAACCACAACCATAATCAGAGTAAATAAACAATAGCAGAAGTCTTTAATATTAATGAACTGAGTATCTAACAGTGATAACATAACTAATTATCCAATTATCTCCAAATGACTCAAGACATAAAGAAAAATAAAGTAATCAATTACATGTTCTAATAATCCAATAATTAAATCTAATCGAAAACACAAGAGTTGCACTCGCACGACGAATCATGCGACTCCACCATAGCTTCCACATCCATCGCAACAACATGTCCAAACATTGGTGCATATATAATCTTCCACGGTAGGACCTACATCATCAACTAAAAATATTCGACGTCGAAAGGGTGAGCACACATCATGGCTCAGTGAGCAAACAAAACAATGCAACAAAAATATGCATGCATTCAATTCATATCTTTGGTCTGGTTTATAAGTTTGCAATGTGTTATAGAAAGGATTGGTGGCCGCCGCACCTCTATACACGAGTGTGTGAAGCCGCCCAATGGATCAAACACCATTGCCGTCCCACATGCACCCATCATGAAATAGAGATAGAGCTAAAGTGCCCGGATCAAACCCTGCATAACACTTCCCCTGATGCCCTACCCATACCAACACGTAAGACCCTATTGGTGAGGGCTTGCAAACTGGGCTTGCAACTAACCAATCCTAATGCCAAACAGTGTATCCAAGGCCTCACCCCAGCATCCCTCAATACATCCATAGAGATAGAGCTAAGGCCCCCAGACAGAGTCAGAGACTACACAGTCCGAGACCACCTGTCACACCCCAAATTCTAATCCAACCAGAATGGTGTGAGTGAACCGTCATTGAACCAACGGTTCACACCAGGATCTCGAATAGGCCGTGTCCATTCATACAAACCATTACACATAACCACAATCAAAATATAAATATACAGCGGAAGACTTTAAATAGAATGAACAGAGTATCTATTGATAATAAAATATCCAATTATTCAAATCCAAACATAAACTATAATATCTTTTACATCTCTTAATACCAAACAAAAATAACGGAAACAACTAAATAAAAATCCATTACAAGTACACGCAGAAAGGGCACTCGCATGAAGCATCATGCTCGTCCTCCCCTGCTTGTACATCCAGAGCAGCCACACCACCGTACGCCGGAGCGTTCACATAGTCGTCCACAGTGTAACTTGCATCAACATCTAAAAATAATGTACGTACAAAGGGTGAGCTCACAACACAGCTCAGTAAGACAATTCGACAGTTTCACAATATTGTGCATGAGTAACAATAAATTTTATGCTGTGGTCTGGTTTTAAGTTTGCAATGTGCTATAGAAAGGTTTGGTGGCCCCCGCACCTCTATACACGAGTGTGTGGCACCTCATGGATCACACCCCCATTGGCCCACATGCACCCATCATGGAATAGAGATAGAGCTAAGATACCCACGTACCTCCCCTGATACTCTACCCATACCAGTACCTAAGCCCCTACCGGCCAGGGCTCGCAACTAACCAATCCTATATGTCATCAATGTATGCTCTATCCCAGCACAGCCGTCTATGGCATAGAGATAGAGCTAAGGCATTCCCACACCTCCCTTGATGCCCTATCCGCAACTAACTCACTAGGATAGAAACATAACGCAGGTAGACCCTATCCCAACATAACTCCCTACGGCATAGAGATAGAGCTAAAGCATCATGGACAAGCCAGCGTCGACTCGGAATCTACAGTACCACATAACAATGGCCGGGACAACATCAATATCAGAGACCACCGTACCACGACCTTCCCCTGATACCCCACCCGTACCGAGCATGTTAAGACAGAATACTACAAAAGGTGCTAATGTGAAGAGCGATCCCAGGCCCATGCCCCACTCCACACACTAACGAAAACAATCACATGCCTAACAATCACATCCTATCAATGCATGAACAGTAATAATAACTGAAAGTAAAGGATGGCATGTGAATATGCACAAACAACACATCTCAAATAATCAGGTGATTAACAACAATTTACTGTCCATTAATTATTAGGTTTGGGTCAGATTCCCTTACCTGACGCTTGTTCGATCACTTGCTCCACGTCGCAAGATCCAAACGATAAGTCACAAAGTCCTACAAGATTATTTGGGTTTCATTAGAATATATTGTTTAGGGTTTCATGTTGGTCGGAAACCAACATGGTTACAAATTACCCTCCACGAGCCGACCGGTGGCATGTACCGGTCGCGGCTCCGTGGGAAAGACTGGCGACCGGTATGGTCAGCCGGTCCCCACGGGACAACCTCCCGAGAGATAGCGGTCGCAACATACCGGTCGCACTCTGTGCACCCGGTATAGTCGACCGGTATATCTCCGGAAGACCATACATGGGTTTTTTGACTGCCGACGATCATCCTCCATGGATTTTCAGGGTTTCTCCTATCCATTCAAAGTTTAGGCTTTGAGTTAGAGTTATCCCCAACTCATTCAAGTCTCGTTTCGATGAATATCATCTCGGAACTCGAATCTAGGGTTTGACGGCAACTTAGGGTTTATTGGCCAATTTAGGGTTTTAGATCAATACCTACTTTGCATGGTATTGATCCACCCACACAACTAACATAGGGTAAGAAGATGGATTCAAACACTTACCGTTGACTGGCGTAATGAGAGCGTCGTCGAACGGTAATGGCGGCACCTCCTTCTTCTTCTTAGCCCCTTCTCCTTTCCAACCTCTTTCTCTTCTCTAGGGTTTGTGAGAGACACTGGAAAGGATTTGAGGAGGTTTAAGGGTGTATTTATAGGCTAGAAATAGGGTTTAGTAACCCTACTAGGATTAGGAAATTTCTAGGATTCGAAATCAGGAAAGCGGGACCCGCAGAGACCAATTTCCAGATTCCCGCACATAGCTGCGCAGGCCATACCGGTCGACCGGTACCAAGACCGGTACCATCGACCGGTATACCTAAAATCAGGTATAATTGGTCGACTTCGGTCCGATTTTGTACCTGTTTGTTATCCGCTTGCCCCGTCTGGCCCGGTGATGTTCGGAAGACCTGTCATGACACAAAACCAAGGTTTAGACTGGGTTTTCAGAGTGCGGGTCTTACAACTCAACCACCCTTAAAAGAAATTTCGTCCCAAAATTTGTATGTAGGTTCTACAACTCCCCCACCCTTAAAAGAAATTTTGGCCTCGAAATTTGAACGTACCTTGATCGTTGAAAAGGTTAGGGTACTCCTTCCTCATTGCGCTCTCCTCCTCCCAAGTAATTTCCTCCACATTTTGGCTTCTCCAATGCACCTTCACATAGTGGATATCCTTGGTTCGAAGTTGCTGAACTTTTCGGCTTGAGAGAATTACAGGCACCACTTCGAAAGTTAAGTCTTCAGTCAAGTCTGGAGGATCAGCGATCAAGATATGCGATGGATCTCTAACATACTCCTTCAGTAATGATACATGGAACACATTATGAACATTGGACATAAATGGTGGTAGAGCCAATTGATATGCTACATTACCACATCGATTCAATATCTCATATGGTCCCACATACCTGGGGCATAGCTTCCCCTTCTTACCAAACCGTTTCAGACCTCGCACCGGTGATACCTTCAAGAATACCTTGTCACCCACTGTAAACTCCAGATCTCGACATCGATTATCCGCATAGTGCTTCTGTCTAACTTGAGCTGTCTTTACTCTCTCTTTGATCTTATCAATCACTCGACAAGTTTCTTCAACAAACTCCGGTCCTACAATTCTTCTTTCTCTCACTTCGTTCCATAACAGAGGTGTACGACACTTTTTCCCATAGAGTGCTTCATATGGGGCCATCTGAATTGTAGCCTGATAGCTGTTGTTGTAAGCAAACTCGATAAGTGATAACTTCTCATCCCAAGCTCCCTTGAAATCTGATGCACAAGCTCGGAGCATATCTTCTAAAATTTGAATAGTTCGCTCTGACTGTCCGTCCGTCTGAGGATGGAAAGCTGTACTGAACTTCAACTTTGTTCCCATAGCTTTCTGTAATCCTTCCCAGAACTTTGATGTAAAACGGGGATCTCTGTCAGATACTATACTCTCTGGAATGCCATGAAGTCTGACTATATTATCCACATATAACTTGGCCAGCTTCTCCATGGTATACTGAGGTCTGAACGCAATAAATCGAGCTGTCTTGGTGAGTCGTTCTACTATAACCCAAACTGCATCCACTGACCTTGGTGTCAAAGGTAAGCCAGTGATGAAATCCATAGTAATACAATCCCACTTCCACGCAGGTTCCGATAATGGCTGTAGTAAACCTGGGGGTCTCTGCCTTTCTGCTTTAACTTGCTGACATTTTAGACATTGGAACACGAACCGAGCTATATCAGCTTTCATACCCCTCCACCAATATAGTCTTCTCAAGTCATGGTACATTTTGGTACTTCCTGGATGCACCGAATATGGAGTGTAATGAGCTTCAGTCATAACTCGATCTCTGATATCGCAGTCTTCACTCTCTGGTATACATAACCGTCCACGATACCTGAGTACCTTGTCTGAATCCAAGGTAAAGTCAGGATTGCTCGTACCCTTCTCTAAGTCTTCTTGCACTGTCTTGAGATATGGATCCTGAAGGATTGCTGCCTTGAATTCATCAACTAAATCCGGTGAGATCTTCAATGCGGTGAACATCATAGTGAACTTATGAATCAAGCCTTGCTCAACTGGATCTTCTGCAGTTTCAATTATATGCTCTTCGTCACCTTCGATTGAACTAGAGGTTGCGGCACACAATGCAGCATTTGTACTTGGTCCTGCCTCAGGTTTCGATGCCCACTTTCTGCTTAAGGCGTCAGCCACCACATTTGCTTTGCCCGGATGGTACTGGATGTCGCAATCATAATCTTTTAACAATTTCAGCCATCTCCTCTGTCTCATATTCAGATCCTTCTGAGTGAAAAGATAAGTTAAGCTCTTGTGATCTGACTTGATCTGAAACTTCTCACCATACAAGTAGTGTCTCCAAGTCTTGATTGCATGTATAACCGCTGCTAGCTCCAAGTCATGCGTAGGATAGTTCTTCTCATGCTCTTTTAACTGTCTTGATGCGTAAGCAATCACCTGTTCTCCTTGCATCAGAACACACCCAATACCCAACCCAGAAGCATCCGTATATAAAGTAAACGGTACGCAAACGGTACGCTTGGTTCTGGGATGGTCAAGATAGGTGCAAAAACAAGTCTTGACTTCAAAGTCTGAAAGAACTTCTCACACTCATCTGTCCATATAAATTTCTCTCCCTTCTTGGTCAATCTGGAGAGTGAAACCGCGATCCTGGAGTAATCTTCCACGAATCTTCTATAATAACTAGCCAACCCAAGGAAACTAAGAATCTCCGCAACAGATTTTGGTGCTTCCTATCCTACTATAGCAGCTATCTTACTTGGATCAACCTTGATACCATCTTCAGATACAACATGGCCCAAGAAAGCCACTTCTTTCAGCCAAAACTCGCACTTCTTGAATTTTGCATAAAGCTTCTCCTGTCTCAGCCGTTGTAGGGCTGCCCTCAAATGTGCTGTATGAGTCTCCATGTCCTTAGAGTAGATCAATATGTCATCGATGAATACGATGACCGAAGTGTCCAACATATCATGAAACACTCGGTTCATCAGTTCCATAAACGACGCTGGAGCATTGGTCAACCCGAAAGACATAACTAGAAACTCATAATGCCCGTACCTCATTACGGCAGTCTTGAATATCTCCGGCCTTGATCTTCAGTTGGTGATACCCTGATCGGAGATCAATCTTCGAGAACACCTTTGCACCCTGTAACTGGTCAAACAAATCATCGATCCTAGGCAAAGGATACCGATTCTTGATCGTCAACTTGTTCAGCTCACGGTAGTCAATACATAGCCGTACACTTCCATCTTTCTTCTTGACAAATAATACCGGTGCTCCCCAAGGTGATATACTAGGTCGTATGAAGCCCTTATCCAGCAATTCTTGTAACTGGGTCTTCAACTCCTTTAACTCGGTCGGGGCCATTCTGTATGGTGCTTTGGACACCGGCGCCGAACCTGGTATAAGGTCTATCACAAATTCTGTAGCCCTGTCTGGTGGTAAACCTGGGAGATCTTCTGGAAATACATTTGGAAACTCTCGTACCACCTCTAGATCTTCCATCTTTGGCACCTCAGCATTGGTGTCGACTACAGATACTAGATAACCCACACCCCCTTTCTCTAGCATCTCCTAGCTTTTAGGGCGGAGAGAATCAGTTTCCGCTTCCTAGGTAGCTTGATCCCAGCGAAACTATACTCCCTTCCCTATTTGTCAGTAAGCACAAGCTTCCTTTCGCCACATAAAAGGACGGCCGAATGATGGCCTAGCCAATCCATTCCTAAAATGACATCAAAGTCTACCATCTCGAGTAGTACTAGGTTTGCTTCTAAATCTCAGCCCTCAATACATACAGTACATGGTCCATAATATTCGGTCAAAGCCACTTCGACTCCTAGTGGAGAGCGAACTATCAAGCTTGGGTTCAAATGCTTGATTGGTAACTCCATTCGCTTCCCAAAAGAAATAGAAACAAAGGAGTGCGTAGCCCCAGAGTCAAATAATACTCTGGCAGGTATACCAGCTACATTTACAATTCCTGTAATTTTTTATTATCCCTTAGTTCTATATGCGCATACACACCATGAAAATAGTAAGCCAAATAATAAGGGATAAAGTCATACCAGTGACCACATCAGGTGGTGCAGCTACCTCTTCAGTGGTGACCGCATACACTTTTCCTTGCTGGGGAGGTTTCTTCTTAGGTAGAGTGCAGTTCCTTGCGACATGTCCCAGCTGCTGACAGTTATAACATTTGATATTTGGATTGTACCCGGTATTCTGTAGCACAGGTGGTGCTGCGTTGGTCCTCCCGGGTACTGTAGCGGTCTGAGCCCTGTATGGGCGGAAGGGTCTGTTGTTACCGCCACCCGAACTCTCACTAGCAGGTCTCTTCACTCCCCTGTTCTGAGCGAAGAAGCTGTCCCTTTGACTGGACTCTATCACCCTCGCAACCTGCACAGCCTCGTTGTAGATCTTCTTGTCCAGACCCAAGATATGCTCTCTGATGCTTCCACGTAGTCCCATAGTGAACCTACGTGTCTTGGTCTCTTCTTCTTGCATACTTGCCGGTGCGAAGAAGAATAGCTCTTCGTACCTCTATTGATAAGCATCTACGGTCGACTGAGACTGCTGCAGATTGAGAAACTCTTTCTCCATTTGATCTTTGAAGCTCTTCAGAAAGTATTTATCAAAGAATGTAGTTTTAAACACTTCCCAATCCACCAGTGTATACTTGGTTTCCAGATATGCCCGTGTAGAATTCCACCAAGCATTTGCGTCTTCTTTCAGCATATGAGTGGCAAATAATACTTTTTCCTCCTCAGTACAAGTCATCAATCGGAAGTTCTTTTCCATCTCTGCAACCCACTGTGCTGGCCATAATGGTTTCCCTGTCCTGCCCGTGAACGATGAAGGTTTCAACTTCAAGAATCTATCCACTGACCTGCTCAGATCATGCTGTCCCTGCGTGTCTGCTCCGTACCATGGTGGTGGGTATGGATAAGCTCCCGGGTAAGCAGAAGGCGACGGAAACTGATGCGGTGGTGGTACGTTCTGTGCTTGGCCCCTCGGCCTTGGGCTACTCTGCATCGGTTGGGTAGTATTATTTCCTCCAGACTCGGGCGTATTTCCAGTGGGAACAGAACCTGTTGGCCTGAGCATCTTCAGTACCTCGCTCAGGAATTCCTTCTGTTGAGCTTGCATCTGATAGACCAGGTTGGTAACAATGGTCTCAGAATCCCTGTGAGGTGGGCCAGGTAAATTTGTCGGTACTTCTGGAACCTGTTCCTCCTCCACTTCAAGACTTGGTTCTCTAACCTGGTCTTGTTCAACTTGTTCTTCTTCTAGGCGCATCCTTCCCCAGACCCGGTGTTGAGTATGTTCACTGAGATCAGGGACACCCAGAGGGTCATCCTAGAGTCTCAGCGAGAGATGGGTCAGGAGTTGGGACGTCTGGCTCGCAGCCTACGGGTGACTCAGGACTAGGTGCATTGGCTTAGGGTCGCTTACGAGTGAGATTATGATATAGCGGACCCTATTCCTCCTAGGCCCCCTACCCCATGATTGTCCCTTTTATTTTCTTCTCTTTTACATATGACTGTTTATATAACAGGGTAACTGTCCGATTTGTGGACTGTACCCTGTAGCACTATTTCATTTGATACTCATTTTCTTGTTTAATGAAAATTTATGTTTCACCTAACTAGTGTATGTGCACATGTTAAGTTTCATATTTAGAATAGTACATTATTCTCTTTCTTAATCAGTCTCAGGTATCAAACAATGCTTAGGGTGTGTTTGTATTAAGATTTTTAATATTTCCTAACTCAGTTCATCGACCCAGTTAAGTGCAATATGGTTTGTTAGAACAGAGCCCGAGACCTCTGATACCAAATTCTCACACCCCAAATTCTGATCCAACCAGAATGGTATGAGTGAACCGTCATTAAACCAACGGTTCACACCAGGATCTCGAATAGGCCGTGTCCATTCATACAAACCATTACACATAACCACAATCAGAATATAAATATACAGCGGAAGACTTTAAATAGAATGAACTGAGTATCTATTGATAATAAAATATCCAATTATTGAAATCCAAACATAAACTATAATATATTTTACATCTCTTAATACCAAACAAAAATTAACGGAAACAACTAAATAAAAATCCATCACAAGTACACGCAGAAAGGGCACTCGCATGAAGCATCATGCTCGTCCTCCCCTGCTTGTACATCCAGAGCAGCCACACCACCGTACGTCAGAGCGTTCACATAGTCGTCCATAGTGTAACCTGCATCAACATCTAAAAACAATGTACGTACAAAGGGTGAGCTCACAACACAGCTCAGTAAGACAATCAGACAGTTTCACAATATTATGCATGAGTAACAATCAATTTTATGCTGTGGTCTGGTTTTAAGTTTGCAATGTGCTATAGAAAGTCTTGGTGGCCCCCGCACCTCTATACACAAGTGTGTGGCACCTCATGGATCACACCCCCATTGGCCCACATGCACCCATCATGGAATAGAGATAGAGCTAAGATACCCACGTACCTCCCCTGATACTCTACCCATACCGGTACCTAAGCCCCTCGGCCGGGGCTCGCAAACTGGGCTCGCAACTAACCAATCCTATATGTCATCAATGTATGCTCTATCCCAGCACAGCCGTCTACGGCATAGAGATAGAGCTAAGGCATTCCCACACCTCCCCTGATGCCCTATCAACAATTAACTCACTAGGATAGAAACATTATGCAGGTAGACCCTATCCCAACATAACTCCCTACGGCATAGAGATAGAGCTAAAGCATCGTGGACAAGCCAGCGTCGACTCGGAATCCATAGTACCACATAACAATGGCCGGGACAACATCAATATCGGAGACCACCGTACCACGACCTTCCCCTGATACCCCACCCGTACCGAGCATGTTAAGACAGAATACTACAAAAGGTGCTAATGTGAAGAGCGATCCCAGGCCCATGCCCCACTCCACACACTAACGAAAACAATCACATGCCTAACAATCACATCCTATCAATGCATGAACAGTAATAATAACTGAAAGTAAAGGATGGCATGTGAATATGCACAAACAACACATCTCATATAATCAGGTGATTAACAACAATTTACTGTCCATTCATTATTAGGTTTGGGTCAGATTCCCTTACCTGACGCTCGTTCGATCACTTGCTCCACGTCGCAAGATCCAAACGATAAGTCACAAAGTCCTACAAGATTATTTGGGTTTCATTAGAATATATTGTTTAGGGTTTCATGTTGGTCGAAAACCAACATGGTTACAAAATACCCTCACAGAGCTGACCGGTGGCATGTAACGGTCGCAGCTCTGTGGGAAAGACTGGTGACCGGTATGGTCAGCTGGTCCCCACAGACAACCTCCCGAGAGATAGCGGTCGCAACATACCGGTCGCACTCTGTGCACCCGGTATAGTCGACCGGTATGTCTCCGGAAGACCATACATGGGTTTTTCGACTGCCGACGATCATCCTCCTTGGATTTTCAGGGTTTCTCCTATCCATTCAAAGTCTAGGCTTTGAGTTAGAGTTATCCCCAACTCATTCAAGTCTCGTTTCGATGAATATCATCTCAGAACTCGAATCTAGGGTTTGACGGCAACTTAGGGTTTATTGGCCAATTTATGGTTTTAGATCAATACCTACTTTGCACGGTATTGATCCACCCATACAACTAACATAGGGTAAGAAGATGGATTCAAACACTTACCGTTGACTGGCGTAATGAGAGCGTCGTCGAACGGTAATGGCGGCACCTCCTTCTTCTTCCTAGCCCCTTCTCCTTTCCAACCTCTTTCTCTTCTCTAGGGTTTGTGAGAGACAATGGAAAGGATTTGAGGAGGTTTAAGGGTGTACTTATAGGCTAGAAATAGGGTTTAGTAACCCTACTAGGATTAGGAAATTTCTAGGATTCGAAATCAGGAAAGCGGGACCCGTAGAGACCAATTTCTAGATTCCCGCACATAGCTGCGCAGGCCATACCGGTCGACCGGTACCAAGACCGGTACCATCGACCGGTATACCTAAAATCAGGTATAATTGGTCGACTTCGGTCCGATTTTGTACCTGTTTGTTATCCGCTTGCCCGTCTGGCCCGGTGATGATCGAAAGACCTGTCATGACACAAAACCAAGGTTTAGACCGGGTTTTCAGAGTGCGGGTCTTACACCACCTCCCCTGATGCCCTACGATATAATAGTTCTGCTAAGGTAATGGCAATATGACGATGTTAGTGGGCAAGACTTGAGTAGAGATAGAGCTAGAGTCAGGTGACCAGGATGAACCACAGTGTCACGTCCTCCCCCTGATGCTCCACTCGCATCAACCACACTAACCACACATATACATTCACATGCCTCTTCCTAATATCATCATCATCATCATCATCATCATCATCATATTATAAATAAACAGAATTAAATATGCATGAGCAGTAATAGCAAGAATATTGGATGACATGTGGAATACACATTACAAACATACAAGCATAGAATCATTCATGGCATTGGACTCAATAAGTAAAACAATTTATTATTAGCCAATTAGTTTAGGTCTTGTTCCCTCACCTTTGATCGATGGTTGTTCCTCGTCCAAGCTTTGTAAATCACTTTTAGACCACTTGGAAACCTAACAAATTTATAGATTTTAAATTAGAATTTATTTTCATTAATTCAGATTTCTAGAAGCTGAGTGGTCGTAGGTGCGGTTGCTCCTGTGGTCTCAGTTTCTACGACCACAGGGTGTGTGGTTGCAAGGTATGGTAGCATATCATGCGACCATACATAAGACTTTCCTGAGGGCATGTGGTCGCTATGTGTGGTCGCATACTATGCGACCATACATGGGACCATACCCTCCCTGGAACTTTCCCAAGGGTGTGTGGTCGGTAATGTATGTCTCGTGTGGTCGCATATCATACGACCACACATGCGGCCACACCCTCCCTGGAATTTTCCCAAGGGTGAGTGGTTGGTTATGTCACACCCCAATTTTGGTCTAACCAGAATGGTGTGATGAACCGCTAATAAACCAACGGTTCAACCAGGATCTCGAATAGGCTATCCCCTTTTTATCCAAACTTTCACACATCCATAATCATAATCAGAGTAATACACAATAGCAGAAAATTTATAATAAAATGAACTGAGCAACTAAGATGATATCATTAGTTTAATAGCAAATTATTCTGTTTTCAACTGAGACATAAATATTAAATATCAAATACATGTTTGAATAAAATCCAATTAAAGAAACCTATAAAATATCTAATCAAATACACACGAGTTGCACTCGCAAGAGGAGTCGTGTGTATCTACTTCAGCTTCAGCGTCCATCGATGCCACGTTCTCGTACGCAGACGCATTCACATAGTCTTCAACTGTATAACCTGCATCATCAACTAAAAAATATTCGACGTCGAGGGGTGAGCACACAACACGGCTCAGTGAGTAGCCAAAATAATGCAACAATACATATGCATGCACATCAATTTATATCTTTGGTCTGGTTTAAAGTTTGTAGTATGCTATAGAAAGGTTGAGGTAGCCAAAGGTCACGTTTATTGACTCCGCCTCTATACATGAGTGTGTGACGTTACCCGAAGATCACGTTTATCGTCAACTCACATGCACCCAATCATGAACATTATATAACAAAGGTTACGTTTATTGCTATATAGTGCCATACCAACACGTAAGCCCCTATTGGCGAGGGCTGTAAACTGGGCTCACAACTAACCAATCCTAATGCCAAACAGTGTATCCAAGGCCTCACCCCAGCATCCCTCAGAATGTCCATAGAGATAGAGCTAAGACCCCCCGGTAGAGTCGAGACTACAAGGACCGAGACCACCTCCCCGATATTCTACGACATAATAGTTCTGCTAAAGTAATGACGATACGACGATGCCAATGCACAAGACTTGAGTTAGAGATAGAGCTAAAGTGCTGAGACCCGCCAAAGGTTAACGTTTATTGACGTTCTCATCACACCTCCCCTGATACTCGCTCACATCAAGCACATCAACCACACACATACAAGCACATGCCTATTTCTATCATCATCATCATCATCATTATCATGTTATAAACAATAAAGTAAATATGCATGAACAAGTAATAGAAATATTGGATGGCATGCTGTATGCACATTACAAACATATTCGCATAGAATCAAGCAGAGCATAGGACTCAAAAATAGAAAATAGTTTATTATTAACCAATTTAGTTTGGAGTTAAGGTTCCTCACCTTAGCTTGCTAAAAAGATACTTTTCCAAGCTTTAAAATCACCTTTATCTTTGTTATTATATTGCTAGAAGACCTAACAAAGTCGATAGAATTTAATTAAAATTAATTCGAATTTAAAACCATTCCGTCAGCGAGGGTTGATGCTAGGGTCGATGCTAGGGTCGATGGGTCTATCGACCCTCCCCTCTTTCGGATTTCCCGAATCCGAGGGTCGATGGTCATAAACACCTAGGGTCGGATGGCCTATCGACCCTGGGTGCGACCCTTGGTGCACTCTGGTCCAATTTCCACTTTTTAATTCATTCTTCGTGTTTGGGGTCATATGGCTTGCTTCCTACATTCATTCAACATTCATTCCATGGTCTAGAACAATGTATAATCCATCTAAATAGTTTTCATGCATCCTCCTATGGTTTTCCATGAAAACCTAACCATAGCTTAATGGTTTGGGTTTCTCCGAGATCACATTCTCATTAATTACTACCCTAAGGTCTGTAGGAACTCATAGAATTAGTATCCATACCTGAGAAGATTAATCTTTCTCTGCAACTCTTCTCTTTTGGCTTAATTTCTCTTCCTTCCCTTTCTTCTTCCTCTTTCCTTCTCCTCTCTTTCTCTCAATTCGATTAGGGTTGTGAAAGGAGTGAAAGTGGCTTGGGGGCCCTTTATAGACTAGGAACCTAAATAAGTCCCATTGAGATTTGGAAAGAATCCCAATCGAAAAATATAGAAATTTCCTAATTTTTATATTCGGCAGAAACCGAGGGTCGATGAGAGGGTCGATGATCCCGTCGACCCTAGGGTCTTAAGCTGTCCGACCCTCCCTTCAAAACTGAGGGTCTGACTTTTTGCTTTGGGAGGTCCGACCCTGCTTAGCTGGGTATGTGACCCTTCCCCTATTTTAAGTGTTTTTGGGTCGATTTGATACCTGGGATCTCGATCTCCTTCACGCCCTTGGTCCATTTGACTCGACCATGATGGGTAAACCTGGTTCAAGGTGGTAAGACCGGGTTAGATTGACATGAGTCTTACAACTCCCCCAACTTATAAAAATTTCATCCTCGAAATTGTACGTACCTTCTGAATCAAATAAGTGTGGGTATTGTTTCCGCATAACATTTTCTTCTTCCCATGTAATTTCTTCCATGTCTTTACTTTTCCATATGACCTTAACATAGTAGATATCTCTGTTGCGTAGACGTTGAACCTTTCGGCTGGTGATTTCTATTGGTGTTACTTCGAATGTCAAATCATCAATCAATTCCGGCAAATCTACTGTCAAGACAGGCGTTGGGTCTTTGACATACTTCTTCAATAGAGAAATGTGAAATACGTCATGTACACTTGACATAGATGGTGGTAGTGCTAACTGATAAGCTACTTTCCCATGCTTAGCTAGAATTTCATACGGCCCGACATATCTTGGACTGAGCTTCCTTTCTGTCTGAACCTCTTCAATCCTCGCATAGGCGATACCTTCAGAAATACTTTATCACCTATGGTGAACTCTAGATCTCTTCGTCAAGTGTCTGCATATTGCTTCTGACGGTTCTTAGCTGTTCTCACTCTTTCCTTGATGATGTCAACCACTCGACAAGTCTCTTCAACAAATTCCGGTCCAACAATACTACGTTCTCCAACTTCATTCCAAAACAAAGGAGTTCGACACTTCCTACCATATAGTGCTTCATAAGGTGACATCTGTATAGTAGCCTGATAGTTGTTGTTATAGGCGAACTCGATCAATGGTAACTTTTCATCCCATGATCCTTTGAAATCAATCACACATGCTCGTAGCATATCTTCTAGAATCCGGATTATACGTTCGACCTGTCCATCCGTCTCAGGTGGAATGCAGTACTAAACTTCAATGTCTTACCCATAGCCTTTTGCAGTCCTTCCCAAAATTTGAAAGTAAATCGTGGATCTCTATCGGACACAATGCTTTCTGGAACACCATGTAACCGAACAATATTATCCACATACAGCTTTGCTAACCTTTCTAGTGTATATTGGGGTCGTATCGGTATGAAGCGAGCTGTTTTAGTCAGATGGTCCACAATCACCCAAACTGCGTCAACTACTCGAGGAGTCAATGGTAGTCCTGTGACGAAGTCCATAGTGATGCAGTCCCATTTCCATGCTGGTTTCGTAATGGCCGTAATGATCCTGTGGGTCTTTGTCGTTCGGCTTTTACTTTCTGACAATTTAGGCATTGAGACACGAACTTAGCTACATCTGCTTTCATTCCCCTCCACCAATATAATTTCTTTAGTTCATGATACATTTTTGTACTTCCAGGATGTATCGAATAGATGGTGGTATGGGCTTCTTTCATTAGTCGGTGTCTAATATCCATACTTTATGTTTTAGGTACACATATTCTTTTGATTATCGACAACTGGCCGATTTGTTGGGCATTCCCTATGATGGCCCTATGGTGTACTGTGCGCCGGGAGAGCCACAGTTTGTTGAGATGGAGATGAGGGAAGAGATCGACAACCAGTTGCTCCGTCCCGATAGATGGCAGATGAGAGCTTGCTACTTGCGTCCAGCTCCACGGGTCTTCGCAAGATTATCCAAAGATAATCTGATCCCGCAGAGTGGGCACTATGAGAGGGTGTCTCAATTGACCCGAGTTCTTGGTCTACAACATTCGCACTCGTCATCCGGGTCCGCCTTCCTTACATCATCATGCGGACGATGATTAGTGCCACATTGTCCGGTCATAGGGGTAATCTACCCTATGGACGCATGATTACAGTGTTACTAACCCGTCTGGGGGTGGATCTGGTAGATGAGAAAATCCAGGAGAAGACCTTCTCGTCGCCTCTAGATTGGGAGGCTATATGCAAGATGGGACTTCGAGACGCTCAGGTTAGCGATGATGAGAGGAACGCGATGGTGTGCCCTCACACTCGGGTTGAGGTGGCTGATGCTGAGGCTGCTGCTACTGCTGCTAGAGCTCGTGGGGATCCGGTCGACGATGACGATCGCATGTATATGGATGTCGACGCGATACCCCCGCCATCACCCACACAGGCAGATGGAGTTGGTACATCTTTCTGCGGCGGCTCCCCGCACCCGAGGCCGGTCCTTCTCATGAGGCTGGTCCTTCGCATCCACCTTCCGATATGATGGAGATATTGCGTGAGCTCAGGGGATGCTCAGCGCAGGTCTGATTTGAGGATGGATGAGCTGTTGGCTGCTCAGGCACGCATCGACGCCTCGGATGGGGGAGCTCCTAGAGGTGCAAGGCGTGCGACCGATCGGAGGATAGCTGGTCTCACGGCTAGTCTACGGACGACCCGGACTCGGATAGCCGGTTGACTAGAGTCTATGCCGAGGACTACGACGAGAGACCGTGAGGCACCGCCTCCTCCTTCGCCTCCAGGCTTCCCGAGTGTACTTTTTTTTTTCCCTTGTACTTGAGTAACCGTCCGGGTTGTGGACTGTACTCGCTTTAGCGATGTATATACGTTTTGTTTCTCTCACTCATTGTATGTAACTTGTTTTCCCTTTAATAGATGCATTATTCTCTTTTTAAATTTGGTCTCAATCATCACTTGTGCTTACAGTGTGTTTGTATTAAAGCTTTTAATTTGTCCTATCTCAGTTCACAATGGTCTTGAATGTGTGTCAGTTCGGCGGGCAATGCCTGAGATACTCTGATACCAAGTTGTCACACCCCAATTTTGGTCTAACCAGAATGGTGTGATGAACTGCTAATAAACCAACGGTTCAACCAAGATCTCGAATAGGCTATCCCTGTTTTATCCAAACTTTCACACATCCATAATCATAATCAGAGTAATACACAATAGAAAAAAATTTATAATAAAATGAACTGAGCAACTAAGATGATATCATTAGTTTAATAGCAAATTATTCTGTTTTCAACTGAGACATAAATATTAAATATCAAATACATGTCTGAATAAAATTCAATTAAAGAAACCTATAAAATTTCTAATCAAATACACACGAGTTGCACTCGCAAGAGGAGTCGTGTGTATCTACTTCAGCTTCAGCGTCCATCGATGCCACATTCCCGTACGTAGACGCATTCACATAGTCTTCAACTGTATAACCTGCATCATCAACTAAAAAATATTCGACGTCGAGGGGTGAGCACACAACATGGCTCAGTGAGTAGCCAAAATAATGCAACAATACATATGCATGCACATCAATTTATATCTTTGGTCTGGTTTAAAGTTTGCAGTATGCTATAGAAAGGTTGAGGTAGCCAAAGGTTGCGTTTATTGACTCCGCCTCTATACACGAGTGTGTGGCGTTATCCAAAGATCACGTTTATCGTCAACTCACATGCACCCAATCATGAACATTATATAGCAAAGGTTACATTTATTGCTATATAGTGCCATACCAACACGTAAGCCCCTATTGGCGAGGGCTG
This sequence comes from Protea cynaroides, assembly GCA_028583415.1. NCBI lineage: Eukaryota > Viridiplantae > Streptophyta > Magnoliopsida > Proteales > Proteaceae > Protea > Protea cynaroides. The sequence continues at coordinate 64,295,506 of CM053274.1, forward strand.
CAAACTGGGCTCGCAACTAACCAATCCTAATGCCAAACAGTGTATCCAAGGCCTCACCCCAGCATCCCTCAGAATGTCCATAGAGATAGAGCTAAGGCCCCCCGGTAGAGTCGGAGACTACAAGGACCGAGACCACCTCCCTGATACTCTACGACATAATAGTTCTGCTAAAGTAATGGCGATACGACGATGCCAATGCACAAGACTTGAGTTAGAGATAGAGCTAAAGTGCTGAGACCCGCCAAAGGTTAACGTTTATTAACGTTCTCATCACACCTCCCCTGATACTCGCTCGCATCAAGCACATCAACCACACACATACAAGCACATGCCTATTCCTATCATCATCATCATCATCATGTTATAAACAACAAAGTAAATATGCATGAACAAGTAATAGAAATATTGGATGGCATGCTGTATGCACGTTACAAACATATTCGCATAGAATCAAGCATAGCATAGGACTCAAAAATAGAAAACAGTTTATTATTAACCAATTTAGTTTGGAGTTAAGGTTCCTCACCTTAGCTTGCTAAAAGATACTTTTCCAAGCTTTAAAATCACCTTTATACTGTTATTATATTGCTAGAAGACCTAACAAAGTCGATAGAATTTAATTAGAATTAATTCAGAATTTAAAAACCATTCTGTCAACTAAGGGTCGATGCTAGGGTCGATGCTAGGGTCGATGGGTCTATCGACCCTCCCCTCTTTCTGGACTTCCCGAATCCGAGGGTCGATGGTCATAAACACCTAGGGTCGGATGGCCTATCGACCACCGGGTGCGACCCTCGGTGCACTCTGGTCCAATTTCCACTTTTTAATTCATTCTTCGTGTTTGGGGTCCTATGGCTTGCTTCCTACATTCATTCAACATTAATTCCATGGTCTAGAACCATGTATAATCCATCTAAATAGTTTTTATGCATCCTCCTATGATTTTCCATGAAAACCTAACCATAGCTTAATGGTTTGGGTTTCTCCGAGATCACATTCTCATTAATTACTACCCTAAGGTCTGTAGGAACTCATAGAATTAGTATCCATACCTGAGAAGATTAATCTTTCTCTGCAACTCTTCTCTTTTGGCTTAATTTCTTTTCCTTCCCTTTCTTCTTCCTCTTTCCTTCTTCTCTCTTTCTCTCAAATCGATTAGGGTTGTGAAAGGAGTGAAAGTAGCTTAGGGACGTCCTTTAAATAGACTAGGAACATCCTAAATAAGTCCCATTGAGATTTGGAAAGAATCCCAATCGAAAAATATAGAAATTTCCTAATTTCTATATTCGGCAGAAACCGAGGGTCGATGGGAGGGTCGATGATCCCGTCGACCCTAGGGTCTTAAGCTGTCTGACCCTCCCTTCAAAACTGAGGGTCTGACTTTCTGCTTTGGGAGGTCCGACCCTGCTTAGCTGGGTATGCAACCCTTCCCCTATTTTAAGTGTTTTTGGGTCGATTTGATACCTGGGATCTCGATCTCCTTTACGCCCTTGGTCCATTTGACTCGACCATGATGGGTAAACCTGGTTCAAGGTGGTAAGACCGGGTTAGATTGACACGGGTCTTACAGGTTATGTGTGTCTCGTGTGGTCTCATATCATGCCACCGCACATGCGACCACACCCTCCCTGGAATTTTTCCGAGGGTGTGTGGTCGATCATATGTGCTTCGTGTGGTCGCATATCATGCGACCACACATGCAACCACACATGTGTTGGTCGACTTTTCCACTCCCAACTCAATTCCTTCATGTTTTGATTCCTTGACTTATCATCATGATCCTTCCTATGATTGTTCTATGGCTTAAAATTCATATTTTACACAATCCATCATTCTAATAGATTTCCTCCATGGATCTCTTAGAATTTGTCCATGGTTTGATGATTAGAGTCTCACTTTGAATCACTATCTCCTCCATGATCTATTCTAGGTATTCAACTGATGTGGGGGATGGTTTCATATCTTAAACTTGTTGAAGATTCAAAGTTCTCTCTAAAATTCCTCCTCTTAGTCCTCCTCTTCAATTCTTCTTCTCTTCCTCCTCTTCTCTTTCTCTCTCTTTTAGTTTGAGTTCTAAAAGGATGAAAGAGGCTAAGGGACGTCCTATATATAGAGAAAAACCCTCCATATAGAGTCCTACTTAGATTAGGAAATAACCCCCTTCGGATTAGGAAGGTTTCCTAATCACGGAGTCTGTTTGACTTCGTGTGGTCGCACGTGGGGTCGCAGAACCCGTCGACCACACAGTAAAAAACTTGTGACCACACGTCCCAGACTCTAGTGGTCTCATTTTTTTGAAGTGTGGTTGACCACACCTGTTTAGGTATGCGACCACACACTCCTAGATAGGTGATTTTGGGTTCAATTTCATACCTAGTCTTGTGGTTTCTTTATGCACTTGGCCCGCTTGGCCCGACCATGATAGGAGGACCTGATATAAGGTGGTAAGACTGGTTAGTACGATACGGGTCTTACATGCTAGGTTTTCGTCCCATTTGGTTTTGAAATCCAATGTGCATGCCCTGAGCATATCTTGTAATATTTAGATTGTCCTTTTCGATTGGCCATCGGTTTACGGGTGATATGCTGTGTTAAATTTCAGTTGAGTACCCATCGCACTCTGTAATCCTTCCCAAAAGCGTGAAGTGAACCATGGATCTATATTTGATACTATACTTGTTGGTGTTCCATGCAATGGGACAATATTATCAATGTATTGTCTGACTAAATGATCCATAGAGTATTATGGGCGAACAGAAATGGACCTTGCAGTCTTCATTAAACAATCGACGATTACCCAAATAGCGTCCACAACTCGAGCTGTTATAGGTAGACCTATGATGAAGTCCATCGTTACATGATCCTACTTCTACTCTGAGAGTGGTAACGGTTGTAGCTTTCCTATGGGTCTTTGGCTATCAGCTTTCACCTATTGGTAGGTTAGGCATTTGTAAACAAATTTGGCCATATCGACCTTCATTCCCTTTTACAAAATTTTTTACTTTAGATCCTTGTACATCTTCATGTTGCCAGGATGCACAGTGTACGGAGTCATATGTGCTTCTAACATGATGGTTTCTTTAATGTTTTCATTGTTTTCGAGAATGCATATCCTTTCCCAGAAGTAGAGTAATCTATCGTCTCTTATGGAAAAATCGGGGACTAGGTTACCTTCCTTCATTTCCTTCATGATCTTCTTAAGTATGGATCCTTTGGTAGTTCTTCTTTTATTTTATCTGGTACGACATAAAGCTCAACGCATTGAATAGTGCAGAGATGGACGTGACCAACTCTTCAAGCAATGTTTCTATGTTTGCATTGCTACATGTGGTTGGAAGTTGAGTAGTTACCACATGTCCACATGTGCGGACACATATGCGACACCTTCTTCTTCTTGCATTTCTTCTAGCCTTGAGATGACAACTTTTCTACTTAATGGGTTGGCCACTACATTAGCCTTTCCCAAGTGATACTATATGTCCAGTTCGTAATCCTTCAAAAGTTCTAACTACTGACGTTGCCTTATGTTCAACTTTTTTTGGTTTAATAAATAGATCAAGCTCTTGTGATCCGACATGATCTTGAAAGTAGCACCAAATACATAGTGCCTCCATATCGTCAGTGCAAAGACTACTTTAGCCAACTCCAGATCGTGAGTGGAGTAGTTCTTTTCGTGCTCTTTCAATTGTCGAGATACATAGGCAATGACTTGATCATACTGCATTTGGACATAGCCCAGCCCTATGTTTGATGCATCAATGTACACAGTGTAACTGGTATTCCCACTGGGTGCAGTCAGCACTGGGGCCATTATAAGCTTTTGCTTTAAAGTTTGGAAACTTGCCTCTCGTTTGTTGTCCATTCAAACTTTTATCCTTTCTTTGTGAGTTGAGTTAGTGGCACAACGATTCGTGAGTAGTCCTGAATGAATCGTATAGTATCCTACAAGACCTAGGAAACTTCTTACTTCTGTAACTATTTTCAGGGCTTTCCATTCTAACACTGCTTGTACTTTGCTAGGATCCACCACTAGCCCTTCCCCTGAGACAACATGTCTGAAGAATGCCACTTTCCTTAGTCAAAACTCACACTTCTTGAACTTAGCATACAACTTCTCCTCCTTGAGTCATTGCATAACTTTTCTCAAGTGTTCTTCATGTTCTTCAGGAGAGTGAGAATATATGAGGATGTCGTCAGTGAATATTATGATGAACTGATCTAGATAATCGTAAAATATCCTATTTATTAACTCCATGAATGACGTTGGATCATTAGTCAACCCAAACGACATAACTCTGAATTCAAAATGATCATCGGGTTTTAAAGGTGGTCTTTAGAATATTAGATTCTCTGATCTTCAATTGGTGATAACCGGATCGTAAGGTCAATCTTTGAGAATATTGATGCCCCTTGCAGCTGATTGAAAGGTCATCAATCCTGGGTAGAGGGTATCGATTCTTAACTCTAAGTTTATGCAGTGCTTGATAATTAACGCATAGTCTGACGCTTCCGTCCTTCTTCTTGACGAACAAGACTGACGCTCCCCATGGTGAAATACTTGGCCTAATAAAGCCTTTATCTAGCAACTCTTGTAATTGAACCTTGAGTTCCTTTAATTCTACAAGTACCATTCTATAGGGTGCCTTGGTTGTAGGTGTTAACCCTGGGAGTAGATCAATTACAAATTCTATTGCTCTATCAGGTGGCAATCCTAGTAAGTCTTCCAAGAACACCTCAGGGAATTCACTCATTACATGAAGTTCTTCTAGTCTAGGTGTTTCTATGGTAGTATTTACAGCAGATGCAATGTATGCGGTACAACCTTGATCTAACAACTTACTTGCTTACAAGGCAGATATAAAAAGTCTCTTCTGTTCCCTCAGTTTAGCTCCAATGAATACGATTGGATCGAAGGAAAATTTTCTTTCAGTACACAGGACACTGGCCTTATGTGCAGCTAGCCAGTCCATTCCTAAAATTACATCAAAGTCTGACATGTCTAGAAGTATCAAGTTCGCTTTCATTTTCTTATCGCCAATTTGGACTCTGCATGGGTCGTGATAGTAGCTCAATTCTACTTGTTCTCCCATTGGCGTACTGACTATAAGTTGGGATTCCATCTGCCATGGGGTGTTTTCAATTTCTCAACAAAGGAAGGCGACACAAAAGAATGGGTCGCACCTAAGTCGAAGAGTACTCGAGCCAGCAAATTAGATATGGATATGGTACCTAATGGTACGTAATTTATTAATTAACTGATACTTTAAGAACATTTTTGAATCATACATAACAATTTAACTACTGTGAGAGAGAAATACCTATAACCATACTGGTGGAGTTCTCAGCATCTTTTGCCGTTGTGGCATAGACCTTGCCCTGCTACAGTTCTTGCTTTGGAGGGTGAGTACAGTACCTAAAAATGTGTCCTTCTTATTGACAATTGTGACACCTCACTGGGCTAGGTGCCGGGTTAATAAAAGCAGGGATAACAAACTTCTTTGTAGAAACTTAGGTGGTCGCCTTCTTTACAGCGGTGGTTCTGAATGGCTTCTTGGTATTGCGTTTGTTTATGAAGGTACTCTCTTTTAGTAGCCAAGGTTGTTGCTCTATCATTCTAACGTGCTTGGTACCCATCCCTTTTTCTGTCCTCCACTACCTTGGCTGTTTGGACAACACTTGCATTGGTGGTATGACCTTGAGCCTTCACAATGGCTCATACTCCTCCTCTAAGGCCATCAGAAAACCTCTTCACCTTTAACTCATCTGTATGCATGCAGGGAGTCACAAAGTAATATAGCCTCTCAAAATCTTTCTAATATTCGGTGACTGATCTTTGTACTTGACTAAAAGTTAAATATTTTGCCTCCTTTTGATCTCTGTAACTCTGTGGGAAATAGTTGTCAAAGAAGGCTTCCTTGAAGTTCTCCCACGAGATATTTCTGTACCTGGCATCTAGGATAGGCCGAATGGATTCCCACCAATTATCGAGTTCATCTTCAAACATGAAAGTGGTGCAGAGTATTTTCTGCTCATTAGTGCAAGGCATCATTTTAAGAGTTTTTTCGATAGTATGCATCCATATTGTAGGACGCAAGGGATCACTTCTATACCAGTAAACTTCGGAGGCTTCATTTTTTGGAAAGCTTCTACTATCCTTGCCATTGGTGTCAGGGTAGGTGGTAATGATATCGGAGGAGCGACTAGAGTGATATTTTCTTGTACTAGTGGTGCTTGTGGATGCACTTGAGCTACAATATTTGGTACTAGTGCAAGCATTTGATTAACAGGAGGTGGCATTGGCACTGGAGTAGCTGCTGGTGCTGTTATTGGAACTGTCGGAACTGGTATAACCGGAGGAGTTGTTTCTCCACAAATTACCACCATAAGTCCAGTCATTAGCTTCTGTTGCTGGATACTAATGTCAAGGACAAAGTTCCCCAAACTAGCAATAACGTCTGCTGCTGTTAGCACCGTGGTGGTGGTGGTGGTGCTACAGGTTCTGGTTTGTGGTGTACCTTAGGTGGAGGTATCATTTCATGTGTTATCCCCTCTGGTGGGGCATTGTTTTCTATAGTGTTGGGTTCTTGTCGCCTTCACCTTGTACTAGGGGCCATGATTACAAACTTTGCTCAGACCTAAAAATTTTGAATTGGTCAGTCGACTCGCGGGTATGAATGTTTAGAATTATATCATGTAATGCAAATATCATGTTTAAAACTCAATTTATAGTTTTAATACATCGCTGATGAACCAAACGATCAAACATTCAACATGGACCAAAATGGACTGACAAAAGAGTATACGGCACGTGATTGACCGCACCCATAATTAGGTGAGAGATGTGCGGCATGTGACCATCTGCATGTCACTGTATCTATTTAAAATCGAGATGCGACTTCATTTTCTCATTTTACACTGGTGAGGAGTGAGAATGTGGTAGGAGGAAGGTATACACCCCTAAAATTGATCCTTGGTGGCTTTCTAGGTGTTTTTTTTCTTCCATCCATGTCGTTGTCGCCTCTACACCTTGCTACGGTAAGTTTTCCATACCGATATCCACTTTTGAGTAACCTAGGTTAGGTTTTTGTTGATTTCTTTTTGTTTTTCCGATGTAATTGCTTAAAATGATGGGGCTTTACTATATCAACATGTTAGTGAGTGTTTGCCATGCTTTCTTCTCTGTTTCAACATGGTTTCATCGATTTATAGAGTTGTCCATAATCAAAATCGGGATTTCTCACATTTTTTCCAAAACAAAAAATTGGGATATTCTTTTTTAATGGTTTGTTCAATCCCATACATGTTTCAAAACACTTCCTAGAATTTGTAACGTTGATTAGAATGCGTTGGAATCTCTTTTAAATTTCATTTGATCTTATCCATGAGTTTCTTCATTTCGACTATTTTCCCAAAACTTTATTTGTCACTCAAGATGTGTTCCAACACCTTGTATCACTGTTTTGATCTCTTTGGCATATCAACTGGTTTATTGTTACCAATTATTCACCCGTTAACAATCATTTTCCTTTTTCTTGTGCAGGTTTCCATTCTCTGAACAGCTAGCTCATCCACTATGGCTGCTCGAGACATCCCTGGGTCGTCTGGTGTTGAGTCTTCTGCTATAGGGTAGAGAGATAGCAGGGACATCTACCACCAGCCTATGATCCTTTCCATTTCAAGTCAACGGAGGCTACTGCTGCTTGGCCTACTTTTGAGGGCTGATCAATATGGCCAGGCTGAGTGGTATTGGTGGATGAGTTGGACAGATTCGATGTTTATTGGGCTTTTTCTGATATGGGCTGGTTTCCATACTGAACTACATTCTGCCGATGAAGATTAATATGGTTCGTCAATTCTATTGTAATTTACAGGTAGACAGAGCTATGGATGAGGTTGCAGATGGCGCCTCACTATAGATTTCCAACCGAGTCAGGGGTCGTGACATTGTTATTACTGTTGCCAGCTTGGCCGAGAGGTTAGGGATTTCTACTCAGTGAGAAATGGTGTACGTGGAGCCAAAACTCCTTGTGGTCTATGAGTGGGAGCTTGCAGAGATGCGAGAGCAGATGAGGCTAGGTCCAGAGTTGTGCGAGAGCAACTATGTCCAGTCCCTAGGGTGTACAGTTGCATCACCCAGCATAACATAGTGCCCAGGAGTGGACATGGGGATGCAATAGTGCACTTCTATAAGTTCATGGCATACTGCATCACTGTTCAGTCGTAGATTTGTCTTCCCTACTTGATTATGAGTACTATGATCCATTCAGTGTTTTATGCTTGGACATGTAGTCTTCCTTATGGTTAGTTTCTTACCTATTTGTTCTTCAAGTTGGGGTTTAACCTATCTCTTGAGCCGGATGAGGAGTTGGGTATTCACACTCCCTTTAGATGGGATTCGCTGTACAAACTCCAGCTTTAGGATGTGGTTCTTAGTGATGAGGAGTCAGAGCAGCGTCCTCTACCTCTTCTGATATAGAGGCGACAACCAATTAGAAGAGTTTGGCATAGGGTGGTCATATCTTCATCATCTTTTTCTTCTGAGAGTGAGCTTGCAGTTCCTAGTGCTAGTGGGGAGTCGTCTCTTATGCACATGGATTCTAGTAAGGAGGCTCCGTTGGTGGCAGCTACAAAGGATGCGAATGATCCTGTTAATGAGCGAGAGAGTTCATCACATGCCGTAGGTGGTGATGAAGTACCAGCAGCGGTGGCTCCTCAGATTGTGATTGTTGAGATAGCAGAGCTGTGAGAGTTGTTGGGAGATGTTCGCTCGTTGGTGACTGCCTTGGATGATCAGCGTCGAGCACAGCAAACCAGTTTAACTGCCCACAAGAGACGTACACTTCAGAAACTCACTAGTATGGAGCAGCGAGTGTTTGGGCTTGAGCGAGGCTTCATCTAGTTTCGGGATACATTGGACGCTATCAGGAAAGAGGTCACTTCCATGCAGATTTCGTTGGTCATTGCGGGTATTGTTGTGACTGTTCCTGATGATGTGGTGACTACGGTAGCAACCAGAAGTGAGCGCACTCATCAGTGATGGCTTCGATTACTGGTGAGGGTTATGGCCACCTATTTTGCAAATAGTCCTGATCGCCAAGACTATCGTAGTTCTCAGCACGCCGATTCATAGACTAGTTCATAGATTACAAGTGTGGCACCCGTGCATGCAAATTTTGAGGATGAAATTTCTTTTAAGGGTGGGGAAGTTGTAAGACCTGCACTCTACAAACCCGGTCTAACCTATGTTTTCATATCGTGACAGTACTTTTAGTCATAATCGGGTTAGAAGAAACGGTGGGATGATGAACCACAAGTTCAGGTACGAAAACTAGACAAAACGGACTTAATAATAAGTTGTCTGGTCTGGCTGGTCAAGACTTACCGGTCTCATGAACAGTCTGACTGGTTCAAGTATCTCAAATTGGAAATGGATTCCAGTATTGGAGACATTCCTTACGTAAGAGAGACTCCAAAAAGGATTTCCTCTCTCTATATTTTCATCCTTACTCCTAATTAGACCTCTTTGACTCTCACAAACCCTAGAGACGAAAAGGAGATCCAAAGAGGAGATAGGAGCTTGAGGAAGGTCTATAGAGGAGACTCCATTAGAAGAGGAACCTCATCATTTGTAGACCAATAGTGAGTGCCTTTCTTGTTCTTAGGATTGGATTAGATAATGATCAATACCATAAAAGACGGTATTGATCCGAGGAAAATCCTAGATTTGTAAGTAGGGAATTCTAGGTTATATCACAAGAGCTAAGGTTTGAATAGAGAATAAACTAATCCTATTATGTTTCTTAAGCCTAGAATGGTTAGGAGAAACCCTGCCGAAGCCAAGTTTAGAGAACGACTGAAGAGTAGGTTAAGACGAACTCTATCCAGTCGGAGTACTGGTGGCACCTAAGTCCGATTGCTACTGTGACCGGTATCCTTTGATAGGTTTGTCAAACCTATCTGCTTGGACATAACGGTCTGACTATCTGCACTATATGGTGCGACTCGTATGTGCAGTTTTAGACAGTTTTCAGTCTAAACTTGGTTTTGACCAACCTGGACCTTATGAACTTAATTGTAATCAAACCCTAATGCTATCTAGGACTTGTAAATAGCAAGGTCAGACTCTGTAATGTAGAGAGGACTTTCTATCAAGCGTCAGGTAAGGGAACTAGACCTAAACTTAAATAATTAATAACAGTAAGCCTTTGTTATCTACTTTTATTGTGTGATGGTTGTACATATAACATGTCACTTTATTTATGCTATTATGTGTTCATGCATATTACTATGCTAGGTTGTGATTGTTAGACATGTAATTGTTTTTGTTGGTGTATAGAATGGGAAGGGCTTGGAGCCTCGGATCATTCCTCACACTAACACCTTCTCGTATCATCGCTATCTTAGCATGCTTGGTATAGGTAGGGTATTAGGGGGAGAATGCGGTATTGTGGTTCATCCTGACCGTCAGACTCAAGCCTTATCTCTGTTTCATAGGGAGTTCTACTGGGGTAGGGCCTTAGATACTGTAATGACATATCAGATTGGTTAGAAACAGAACCCACTTGCAAGCCCTCACCAATAGGGGTGTACGTGTTGGTACAGTGTAGGGTATCAGGGAGAGGACATGGTGCTGTGGATTATTGCCTGATCGTCAGACTCTAGCTCTATCTCTATACCAGAGTAAGTGATGTAGGACAGCAACAGTAGTATGGATTGTAGTTTGACTGTTGGGTGTGCTCACACTCTCGTGCATTGAGGTTTGGTGGTCACCTATCCTTACCATAACACTTTGTAAGTTATACCAGACCAAATGTGAATGTTATTCCATGCATCTCCGTGTGTTGCATTGTTTGATTTCCTTATTGAGCCAAGTTGTGAGTTCATCCTTTTGTGTATACATCTTTTTCAGATGTTGATGCTGGTTACACTGTGGAGGACTAAGTGGATGCTCAAGTGTACGATGGTGTAGCTGTTTTGGATGTACAAATAGGGGGCAATGAGCATGACGAGTCATGCGAGTGCCACTACTAAATGTACCTCTAGGAGTTATTTATTTACTTTCATTGGGTTAATTTATAGACAATGTAACAGAGTATAATTTTACATTTTGGTACAATAAATAATTGGAATACTTATTTAGTTATCAGTAGAACTCAGTTTGTTTATTTTAAGTCTTTTGCTGTATTTATTATTATTCTGATTATGGTTATGCATTGGTTTATGTGTTGACACGGTCTATCGAGATCCTAGTGTGAACTGTTGGTTTAGTGGCGATTCACTCACACTTCTGGTTCGACCAAAATTGGGGTGTGACAACTGTTCTGCATGCTTATTTCATTTATATCTCTATTATGGCTCACTAGATACATTTTATACATTTTGCTTGATATTGATGTTGATATTGATGGGTGAGGATTTGATTTGTAGATACTGACCCATCGCTAGTACATTATTCTGTTTGTTGGTACCGTGGATGTTTTATTTCCATTTTTATGTGTATGGATATCTTATGTTTTCTTTGTGATCATATTATGTCATTTTGTTTCTTATGGCTTATTCATGGTTCTTACCTCCATATAGTATATGGCTTATGCTTCCAATTTCAGTTTATTGTATTTGTGGTGTGTATGTAGGGTATGGTTTAGTAATCGATGTGGCACATTTGTGTTCTGATACCAACTTCTATCTCACTTCATTCTTGATATATTGGTCTCATGGAATGAATGAGATCTCTACATCTTATTAAGGCATTGGAAATCCCCTTCTGGAATCATAGAATGTGGTACATCAACTAATTAACTGTCCCAAAGATAATAATAAATCCACACCATCAGATAGAAGAGATATTAAATCATGAGTATAGTGAAAATTTTAATTAATTAACTGCAATAGCTAAATAGATCAAATGATAATTATAATAAATCCCCAAACCATTGTAATAAATAAAGGTAATTAAATACTTAAATTTAAAATTATTCTCCTGAGCAACACACTCCAAATTCAAATAGAATAATCCAAATTCAAAATGAAGTTATAAATTGTTCACTGTCTATCCATTGACACAATCGTCACACTCAAATGCATCGTCATGGACATCTTTATCGCTAACGTCCATATCTCCAAATTCCACTTCAGTCAAACCTGCATCTAAAAAAATTTGTGTACACAAAGGTATGCTCAACCATTGAGCTTAGCAAGGAAATCAAACGTGCATAAATAAATACATAAATTAGTAATTATGGTTTGGTATATAACTGTAAGTGCCAGTTCAAGGCAACCCACACATGGAGTCTCCAACTGCACATGTCTTCTCCTATCAGAATGAATACCGCTCGACGTATAGTATTATCTCCCAAATATGGGTCCATCATTATGGAACAAGCCTGTATTATGCTGGCCACTTGCCCGCAACTCATCCCAAGCCTGCATTACGCCAGCCACTTGAGAAGGTGATAATCCCACTAGTCGACTAGCCTGCCCATCCACACTACGTTAGGTATACAGAGCATTACAGCTATGTTCATACCATCCTTTATTGAGCCCATGTCACTGCATAACCCCCTAATGGCTAGAGGTATAGTTATTAGAGTGATTAACATACAACTAACTAAGTCCTCTTAATTAATCAAATTACTAGACCATAATGTTGCCAAGCTTTCGACCCCATCCGAGCCCCCATATAGGATATCGTGATTTGGCTAGGCTACACATGGTCATTGCAAAACAGTGCTGGTAAGAAGGAAGTGGTGCAAGCGTCCCATACCGCCCACCTTCTTCCTTACTGACTTAACCAGACATCACGAATCAAAATATAGGTCAGTCGCTTTTGTGGAAAGGTAGCGAGTGTCCCATACCACTCTCCCTCCAATCTTTACTGGTACTACTGACCCCAAGCTCTAGGATGCATATGCATGGGCAAACAAACAGTTTATTGGATGGCATGTTATCACACAAAGCATGTTATCAATTGCATAGCATCACACAGCATAAACAAGTATATCTAATTCTACCAAACAAGGTCTAATTTCCTTACCTGAGATAGTAAGCAACAAAATAATAAAGAGTACGATCCCGAGTAATTTTTCCTTGGGTTCTTCTGTACCTTAAATAACAGGTTCATTGTTTATCTTCATTGCTCGCTTAAACACATCCTAGTGATTTATTCGCATTTCTAAGGGTTTGGTATTAAGTTTAGAAGCATCCTATACTCGCTATTCAAATGTTTCAAACATTTACAAGGCTGAACAGCAAGCATCGATATTAAATAGCATAGGTTATAAATGAAATGAAAGAGAATACATATGTAAACATATGATTCCAAGGATATGAATATATGAGAAGGTTTATAAAAATTCCAGAAAGATGATGTCTAAGTCTGGTCATCAATAGAGGCCATTTCACAGTTCGGCACATGGCATCGATTACACAGTCTTGATCATAGGTGTTTGACACGTGCTATCGGCCACACGTTGAAACATGGCCAAAACACTTCAATTCTTCTTTGGTGGTTTTTTAAAATTTTATTAAGCCTAAATAAGGATTTTGAGTTCAAAAACCCATTCTAGCTTAGGTTATTGGCATTGATTCCATTTCCCAATTTATCGATATTACTGGATCTAGTTTTAACACCTTGGATCTGATTCTAGCAATACCAGGAGGGGATTCGTTGGGTTTTAATCCAAAAATAATTCATTCAAATGAATCTCCAAGGTCTAGGGTCTTAGATCTAATTATTGATCATTGTCATCTATTTTTCCAATATACTTAGGATTTCGGTTCTTCACCGAATCGGATTCATCATTCAATTAAATTCTTAAATGTGCCTCAGTAATGGTGAAGGGAGATCTTAACCAGGGAAAACATGATCAATGACCCCTCAGTGATTATTCTATTATTTTATTTGTAAGAAACACCAAGGAAGTTGGAGTTTGATACTAGTAATGGAGTCTGTTGAAGGTTCTTGTTCACAAGTTTGATCTCCAGTGGAGCATGGACTCCTTCTTCCTTCCTTTGCTTCCTTTCCTTCCAAAACACGTCAGAACATTCCGACTCCTCTCTTTCTCATGGTTAGTGTAGAGAATGAAATGAGAAAAATGGGAATAGAGTTGGATTTACTCTATTCACGTTTGGAATGGATTGGGCTCCAATCATGGTAAATTGGAGGATTCCCTCCTTACCAATCTTAAATGAAAGAGTGAACCTAGACACCTTTCTCAAAGAGTCCAATTCGAGACCAGGCCTGACCGTGGGTTCAATTGAGTTGGTTTTTTAAACTGAACTCGGTTAAGCAGGTGCGACACTAGGGTGTGGTACATGAACGACCGCACCTTAGTGGTGTCATGCTGAACCCCTTATTTGAGTCTTGATTGAAAGGTTTAGGTATTAGAGTTTAACTAGGTTACCTCTGTTGGGCTTTATAGGTTTGGTTCATGTTGGTTGAACCTGTTCGTCGTGGTAAGACCTGTTACAAAGTCAAAGTGTCAAATTAGGAACGAAATTTTAGATGTTGGTTTTTTTTTTTTTTTTTTTTTTTTGCTAAAAGATACTTTGAATTAAAAATAAGGAAAAGTACATAGAAAACCCTTTGTGGGTGTAAAACCTCCACCTTCGGCATTGCCATCAGTAGAGACCACCCAAGGACAAATCATAAGAATCTGAATCATGGTTTGCAACAAAACTTGGACAATTAGTCCAATGGTAGGATTGCCTGTCATGAGCAGCTTTCCTAGCCAATCTATCTGCTATAGTGTTTGCTTCTCTAAAACAATGTGAAATTGAGCTGACATTCAATTGCAGGGAAGCAAATAATCCCCTGTACTCCTGAAGGTATTCCCAAGGCATATTTCCAGATGTCAAAGCCCTTACAGTTGCTGAAGAGTCAAATTCGAGCCATATTTTCCTGTATCCATATCCATAAGCAGCAGTAAGGCCTCTGAAAGCACTACAGATCTCAGCTGAGAAAAATGTGCAAATCCCAACATAATCTGCATATGCATACAGAACCATACCTGAACCAGACCAAATTACACCCCCAGAGGCTGATTCAACTGGATTACCCAAGCTACAACCGTTAGTGTTGAGCTTGCACCAATCCTGCAATGGAGTTCTCTAATTTAACTCTATTATTCTCCTTTTAACTCCTTGTTTTACGACCAGCCCTAGATTTCTAGAAATTCTCAGGTCCTCCATTGACTTAATCAAACATGGATATCTAACAGAGATATCTCTACATCCTTTTTGGATGCAGGTCTTACAATGCCTGAAGGACAAATGCCCCCCAAAGTTTTTGGAAAAGACAAATGCCTCCCCTAGAAATACTACTAAAATACAAATAGACCTGGGAGGCCAATTTATTTTAATGACCAAATTAACCCTTTAGGATTAATTACTTCGATTCACAACTCAATGTCACCATGGCTCGAGCTGAAACAAAAAGACCTAGACAGACTCTGATTATTACTTCCTTCAATCTCTTTGATGTTCTTCTCGATGAAATGTATGTTGGATTATGGTGGCTATAGGAGTTCTAGTTGTATACCATAGGATTTTAACATGGAGCTTCAGTAATTTGAATTTTTCCATTGGTGATGCACTGAAAACTCAGAATTTGCAGTCTTTTGTTCCCCAGAAGAATAGATCTTTTCTCCAGTCCAAAGGGTTCATCGCTGGGATTACCATGATGTGCACTGCTGTACTGGGCTTTATTGCAGGGATCACTTTGTTCTTGGTTAAGGGGAAAAGAAGGAAACAGAGGAACAAAGAAGCCATTGAATATTGGGAATTGGAGTATTGGCCACACAATATTACTTACCAGAAGATTTATAGAGCTACCAAGGGTTTCTCAAATGAAAATTTAATTAGGATTAGAGGAAATGGCAAGATCTATAAAGGGATTCTCTTGGGAGGAGCTGAGGTTGCTGTAAAGCTCATTTCCCTTAGAATCAAAGGTGGAATGAGAGAGTTCTTGGCAGAAGTGTCAAGTTTGGGTCGATTAAAACACATGAATCTAGTTGGATTGCGAGGATGGTGCAAGAGAGACAACTGCAACTTAACCTTAATCTATGACTACATGGAGAAAGGAAGCTTAGACAAAAGGGTTTTTGAATGCGATGAGAATGTGATGTTAGGGTTGCAGTTTCTTTGAAGCCTTGAGCAGTCTCACTCATTCTCACTGATCCATCCCCTATTTTTTTTTGCAACCCTTCTTCTACAAATCAGGCGTCGTCTCTACAAAAATTGCAAAAACCCAACTTTTTCTTAGTAAGAATAGTTTATGTCTACAAAAATAATAAAAATTTAACAAATAATCTTGTACCCTCAAACTTCTCAAATATCTAAAAAATCATAAGGAGAAAAGGTAAATTATTTGCTTCTTGTCTTCTAGAATTTAAAGCTTACAGATATCTAATGTATATTTAGCCATTGTTGTATTCCTATCTGTTATAGTTGAAAGAGAGAGAGAGAGAGAGAGAGAGAGAGAGAGAGAGAGAGAGAGAGAGAGAGAGAGAGAGGGTGGTAATTCAGGGTCAGTAATCGAAATATGGGAATCAACTAAGGCCTCAAGTGATTCGTACAGGTAATTGGCTTAAACAATCAATGTCATTGGTATCGTAGGTTACTTAGCTCCTGAAGTGATTTGTAGATGTAAAGCTTTAGCAGAGACGATTGTGTTTGGATTTGGGATTTTGATTCTGGAAGTGATTTGTAGAAGACCAGCAATCCCAAGAGAAACTTTCACGGCAGAACTGTCCACAAAAAAATTCACTTTAACACCGTTAAAAATAGGGGACGCTTGTCTTTTCCAGAAACATTCGGGGGCATTTGTCCTTTAGGCATTGTACAAGGGAGGCAACCATCTTTTTCCCAAAATAAAAAATACAAAAAAAAAATGTGTTCATGTTTGCATGTTTCAAGCAACGGTTGGGATCATATCTGACCCCTAACCTAGCCATTGTCAAGATTTATCTGCGGCCTTAGTTCAATTGTCACCCAAGTCTGGGAGTAGGTTTGCGAAGCAACCAGCTAATCATTTTAAAAATATTAGTTCACCCTTGTTGAGTATGGGGAGTTGAGGTTTGAATACCTTTTGAGTGATTCCATTCGGGATCCAATAGCCCATCAACTATTGAGAACTACGTTCGACCTGATTCTAAGAAGATACATAGGCAATGAAAGTAGTCAAGTAAACTCCGAGGAATTCACCCTTCGTGCATGGTCGTACATGCTTACTTAGGCAATGAACCACCTCACACACAACCACAACCTTGCTTAGAAGACCCACACCTAGAATCCATTACTGACCTAGATTCTTTCTGTACCAGGTCTTAAAACATCGACTGATGGAGCATCCAGCACGAACCCAATGGTGGTCTCTGAACCATAGGTAAGCTTCAATATTCAAACCTGGTAAGGTAAAGTGTCAAGGTTGACTCTAGATGGACTTAATGCATATCCCAAAGCATCGAGGCTAGTTGGCTGACCAAAAAGGCCATATTGGCCTAATCGGATGCTCCATCGGATGGTGCATCCTCTGAGTGTCAGCATCCGATTGAGCATGAGTTAGAGAGACACTCTACCCATGAGTTTTATAAAAGGAGCACTTAATTCTTCTTATTTCTCTCTTGAACATTAGAGAGTGTGTGGGAGAGAAGAAGAGAAGAAGAAGAGGAACTTTGAACTCAAAGCTCCAAGCCCTAGCCTCATTCCTTTGAGGTAAGTCTAATGGAACCTCTCTCATTCTTTCTTCCTTGGAAAATGAGTGTAAGACCTATGATGATTGTCATCATTAATGGTTTCCATTAATGGGGACCACCATTAAACCTAGATGTTAGGTTTCTCACCCAACTCCATAAATGGAGTTAAATGGAGCCATAAATGGATCTCATTTCACCTAATAATGGTGGGAATGTGATTCCCACCAACTAAATGAAATGCCATAAAGTGGGAAATCAAACCCCCAAGTTTGGAGACCAACCTTGTTCATAACTTGGTTTTTGGGTATGAATCGGAGGCACTAACTGGAGGTTGGTCATGACCATGCTTCTGGGTAACTAAAACCCAGCCTCTGCTAAGCAAATGCCTTGGCTGAACAGAACAAGGAACAACCGGAGGTTTCCAATCGGAGGACCTCATGGAGGCATGACCCTCCGGTTATCTTCCCTTGGGCTACCTTCTAGGTCCGACTAATCTAGACTCTCCGGATAGGCTTAACACTAAACAGAGGCAGTACCGGATGATATACCACCCGACAAAGCCTCTGGATAACCTTCTGGAACCCCACTGTTATGACAGTGTGTTAAACTGGATGGTCTACCGGATGCTTGACCATCCGATTGTACCCTTCAGTTCTGCTTACTTGGAATATTTCCTAAGTGTTAACCGGATGGTAATTCCAGAGGGAACACCACCTGATTACATCCTCTAATTCTGGTATATTGGCCAGTATGCTTAGTTAGGAATAATGGGACCAACCGTTGGGTTCTCGACTTGTCTTGGGACTCGTGTATCGACATGTAAGGCTTTTCCATGCTGGTTGGAAGATATACAACCAACTAATGAACCATTGTCTACTTAAATAGGTAAAAGGATTCAGGCAAGTAGAAGCTTTTTATCAAACTTCGTATTACTACTACACTTCTAGTGTAATCAGGTAAAGGGTCTAGTTCGTAGACTTAGGATATTTTCACATGTCTAATTTATGCTTAGTAACATGTCTAGGCTGTATTGAATCACATGTTATTCATTTCTCTTCTATGTATGAGTATGCACTGCATTATAATAACTATGATTGTTGTTATGTAATGTTTGGGTATGATGGACGTGTAGCGTGTTGGAGCACAATACACAGGCCATGATGTTGATGCTATACTCTAGTGAGGGAACGGTGATCCATTGGAGTAGAGATGAGATTCTCTGCTGGGGCATTATTGTGTTGGTATCTTTTATTTTGTGGGGTCCATACAGTTACTAGGACTGTACTTGTATTATGGTTTAGGTCTATTACATGTACGATGGTAAATAAGTAATTGTGTGGAAATTAAGGTTTCTAGGTTTCCCTTTAAATTGTCTCTGTGTGGAAAAACCTAGGTATGGTTGAAATAGGAGATAAGCCCGTCAGGTGGAGATCTATAGACTTTTTTTTGGGAATGAAAAAATCTATCTTTCTTTGGTGTGGACCTAGGCATCCCATGATGGGATGTTGAACCACATAAATCTTCTTGTTTACATGCTTCTAATCCTAATAAGTGGTATCAAAGCTAAGGTTTGATAGATAGGTCACTGATCTGAGAGAAGATGGGAGGTACATCGAAAGTATAAAGAAGAAGAAAAAAAGTGAAAATTGTAAGAGTCTTTTATGTTTTTTTTTTTTTCTAATATACATTTTCAACCTTAATTTATGAGCTTTTATTTTTCTTAAAAGAGTTAAAGGAGTCATCATTACATTGAGTAAAAGAAAAAAAAAGGGGGATAAAAGGTAGAGGTGGATTTATCAATTTTTTTTTTCCCACGGTGAGATTAAAAAAAAAAACAAAAAGTGTAATGATTGTAGCAATTTTCTTGTTTATGAAAACTGAGCTTCTTCTTGGAAATCGAGAAGGGAGCCAATTGGTGAGTGCTCAACGGCAAATGGATTTGAGGCAAAGTTTGGTAGGATCTGTCATGACTGAAGGAGTTCCAATGGTGCTGTTTTTTACGGGATTGGTTAGGAAGCTGTCTGACGTGCCAGTTGCAGTGATAGGGAGGCTACATACTATGTTGGGTGATTCACAAGCTGTTGATGAGAATATGCAGGGTGTAGGAGGATTCTCAACCAGCAGGAATGAATCGATGGCGAGTGTCGATAATGATCTGTAAGACCCACACTCCACTAACCAGGTTTAACCTTATCGTGCTAAGTCTTTCCATCATAACTAGCTCGAGCGAACCAACCATAAGAGGAAACCACAAGACCAGGTAAACAAAATTTAGTTGTGTGGTCGACTGTTAGTACTTATGTGGTCGACCAGTCTCAAACTTAGTAATCAGACTAGTCAAACCAGTTAACCTATAGGTTGACCGATCGACTGTTTTAGATTACGTGGTCGGTGAATTTTGCGACCACAAAGTTAATCGGTCAAGCCCAGAACCGACTCTGTGTTTAGAAAACTTCTTAATTTGAGATGGTCTCTTTCCTAATTGTGAGATGACTCTATATGGAGATTTTCTCTCTATATAGAGGACGTCCCTGTACCCTCTCTCACTCTTTTGGATCAATCTCAAACTCTAGAACTGAGAGAAATAAAGGAGAAAAAAGAGAAAGTCTTGGAGAGGAAGGCTTGGAGAAGGATTTTGCAGAGAAGATTGCCGACAGTTTCTATCTCTTTATCGTAAGGAACCTATGGTAAGAAACCTATCTTTGTAGATATTAGGATGATTAGAATAGATCTCCCATCATTATGTTGGTGAGTTGTACCCAACATTGTGACTAAGATCATGAGATCTTCCAAGTAATCTAAAAGAAAGTCATGGATAATAGGTTAGGGTTAATTGTTAATTGTAAATCAATGATTAAAGCCATAGAATGACCCTAGGATAAATCCCATAGTTAAGCCAAGAAGTTGACTCAAAAGGGAATTCTGATTGGAAGATAACTTGACCAGAAATCTTTATGGTTGGTTCACTGGTCGACTATATGGTACGACCAGTGAGTCAACCACAGACACTCGAGAAGTACCCAGGGTTTGTGGGGTCGCTTCAGTGGTCGACCATTGCATGACCACAGAGTCAATCTCACAATCTCTGGTCGACATATAATGGAGACCACGGAGTCGACCAGTCATTGATTGGAAGCATATTTTGGAGACTAGACAAGGTTTTTGACTGCCATAACTTGATAAAACCCAACCCTAATCTAAATTCATAAATTATTTAGGTTTCCAACTAGTTTAAAGTAATTTTCAAAGCTTGGAAGAGGAATAAGCATCAACCATAGGTGAGGGAACAAGACTTAAATTAATGAGATAATAACAAGCCACTCTTATCTTGTATTTTTCCTGTTACTTTGGTGATGCTATGCTTGTATGAATGTGCATCTTATATGTCATTTAATAACTGCTATTTTTGTTTGCATATATATTATTCTTTATATTCTGTAATGATGATGATGATAAGAATAGGCATGTGCTTGTGTGTGGTTGGTATGTTAGATGGGGAGAGGTTGTAACTTTGAACCATTCGTTTCATTGACATTATTGTATCACTGTTATCTTAGCAGAACTAGTATGCCATAGGGTATCAAGGGGTGATCGCGGATGTGTGGTTGTCAACCCTGCTGGCGGACCCTAGCTCTATCTCTATGGGCGTATTATGGGATGCTGGGGTAAGGTTTTGGATACAAAGATGTGATGATATTTAGGATTGGTTAGACACAAACCCAATTTATAAACCCTCTCCAGTAGGGGCATACGTAATGGTACTGGGTAGGGTATCAGGGGGAGTATTGGTGGTGTGTGATTTGGGTACTTTAGCTCTATCTCTATTTTGTAATGGGTGATGTAGAGCGATAGCGGTGTGTGATCTGTTGGGTGTGCTCACACTCTCATGCATGGAGGTATGGTGGTCATCTATCCTTACCTTAGTGCATTGCAAACTTATACCAGATCAAAGATATGAATTGAATACATGCATATATTTGTGCATTGTTTTGTTTTTTCACTGAGCCTTGTTGTGTGCTTACCCCTCGACGTCATATATTTTTAGTTGATGATGCAAGTACCATTGTAGAGGAGTATATGAATGCACTGTTATATGGACACGTGATGGCTATGGACATGCAGGGTGTGGAGGACGAGCATGATTCTTCATGCGAGTGCTTTTAGTGTTTTTACTTTTAGATTTAATTTCCTATTTTGGCTATGGGACATGTAATAATTTATTTATTATGTTTTGGTTAGTTTGAAGATAACTAGATTTATATTTATTTATCATGTCAGATACTCAGTTCATTATTAATAAAGACTTTCACTATTTATTTTATTATCTCTAATTGTAATGTGGATTGTGTATGGTTTGGATTATTAGCACGATCTTACAAGATTTTAACGTGAACCGTTGGCTTATATGATGGTTTATTCACACTTTTGATTTGTCCAGAATTAGGGTGTGACAGATCAGACTGGGATGAACTTGCAATCTGAAACAGATGTCGATAATGCTTTGAACGCTTTGGCGATGAACAACTGGATGAGGGTTGTGGGTTATCGTCAGGTATCATCGCATTTGGCTTTACGATCTGGATCTAAGAGATGGATGCCTGGTTTGGATAGCACATTGCAGGTTGTGGTGCCACCATTGCCGATATGCTTTGGTGTTTGTGAAGGTCAATCTGCTTGGGTGGAAAGTAGAACAACTTCGGTAAGAGATGGACCTCTGTCGACGGGAGGACCAGATCGATGCACTGGGGTCTATTAGGAGACATGTTTATCCATTATCAATGGATCTCGAGATCTTATCAAAGCTGGAAAGATCCGACCATCGAACCTGTATGAATGGTATCGATTGTAAGACCCGTATCAAACTAACCTGGTCTTACCACCTTGAATCAGGTTTACCCATCATGGTCGAGCCAAATGGACCAAGGGCGTGAAGGAGA
This sequence comes from Protea cynaroides, assembly GCA_028583415.1. Taxonomy (NCBI): domain Eukaryota; kingdom Viridiplantae; phylum Streptophyta; class Magnoliopsida; order Proteales; family Proteaceae; genus Protea; species Protea cynaroides. The sequence continues at coordinate 64,318,136 of CM053274.1, forward strand.
TCGTGATCCCAGGTATCAAATCGACCCAAAAACACTTAAATTAAGGGGAGGGTCGCATACCCAGCAAGGGAGGGTCGGACCCCCCAAGACAGAAAGTTAGACCCCCTGTTTTATAGAGGGGGTCGAACACTTTAGGAACTAGGGGTCGACAGGATCATCGACCCTCAGTTGCCGCCAAAAATAGAATTAGGAAATTTCCATAATTTCGGTTGGGGCTCTTTCCTAATCTCAAAGGGACTTATTTTAGGATGTTTCTACTTTATTTTAAGGACGTCACTAGACCTCTTTCATTCCTTTTAGAACCCTAATTGAATTAAGGGAAAGAGAAGAGAAGGAAGAGAGGAAGAAGAGAAGGAAAGGAGAGAAGAAGAAAAAGGAGAAGAGTTGCAGAGGAGTGTTCTTCTCAGGTAAGAATACTAATTCTATGAATTTCGTGAGACTTAGAATAGTTGAAGGAATATGTAGGAGAAACCCAATCCATCCATCCATGTTTAGGTTTCAATGAAAACCATGAAGGATATCAATTAGACTATATATTGGGTGAAGAGAAGTTTTAATTCATAGAAAGTATGTGGAATGGACTATGGAAGAAGCCATAGGAGTTAAACAAGGAAGAATGGATCAAAACATGAGAATATTGACCAAAACCAGAGGTGGTCGCACATAGGGTCGATAGACCCATCGACCCTGATATCAACCCTGTTACAGGGGGTCGCAGTATACTGCTACCCTACCTGCGACCCATCCTGCAACCCTACAGTTAACAACAAGCTGTAAAAATTAAAATAAATTCTAATTAAATTTTATCGACTTTGTTAGGTCTTATAGCAGTATAATATTGATATAAAAGTGATTCTTAAGGCTTGGAAAGAAGATCTACAAACAAGCAAAGGTAAGGAAACAAGACCTACATTAATTGGTTAATAATAAACTACTTTTATTTTCATGAATCCAATGCCATGCTTGATTCTATGCGAATATGCTTGTAATGTGCATTCAACATGTCATCCAATATTCCTGCTATTATTGTTCATGCATATTTAATTTTGTTTACTTATAACATGATGATGATGATTGATGCTAGGAATAGGCATGTGAATGTTTGTGTGTGGTTAGTGTGCTTGATGCGAGTAGGGCATCAGGGGAAGTGTTAGGCGGTGTTTGATCCAGACACTTTAGCTCTATCTCTAACTCAAGTCTTGTGCATTAGCATTGTCGTATCGCCATTACCTTAGCAGAACTATTGTGACGTAGGGCATCAAGGAGGGTCTCGGTCCTTGAGTCCTATATTCTACCGAGGGGCCTTAGCTCTCTCTCTATGGGTGCTCTAAGGGATGTTGGGGTGAGGCCTTGGATACACTGTTTGACATTAGGATTGGTTAGTAGCGAGCCCCATTTGTAGTCCTAGCCATCAGGGGTTTATTTGTTGGTATGGAGTTATGCATCGATAAACGTGACCTTCGTTGTACAATGTTCATTGTGAGTGCTATGGGCGATGGTGAGAGGTTCATCGGGCGTATCCAAACTCTCATGCATAGAGGTGCGGTGGCCACCTATCCTTTCTATAGCACAGTGCAAACGTTAAACCAGACCAAAGATATGAATTGAATCGCATGCATATGTATTGTTGCATTGTTTTGTTTACTCACTGAGCTCAAGTTGGAGAGCTGACCCTCGCGCACGTAATGATTTTTAGTTTCTGATGTTGCAGGTACTATGATTGAAGATTTTATCTATACACCAACATATGAACGGGTGGAGGCTATGAATGAGCAAGCTGTGGAGAACGGACATGGTTCGTTAAGCGAGCGTTTCAACGGTGGATACGTTTAGTGTTTAGTTTCGTATTTAGATATTGTAATATGTATTAAGTTATGTTTTGGTTACTTGGAAATAAATAGAATATTAATTATTTATCATGATTAGACCTCAGTTCATTATCTGTAAGACTTCCGCTATTTATTTTATTACCTCTGATTAATGTGGAATGTGTTTTAGTTTATCATATGTGGGATAGCCTATTGTGAGATCCTGGTTGAACCGTTGGTTTATTGACGGTTCATCACACCATTCTGGTTGGAGTAGAATTTGGGGTGTGACAACTTGGTATCAGAGCTCTCGTAGGCCTTACCCATTAAACCTGAATACTACCACTGGAGTCCATGAACTGAGTTAAGATAAATTAAAAGCTTTAATACAAACACACCTTAAGCACCTGTGTTGGTTGAGACAGAACTTAACAAGACAATAATGTACATATAAAAGGTGGAACCATATACATACAATCAAACAGTAAGAGAAGACCAAAATTTTTCCTGATAAACAAATAATATAGGGTATTATCTATAAGTTGGGTAGTTATCTAAGTATACAAGTGTTATAGTACAGTAGCAAGAAGGAAGCATCTGTACAGTAGAAAATTGGAATACCGAGTTGGTACTCACAAGATGTGAAACTCGATGTAGGACAGAGGAAGAAGGAAAATGGCTAGTAATGCCAAAACCCCTATAGAGATAAAGGAAAAGATCTCAGGCTGAATCCAATAGAGATAGGAGAATAAAGGCCACACATTAAGAATAAGAGCAACTATAAAGAAGATAAAACTATACTCCTGGGTGACGTGGAGACTCAGAGTGAGATCCATTACAAGCTGATCTATTGCCCACTAAGCAAGAAGAGGATGTTGCAACTTGACCCCACCATTATCTGGGTCGAGAATGGGTAATGAAAACTCATCTGAGTAGATGCTAGGTAATGATAATCAGATTAGAGTGAATCAAAGGAGGTGAACAATCAGACCACTCCAGCCAACCACCTGGACTAACAAGTACCTTGGTTATGGTTGTCATAAACTTGACCCAATAAAATACAAGAGCAACAACAGATGAGACCGACTATGCAAGTTGCTATGTAAATCACTACCCAAGTTGCTGATGCTACATCAATACCTCTGGGTCAAACCAAGTACGGTACCAATTGGTAGCATCACTGTACCCCAACACCTGTTAGCTATAACACAATGCCTACCAAATAGCAAGTCCCAATAATGCACACCCCAGTGCAGAAGTTTGGTGCACAACAAGTAGTGTATCAAGGTGGTTAACCTTATCAGCCACCGATGTATGGGAAAATTACATCATGGCAGAATGATCCGAAAAGGATTGAGAAATATTTTCTGAAGATTAAGCCTCAAACGTTTTCAGCAAGGATCAAATCTATTGGTGGCCATATATCTAGATAGGTTTATATAGGATGCGGTGCATTATTGATTTACCCTTATGATTATAGAGGATGCACATACCGGATTTTAATTTCTCATACCTTGACAGGATACCTTCTTGATTTAACCTGTCAATTGGAGTTATAAATATTGTTTCTTTAGTATTAGTCCTGATTATACCAAACTGAGCCACTCTTATGATCGACAACATGAACAGAGATATGAACGGAATGAACAGTTAAATGTTTAATCATGTTGAGCGTACATCTACCAATTTTACCTGATTTACTGATGTACGAAAATCTTCTCCAGATTTATTCCTATAGTGCCTTGACCAATGGCATTATACATTCGATAGAACCTGTAACCATGAGGTCAAGAATTGTAAAACCTCTATTTTCATGTATTTGGACCACCGTGCAACCTAACGACCTTTGGATGCCGGTTGGATTACCATAGATTTACTCCTGATTCTTAAAACCTAGGTTCACTAGATAAAGCAAGTGTTCGTCGTCATACTAAATTCGAAAGAAGGAAAGGAATTATTTTTGGATAACCATTCTGATATCCATTGAAAAGATCTTTAGTGATAATGGAATGATTGGAAGAAAGATGATTGGATTAAGATTAAATGCTATAGCCAATGAACCTCAGATGAAGTAATGGAGAAGCTATTTTGAGATTGCTAAATGGATGGATATGAGTCATGTTTATAAAAGAGTGCATGCGACAAAAGTAAGAACTATCAAGGGTAGCCAGTAAAGAAATAGATAGCACTCTAGTGGAGTTAAAGATGGCTATATCGGTATGAATTTTGACAAGGTAGAAGATTCTTAAAGACAAATCTAAGAGTGGATACAAGGGTAAAGTCAAAAAAAAATCATGGCATTAATAGTAATCGGTTTAATACAATGAAAATTGAGTTATGCCCAATGTTGAGTGATATGATTAAGAAAAGACCAAAAGAGTTGGCTGAATTAATGAAATTATAAGCATATACCCTAATGCTTATAGATAGACTTGGGATATGAAGTATCAATCACAAGATATTTTTTGAGGTATATGAAAGAGAGATCAGGGTAGAACAACAAGGATAAAAGAAATACAAGCTAATGAGTGCAATATGAGATCTTGACGATAGTCTTTGAAAAATCATAAAGAGATGAAGAAACTAGGCAAGCTCTTAAGACCCTTACACCAGATTTCTCTAGTTTAGCCCTTTTGGGACTAAATGTTGTTTTAGATGAGTATTATGAACAATGATTGAATCATATTAATGGATGGATGAAATTTGGACGCAACCTAATTAGACTTGAAATGGCAGACTTTAACGTCATCTTGGGGATAGACTGGTTGTCTCAGCACTCTACAAAGTTGTTAGGTGCATAGAAGAGGTTACCATTCAAGAATAAAGATGACATATAATTTAGTATTATTGGTAGTATGTTGCCTAAGAAAAGAAATCTGATCCTCACTATGCTAAAGGCCAAGAGATGCTTTAAAGAGAAAGAAGTTGGATATATGGTATCTATGGTATACGTTACCAAAGAAGTACCACAGATGGAAGATATTGAGGTGATGCATAAATTCCCTGATGCGTTTCCAGGAGACTTACCTGGGTTACCATCTGATCATGTGATCGAGTTCGTCATCGACTTGTTACCAAGGATGATACCTGTGTCAAAGGAACCTGTAGAGTAGTTCCTATGGAGTTGAAGAAATGGAGACTCAACTACAACATTTATTAGACAAGGGTTCTAATTGGCTAAGTATTGCATCATGGGAAGTGCCAATGCAATTCATGAAGAAGAAGGATGGTAGTGTAGTTTGCGTATAGACTACCGGGAACTAAACAAGCTCGCAATCAAGAATCAATATCTACTACCTCAGATCAATGACTTGTTTAAATAGTTACAAGGAGCGAAGGTATTTTCTAAGATTGATCTTCGATCAAGATATCATCAACTGAAGAATTTGGATAGCGATATATCGAAGATAGTTTTTAGAACCAGGATTGGCCAATTATGAGTTCTCGATTATGATGTTTGGATTAACCAATGCCCTTATATCTTTTATGGAACGGATGAACTGGGTGTTTCATGACATGTTGGACACGTCGGTCATAGTTTTCATAGATGATATTTTGGTTTATTCCAAGAATGAAGCAACTCATACAACGGATCTTAGAACAGCTTCACAACAATTGAGAAATGAAAAGCTTTATGCCAAGTCCAAGAAATATGATACCTGATTAAACAAAGTGATCTTCTTGGATCCCGTAGCATCATATAAAGGGATTAAAGAGGACCCCTTTAAGATAGAAGTAATCGTATGGTAAGAAACACCTGAAGAGATTGTACTAGTAAAGAGGAATGATAACAAAAGATGGTTAGTGCGTGTTCCAGTGTCTGAATTATCAGCAAGTAAAGGCTGAAAGACAAAGACCAACATGACTCACAACAACAACTATCGGAGCCAGTCTAGAAGTGGAACTGCATTACAATGAACTATGTCACCGGTATACCACTGATTCCTAAATCAGTTGACGCAGTTTGGGTGATTGTTGATCGTCGTATGAAGATAGCTCATTCCATTGCTATACGACCTTGGTATGCTTTTGAGAGGCTAACTAATCGATATGTGGATAATATCGCCAGATTGAATGGTATGCATGAGATCTTAGTGTCGGTCGGAGGCTCATGCTTATCTTGAAGTTTTGGGAGGATTTACAGAAAACAATGGGAACAAAATTAAAGTTTAGTACCGCATTTTACCTTAAACCGACGGACAGTCGGAGTGGACTATACAGTTCCTAAGAGATATGCTCCGAGTTGTGAAATTGATTTCAAGGAGCTTGAGTTAAGAAGTTACCGTGAATTGAAGTTGTTATTAAGCTATCATGTAAATGTCACCTATAAAGCATGGTACGGTAGAAATGTCAAATTCCTCTACTTTGGAATGAAGTTGGTGAATGAAGGATTTTAAGACATGAGTCTATTGAAGAAAACTATCAAGTGGTAAACAAGATCAAAGAAAATGGGCAGGATAGCTCAAGATGTCAGAAGAGACACCAAGACCTTGAGTTCGCCATAAGGGACAAAGTGTTCTTGAAGATATCACTTATGCATAGTTTGAAACGGTTAGACAAGAAGGGAAAGTTATATTCTATATATGTGTTGGATCTTATAAACTTTGGAGAGACGTAGAAAATTTGCATATCAATTAGCGTTACCACTATCCATGTCTAGTGTGCGTGGTGTTTTTCCTGGGTCCCTATTGAAGAAGTACATTGGAGATCCATATCAAGGGTATTGACCACGGAATCACCGGATTAGATAAAAGATTTAACTATTGAAGTGGTACTATCCAGTTCAATAGTTGAAGGTACAACATATCAAAACTGGTAGTTATTATATGAATATAATCCGCGAAGACAGACATGGAGAAGATGGCATGGAATAGAAGGTCCACCTAAATTCAGGATAAAATTTATTTTAAGGATGGGGAGTTGTAGATCCACTTTCAAATTTTGAGGACAAAATTTCTTTTAAGGGTGGTGGAGTTGTAAGACCCATATCAAACTAACCCAGTCTTACCACCTTGAATCAGGTTTACCCATCATGGTCGAGCCAAATGGACCAAGGGCGTGAAGGAGATCGTGATCCCAGGTATCAAATCGACCCAAAAACACTTAAATTAAGGGGAGGGTCGGACCCCCCAAGACAGAAAGTCAGACCCCCTGTTTTACAGAGGGGGTCGAACACTTTAGGAACTAGGGGTCAACGGGATCATCGACCCCCTCATCGACCCTCAGTTGCCGCCGAAAATAGAATTAGGAAATTTCCATAATTTCGGTTGGGGCTCTTTCCTAATCTCAAAGGGACTTATTTTAGGATGTTTCTACTCTATTTTAAGGATGTCCCTAGGCCTCTTTCACTCCTTTTAGAACCCTAATTGAATTGAGGGAAAGAGAAGAGAAGGAAGAGAGGAAGAAGAGAAGGAAATGAGAGAAGAAGAAAAAGGAGAAGAGTTGCAGAGAAGGAGGGTTCTTCTCAGGTAAGAATACTAATCCTATGAATTTTGTGAGACTTAGAATAGTTGAAGGAAGATGTAGGAGAAACCCAATCCATCCATCCATGGTTAGGTTTCAATGGAAACCATGATGGATATCAATTAGACTATATATTGGGTGAAGAAAAGTTCTAATCCATAGAAAGTATGTGGAATGGACTATGGAAGAAGCCATAGGAGTTAAACAAGGAAGAATGGATCAAAACATGAGAATACCAACCAAAACTAGAGGTGGTCGCACATAGGGTCGATAGACCCATCGACCCTGATATCGACCCTGTTACAGGGGGTTGCAGTATACTGCTACCCTACCTGTGACCCATCCTGCAACCCTACAGTTAACAGCAAGCTGTAAAAATTAGAATAAATTTTAATTAAATTCTATCGACTTTGTTAGGTTTTCTAGTAGTATAATATTGATATAAAAGTGATTCTTAAGGCTTGGAAAGAGGATCTATAAACAAGCAAAGGTGAGGTACATTAATTGGTTAATAATAAAGTACTTTTATTGTCTTGAGTCCAATGCCATGCTTGATTCTATGCGAATATGCTTGTAATGTACATTCAACATGTCATCCAATATTCCTGCTATTATTGTTCATGCATATTTAATTTTGTGTACTTATAACATGATGATGATGATTGATGCTAGGAATAGGTATGTGAATGTTTGTGTGTGGTTAGTGTGCTTGATGCGAGTAGGGCATCAGGGGAAGTGTTAGGCGGTGTTTGATCCGGGCACTTTAGCTCTATCTCTAACTCAAGTCTTGTGCATTAGCATCGTCATATCGTCATTACCTTAGCAGAACTATTGCGACGTAGGGCATCAAGGAGGGTCTCGGTCCTTGAGCCCTATACTATACCGAGGGGCCTTAGCTCTATCTCTATGGGTGCTCTGAGGAATGCTAGGGTGAGGCCTTGGATACACTGTTTGACATTAGGATTGGTTAGTAGCGAGCCCCATTTGCAGCCCTAGCCATCAGGGGTTTATTTGTTGGTATGGAGTTGTGCATCGATAAACGTGACCTTTGTTGTACAATGTTTATTGTGGGTGTTGTGGGCGACTGTGAGAGGTTCATCGGGCGTATCCACACTCTCGTGCATAGAGGTGCGGTGGCCACTTATCCTTTCTATAGCATAGTGCAAACGTAAAATCAGACCAAAGATATGAATTGAATCGCGTGCATATGTATTGTTGCATTGTTTTGTTTACTCACTGAGCTCAAGTTGGAGAGCTGACCCTCGCGTGCGCAATTCTTTTTAGTTTCTGATGTTGCAAGTACTATGATTGAAGATTTTGTCTACACGCCAACATATGGACGGGCGGAGGCTATGAATGAGCAAGATATGGAGAACGAACATGGTTCATTAAGTGAGCGTTTCAACGGTGGATACGTTTAGTGTTTAGTTTCGTATTTGGATATTGTAATATGTATTAAGTTATGTTTTGGTTACTTGGAAATAAATGGAATATTAATTATTTATCATGATTAGACCTCAGTTCATTATCTGTAAGACTTTCGCTATTTATTTTATTACCTCTGATTAATGTGGAATGTGTTTTGGTTTATCATATGTGGGATAGCCTATTGTGAGATCCTGGTTGAACCATTGGTTTATTGATGGTTCATCACACCATTCTGGTTGGAGCAGAATTTGGGGTGTGACATCGGTGAAATTGGAAAGTTTTTTTAGGTTTCCTTTTGAGGAAACCATGAGCATGCAGAGGGGAGACATGGCTATGAGGGAGATTGGCTTCTTACTACTATTATTACATGTGTGAGACCTTATCAGGGATGATGTTAGTGCCTTTGGGATACAGGAGGACTCTGTTCAGGTTTTAGAAGGTGTTAGGTCAGATCCTGGTTGGAGGTTTGTAATGGTTGATGGTAGAGGTATGCAACCAGTTGGTGGATGGGCTATCGTGGACTCACGGCTTAATCAGCCAACTAGGAAAGGAAGTCATGGGAAGCACAACGAGAAGGGAAAATTTCAAAATTCACAAGGCACTCGGCAAACCAATGGTGAAGTTGAGGTTCGAGCTCTTGCTTCTGGAGTTGATCCGAATGGAGATGGCAATCATAGTGCTCGGGTTGAGAGTATGGTTACACCAGTGGATGTTGTAATGCTTAGGGCATGGAAGTTGGAGGTCGTAGAGATGGTCGAGGTTTTGTGAATCAGGTTTTGCATGTGAGGAATGCATCATCACATGTGGGGATTTATCAAGTTGCTATTGAAGAAGGATCTCTCGGGTCTAGCAATAGTAGACCTGGTCAGATCAAGGGGGTTTTCCCTTAGATCTAACGATGGGTTTGAATCCTGGTACGATGTGCATAATGGCCAGTTTATGTCGCACCGTGAGGTAAAGGAGGACTGGCGGGCTGGGACAAGGAGTGGGATCTCTAGGTCTACATTGGAGGTGCAGAGGTGAGAGGCTCGGGTTCCAGGTAAAATTGGAGTTGCAGGAGGACTATGAGTGACAATGATCTTTTCGGTGATGCTGTAGCAGCGGAAAAGGTAGAGTCACATCACATCGTATGGCGACGAGCTGTACGAAACACCCAGACGGGGTCTGGGTTTCGCCGGTTTGGGTGTAGCGGTTTGGCAGAGACAAATTTATAGAATCAACATCAACGGGTTCTTCTTTAAGGTGTCTTAAAAAATCCAAGCCAGGTGGAGATTTGTTGGGTTGGTGGCTTATATTCTGTGGGGTCCATACGGTTGCTAGGATTGTACTTATATTAGGGTTTGGGTCTATTACATGTACGGGGGTAAATCGATAATTATGTGGGGATTAGGGTTATTAGGATTCCCTATAAATTGTCCCTGTATGGGAAAACCTAGGTAAGACTGACAGAGGAGATAAGCCTATTAGGTGGAGATCTATAGACTTTTTGGGGAATGAAGAAATCTATCTTTCTTTGGTGTGGACGTAGACGTCACATGATGGGGTGTTGAACTAGGTAAATCTTCTTGTTTGCGTGCTCCCAATCCTAATAAGCATAACCTTTCTATTGGTAATGCATAAGTATGACCATGTTTGATGGTTCGTGTGGTGGGTTGGAGCACGGGCACACAGATCATGTTGGATTGAATTGCAGACTAGTGGGGACATAGTGATCCATTAGAGTGGAGCCGGGGTTCTCTGCCGATGGGGCATCAAATTGGTTTTACTAGCGTACTAGGGGGACACGGTGATCCATTGAGTGGGGTTAGGGATCTTTGCTGGCAGGCAGCCATGAAAAATAAAATGGACATAAGAGTCATAGGTGGTGCCATACCCTGTTTCCTACACCCTTCTAGTAGCGGTAAAAATGCTGGCATAGGTTTATACTTCCAAAGGGTTGGAGACCCAATGGAAGAATCAGATCGGCTTGGGGTCTCTGATGTAAGACAGAGTCTATGATGGGAGGTGACGAGCTTGAAGGGGTGACCTAGGTGCTATTTCTGGGACCTGGGTAGAGGTTGCTTGTAGAAGTTGTTTAATGGCCTGGGGTCATCTATTCAGCTTCTACCTTGCCTAGTATCAGAGAGTTGAAGGCTTAGGGACCATAGGCAAGACCGAAGGCACAAGCTAAATCTTAATGATACCAAATAGTAACACAAGTATGAGACCTAATTTAAAAATGTGCATTTCATATAATTGTGTATTGCATGCTTGTGATACTGGATTTCTCACTGAGCTGGGATGAGAGCTCACCCTCGTATCGATACGTCTTTTAGATTTTGTTGCAGATGACTATTTACTTGCTGATTTTATGGATTTTCCTTTGATGAGCGTTGTCGCTGAAGTTGATGATGTCGGTGGAGAGCACGATGAGGGCTGCACCTACAGCTACTGCGTCTACGCATGACATAGCCCTCCCCTTACTATTGTCCCCTCTTATATACTTATGATTCTTTTTGTTTGTAGATGAAGAGGTCTATCAAAACAATGTAGCGGATTTATTCCTTTTTGATTTGACTAAGTGTATACTTGATATAGTATTATCTTTGGAAAACATTGGTTGTAATTCATAACAAACAGCATTATGGTTATGATATTAGATAGTTGCATCTATCAGTATTTAATGCTTCTGCTATTATTATTATTTCTTGATTTCTTTATTATTGTGGATATTGCTTGTGCAAACTGTGAGATTTATTTTGTAAACATTGTGGCTATCGATCTTGGATGTATTTGGGTTGCCACAAGGGTTGACCAGGATATCATGCCTAATTCTCTAGAATGGGCTGTGACAACATTGGTATCAGAGCAAACCACTTTATTTTATTTATAAATTTTCCCTGCACACGTGTTTCCATTTGTCGATGACAGATGCACAGGCTAAACTAAAAGACATGTACAAACCAACAGTAGTGAGTAGGGACAATAATAATTTAGTCACCAAGTTTGAAAATTAAACTAGAGAATAATGCAAAAAGAGAGGAATCAGGACCTGGATGGGGGTTTTCTTATAGAAGTAAACTCCTCAAGAATGATGAAGCGCCCTGCCTCAACCTAAACAATGTCGAACTTGGCCCAGTTTTGGCTATAATCGTATGAGAGGAATCAGGTCTGATCATATCTCCTGCTGGAACGACCCGGCCATCTCTGCCACGTGCTATATTGTCTGCACAAGCAAATAAATTGAGACTAATAGTTAGGAAAACTATTGCACTGCATATGTGAAGTTGGGGTTTTAATCTATATGATTCCATGTGGGAAACAAACGACCACTGGTGTGAAGACCAACACCCCAAACACCAAGGAATCACCATTGCATGAAATAGCCTATGAGGTCTCTCCCATTCCCATGCAATGATAGAGAACCAGTAAAAACCTAGGATATGCTCAATGCAATGAAATAAACAAAGGAAATAAAGAGAAAACATACCACAAGGGATGCAAATTGGGTTGTGTTGCCTAAGGTATCGAAAATTGCGGTGAAAAAAGGTGGGACCTTGGGGATTTTAGAGGGAACCTGTTTCTCTTTGCTCTCTTGCAGTCAGTTTTTGTATGGGCTCCAAATGAAGACCCACGAGTCCTTTTATAGGATTCTGATTTCCATAGAACTGGAGGACTGGCAACTTAAATGTGGCCATCGCTTCGATCCTTTGGTTAACCAAGAGTCATGTTCATTGGGTTTTTGGTGCCTAAATTAACCGAAGGCATTCAAATTTAACTGGAGGCACATACCTCGATTTCATGCCTCTGGTATGCATACAAACTTAAAAAATTTCTAATTGTTAAACAGGAGGTTTAACAGGATGGTGTACTGTTACACCCCAGTTCTGCACTAATCAGAATGGTGTGATGAACCGTCTATGATCCATTGGTTCAACCAGGATCTCGTATAGGCTGTGTCCCTTTGCTTAAACCATACACATCCACAACCATAATCAGAGTAAATAAACAATAGCGGAAGTCTTTAATATTAATTAACTGAGTATCTAACAGTGATATCATAAATAAAGTATCCAATTATCTCAAATAAATGAAGACATAAAATAAAATAAATTAATCAATTACATGTTCTGAATAATCCAACAAATAAATCTAATCAAAGACACATGAGTTGCACTCGCACGACGAATCATGTGACTCCATCATAGCTTTTGTATCCATCGCCGCAACATGCCCATACATCGGAGCATTCACATGATCTTCCACGGTAGGACCTGGATCATCAACTAAAAATATTCGACGTCGAAAGGGTGAGCACACATCATGGCTCAGTGAGCAAACAAAACAATGCAACAAACATATGCATGCATTCAATTCATATCTTTGGTCTGGTTCACAAGTTTGTAATGTGCAATAGAAAGGATTGGCCGCCGCACCTCTATACACAAGTGTGTGAAGCCGCCCAATGGATCAAACACCATTGTAGTCCCACATGTACCCATCATGGAATAGAGATAGAGCTAATGTGCTCGGATCAAGCACCGCATGACACTTCCCCTGATGCCCTACCCATACTAACATGTAAGCCCCTATTGACGAGGGCTTGTAAACTAGGCTCGCAACTAACTAGTCCTAATGTCAAACAGTATATCCAAGGCCTCACCCCAGCATCCCTCAATACGTCCATAGAGATAGAGCTAAGGCCCCCCGGCAGAGTCAGAGACTACACGGTCCGAGACCACCTCCCCTGATGCCCTACGACGTAATAGTTCTGCTAAGGTAATGGCGATACGATGATGTTAGTGGACAAGACTTGAGTAGAGATAGAGCTAGATTCTGGTGACCAGGATGAACCACAATGTTACATCCTCCCCCTGATGCCCCACTTGCATCAAGTACACTAACCACACACAAACATTCACATGCCTATTCCTAGCATCATCATCATCATCAAGTTATAAATAAACGGAACTAAATATGTAGGAACAGTAATAACAGGAATATTGGATGACATGTGATATGCACAATATAAGCATACAAGCATAGAATCATTCATGGCATTGGACTCAATAAATAAAAATAGTTTCTTATTGAATAATTAATTTAGGTCTTGTTCCCTCACCTTTGGTTGATAGTAGATCCTCGTTCAAGCTTTGTAAATCACTTTTAAACCACGTGAAAACCTAACAAATTTATATATACTTTAAATTAGAATTAATTCCCATGAATTTAGACTAACAGAAACTGAGGGGTCACAGGTGTGGCAGCACCTGTGGTCTCAGTTTCTGCGACCACAGGGTGTGTGGTTGCAAGGTGTGGTTGCATATCCTGCGACCACACATGTGACGACACCCTCCCTGGAAACTTCCCGAGGGCATGTGGTGGCAAGGTGTGGTCGCATATCATGCGACCACACCACACCCTTCTTGGACTTCTCGAGGGTGTATGGTCGAATATGTGTGTCTCGTGTGGTCGCATATCATGCGACCACACGTGTGATGGTCGACTTTTTCACTCTCAACTCCATTCCTTCATGTTTGGATTCCTTGGCTTATCATCATGGTCCTTCCTATGATTGTTCTATGGTTCAAAACTAATATTTTTATACACAATCCATTGTCCACATAATTCTTCCATAGATTCCCTTGGAATTTATTCCATGGATTGATGATTGGGGTCTCACTTAAATCCCATCTCCTTCATGATCTATTCTAGGCTTTCAATTGAAATGGGGAATGTTCCATACCTTAAACTTGTTGAAGATTCAGAGGTCTTCTCTGAATTTCCCCTTCCCAGTCTTCCTCCTCAATTCTCCTTCTCTTCATTCTCTTATCTTTCTCTCACTTTCAGTTTGAGTTCTAAAAGGATGAAAGAGGCTAAGGGACGTACTATTTATAGAGGAAAACCCTCCCCAATAAGCCCTACTTAGTTTAGGAAAGAACCCCTTCGGATTAGGAAGGTTTCCTAAACTCGGTTCCTATCTGGGTTCCATGTGGTCGCAGGTGGGGTCGCAGAACCCGTCGACCACACCCTCTGAAACATGCGATCACATAACCTAATTTCCTGTGGTTGCATTATTTTGAGGTGTGGTCGACCGCACCTGTTTAAGTATGCGACCACACGCTCATAATTGACTATTTTTGGGTTAAATTTCATACATGAGCTTATGGTTTTCTCACGTACTTGGTCCGCTTGGCTCGACCATGATAGGAAGACCTGATACAAGGTGGTAAGATCGGTTAGTTCGATACGGGTCTTACAACTCCCCCCCTCTTATTAAAAATTTCATCCTTGAAATTTGCACATACCTTTCGAGTCGAAAAGGTGAGGATATTGCTTTCGCATAGCATTCTCTTCTTCCCATGTGATCTCTTCTACATCTTGGCTTCTCCAAGTAACCTTAAATATCACGGTTGCGTAGACGTTGAACATTTCGGCTGGTAATTGCAGTTGGTGCTACCTTAAATGTCAAATCATCAGTTAGACCCGGTGGATCTGCTGTTATATTGTGTGTTGGATTTCTGACGTATTTCTTCAGTAATGAGATATGAAATACATCACGCATACTTGAAATAGATGGGGGTAGTGCTAATTGATACGCCACTTTTCCACGTTTAGCTAGAATCTCATATGGCTCAACATATCTTGGACTTAGCTTCTCTTTCTGTCCGAATCGTTTAAGCCTCGCATAGGTGATACTTTCAAGAATACCTTATCACCTACAACGAATTCAAGGTCTCGACGTTGAGTATCTGCTTTTTGTTTCTAATGATTCTGAGCTGTTCTAACTCATTCCTTGATAATGTCGACTACTCGACAAGTCTCTTCAACAAATTCTGGTCCAACGATACTCCGTTCACCAACTTCATTCCAAAACAAAGGAGTTCGACACTTCCTACCAAATAGTGCTTCATGGGGTGACATCTGTATAGTAGTCTGATAGCTGTTGTTATAGGCAAACTCGATCAATGGTAATTTCTCATCCCATGATCCTTTGAAACCAATAACACAGGCTCGGAGCATGTCTTTTAAAATTTGAATGGTACACTTCGACTGCCCGTCAGTCTGAGGATGGAATGCAGTACTAAACTTCAACGTTGTACCCATAGCCTTCTGTAATCCTTCCCAAAATTTTGAGGTAAAGCGTGGGTCTCTATCGGACACAATGATTTCAGGTACACCATGCAATCTGGCAATATTATCCACATATAGCTTGCCCAACCTCTCTAGGGTATACTGAGGTCGTATAGCTATGAAATGAGCTATCTTGGTCAAACGATCCACAATCACCCAGACTGTGTCAAGTACTCTGGGAGTCAATGGTAACCCGGTGATGAAACCCATAGTGATGCAGTCCCATTTCCATGCTGGTTCTGGCAGTGGCTGCAATAATCCTGCAGGTCTTTGCCTTTCAGCCTTTATCCTCTGACAATTTAGACATTGAGACACAAATTTAGCTACATCTGTTTTCATTCCTCTCCACCAATATAATTTCTTCAGTTCATGATACATCTTCGTACTTCCAAGATGTACCGAATAAGCAGTGGTGTGATCTTCCTTCATTAGTCTGTGTCTAATATCTAAGTTTTTAGTTTCAGGAACACATACTCTTCCTTTGTATTTTAGTACTTTTTCAACATCCAAGGTGAACTCAGGAATAGTCCTACCTTTTTCGATGTCTTCTTGTACCGTTCTCAGATAAGGGTCTGATTTACTAGTGGTTTTTACTTCATCTAATATAGCAGGTACAATCTTCAATGTGGCTAACATATTTGAAAATTGATGAATAAACCCTTGGTTGGTTGATCCACCCGGTGCATCTATCACGACTGCTCATTACCATAATTGAATACTTTTCCTATAACACACATTGCTGCAGTTGTGTTAACCTCTCGGGATTTTATCATTGTTTTTTTGCTTAGCGCATCAGCAACTACATTAGCCTTCCCTGGATGATACTGGATATCGCAATCATAATCCTTCAATAATTCCAGCCATCTTCTTTGTCTCATGTTCAACTCCTTTTGATTAAAAAGATAAGTGAGACTCTTATGATCTAATTTAATCTAAAATTTCTCTCTATACAAATAATGTCTCCATATCTTGACAGCATGTACCACTGCTGCTAATTCCAAGTCATGAGTGGGATAGTTCTTCTCATGTGTTTTCAGTTGTCTTGAGGCATACGCAACTACTTGTTCTCCTTGCATAAGCACACATCCTAAACCCAACCCAAACGCATCAGTATACAAGGTAAATGGTTGTCCTGGAATAGGAATAGTCAAGATGGGAGCAGATATCAATCTAGCTTTTAATGTTTGAAAACCTTCTTCACATTTGTTGGTCCAAACAAACTTTTCTCCTTTCTTAGTCAAACTGGTGAGAGGTACGATGATTCTAGAGTAATCTTCCACGAATCATCGATAATACCCAGCTAGACCTAGGAAACTTCTGATCTCTGCAACACTCTTAGGTGCTTTCCACTTCACAATGGCTTCAATCTTGCTAGGATCCACTTTAATTTCCTCAGCGGATACAACATGACCTAAGAAAGCGACCTCATTTAGCCAAAACTCACACTTTGTAAATTTGGCGTAAAGCTTTTCTTTTCTTTGTCACTGTAGGGCAGCTCTTAGATTCATAACATGAGTTTCTATGTCCTTGGAGTAGACCAATATATTGTCAATAAACACAATGACTGACGTATCCAACATATCATGGAATACCCGATTCATGAGTTCCAAAAAAGTTACGGGTGCATTAGTTAATCCAAAAGACATGATTAAAAATTCATAATGTCCATATCTTGTTCTGAATGCTGTCTTTGAAATATCACCTTCCTTAATCTTCAGCTGATGGTATCTTGACTGAAGATCAATCTTGGAGAACACCTTGGCACCTTGAAACTGATCGAATAAGTCATCGATCCGAGGCAATGGGTATCGACTCTTGATTGTAAGCTTATTTAATTCTCGATAGTCTATACACAGTCGAACACTACCATCCTTCTTCTTCACAAATAATACTGGCGCTCCCCATGGTGATATGCTGGGTCTGATATATCCTGTAACTGTACCTTCAGTTCCTTCAGTTCAGTAGGACCCATTCGATAAGGTGCTTTAGATACTGGTGCGGCTCCGGGTATAAGATCAATAACAAACTCTGTCGCTCGGTCGGGTGGTAGTTTTGGTAGTTCCTTAGGAAATACATCCGAAAAGTCACACACAACATCAATATCTTCCATTCGTGGTACTTCCTTGGTGAGATCAACCACGGATACTAGATACCCAACTCCTCCTTTCTCGAGGCATTTTCTAGCCTTTAATGCAGAGAGGATGAGTTTTCATCTACGGGGAAGTTTGGTTCCCGCAAAACTAAAATCTGCTCCTTCCTTGTCTTTAAATGTCAATTTCTTTTCTGCACATAATAGGTTTGCAGAACGCCGAGCTAACCAATCCATTCCCAAGATAATGTCAAAGTCTGCCATCTCAAGTTGAATTAAGGTTGCTTCCAAAATCTTCTCGCTGATAAGAACTGGACATGGTCCTTAACCTTTTTTTAGTTCCACTTCTATTCCCATAGGCGATCGTACAAGCAATTTGTAGTCTAAAGATCTAAGGGGTAGATTTAGCTTCTTTCCAAATGACACAGATATAAAAGAGTGAGTAGCTCCAGAATCAAAGAGTACACTGGCAGGTATGCCATTAATAGGTACGATACTTGTGATTTGTTTTAATTTAGTCTTCATGCTCACACAAGGTAATACAAAATGAAAGGTTCAGGTCATACCTGTGACGACATCAGGCGATGCGACAGCATCCTCATATGTAACTGAATAAACCATTCCTTGTTGTTGCTACTTCCTAGGCTTAGGACACTCCCTTGAATAATGTCCCATTTAATTACAGTTATAACATTTTACTCCTTTACTATTTTGCTTCTGTTGAGGTTGGACTGTTGAAGTAGTCTTGGCTGCAGCATTAAAGTCTTGAGTACAGAAGGGTTTAAATGTCTTTGTGTTCCCTCCGTTATATGAATTTCCATTTGGCCTTTTGATACCTCTATTCTGAGCAAAGTAGCTCTCCCTCTGGCTCGATTCTAGTACTCGAGCAATTTGTACTGCTTCATTATAAACTTTCTTTTCTAGCCCCAAAACATGCTCCCGAATGCTTCCCCTAAGTCCCATTACGAACCTTCGGGTTTTAGTATTTTCCTCCTGCATGCTAGAGGGAGCAAAGAAAAATAGATCTTCATAACGCTGTTGATATGCATCCACAGTCATCTGTCCCTGATACAAACTCAAGAACTCTCTTTCCAAAGCGTCTCTGAAACTTCTGGGAAAATATTTCTCGAAGAATGCCTCTTTATAGATAGCCCAGGTCAATTGGGCGTGTTTTGTTAATAGATAAGTCCGAGTAGATTCCCACTAGTGGTGTGCATCGCCCTTCAGCATAAATGTGGCACATAGCACTTTTTTCTCTTCATTAACAGTCATCATCATGAAATTCCTTTCCATCTCGTCGATCCAATGAGCTGGCCACAAAGGATCCGCTGGCTTGCCATTATATTCCTTAGGCTTCATTTTCAGAAAATGCTCGATCAGTCGAGAATGGTCCAACTGATATTGAGCATAGGCCCCATATATAGGTGGTTGATACTGGTAATTACCTTGGGCTACTTCAGGGTTTTGTACGGGAGCTTGTACAAATGACGTTTGAGGTGTATGAGGTACCGTGTTGCTACCCCCTGATACGGTGCTAGCTTGTCTCGCTGGTATATGTGTAGTATGTGCAACTGGGAAAGCCATTCCCATAGCAGCTTGCATATTAGCTTGCACTTGCTGTATTTGCTGCAGCTGTTGTGCTAGGTTCATTACCGCGGTAACCAAATCTGTGGGTGGGGCTGACAAGTTTGTAGGATTAGCCTGGTCGTTGGCTCCTAGTGGTACCACATTCTGATTCTCTTGTCTTTCAGGGTTTTCATGGCTATTTTCCTCTTCAAGTGGTGGTGGTGGAATTGGGTTACGTCCTCGCCTGGTTACTCTTCGCCCAACCATTTCCTGTTTCCGGTGGTGGTAGTGTCTGAAAATCATAGAACATGTGAGGCAATCATAATATACATCATTCACATGTCAAAATATAATTAATCAATGTAAAAATTCAATTTTCCAAGTCATTTAGTCATAATACAGTATTTTCCATCGTGTGGTCGATGGTGGGGTCGCAATATATGCGACCACAGGGTATGCGACCTCACAAAACCCTGTCAGCTCATCGAGAGCCTGTGGTCGATTGTGTGGTCGGAATATGTGCGACCACAGGGTGCGACCACACGAAATCTGTCAGCTCACTGAGAGCCTGTGGTCGATCATGGGGTCGCATATTTGATTGAATTTTGCTACCACACGACCCCAAATCAGGTTTTTAAACCTGATTTTTGGAGTCATTCCCCACTTTCTCTTTTGCTTTCAACTCAACTCGCTTCCACTGAGTTGCTACAGTATCAACCACTCATGTTTGGTGATTCTTTCATCCATTCACGACCTCCGCTCCATTCTTTCAGGTATGTTCTCTATTAGTCCTCATTTTTAAGCTTTCAAAACTAGGTTTTTCACCATTTATAGCATTTTCTTCAAATTAAAATTTTTCTAACCGTAAAAATTTGATTTTTATTGGGGGCTTTTGCTATTGGCCACCCAATGGAAGAAAGCCCTCAAGAAAATTTGAGTTTCATCGGTTAGTTTATGAGAAACTTGAAATTTTCCATTTTTGACCTAATTTTTGGGATTTTTCCAAATTGTCAAAATTTCTTCAAATTTGATCTTCCTAGTTTAAATTTCCAACTGTATGAGCCTTGCAGGATGGTTTGGAACATATGTAAGTCCTCCTGACCAACGGTTTGGGTGAAAGTGAGGCTTTTGGCCAAATCACGCCGTTATAATGCCAAAATTTTGAGTTTTCCTCTATAGCTCATATCTTGTTTATTGGTCAGTGTCTTTGCAAATAACATGGCTCGCACCAAGGTCCTCAGAGTTCATGATCCTCTTTGCTTTCGGTCTAATGAAGCAGAGACTCAGTATGCTCATTATGAGCGTAAAAAGGTGGAAGAGGGTCGTGGTGTAAACCTGGCTAATTTAGCCTTATTTAATGTGGAGGGTGCCTTTGGTGATATGGGTTGGCTCTCTGTGATCTTGTATGAGGGTTGCACCTGTCCTGCACTGGTGAAGTAGTTTTATTGTAATTCTTAGGTAGAGGGTGACCCAAATGATATAGACAGGGGTAGAGAGCTCAGGATCACTAATTATGTTAAAGGAGTGGAGATCTCCTTAATTGCTAGGAGTTGGCTGATCTCCTGGGTATATACGATGGCCCCTTAGTATACTGTGCACCCAAGGAACCCTAGTTCCTATCTGTGATGATGCGTGCAGAGATTGATCGCTAGCTTCTTAGGGATGATCGCTGGGAGATGAAGGCAATCAACCTACGGCCGGAACCTTGGGTGTACTGCAAGATTATTCAGCACAACTTGATTCCTTAGAATGGGCACTATGAGAAGATTTTTCTATTGACCCAGTATCTCCTATACTGCATCTACACTAGGCAACCCGTCTACCTTCTATACATTATCATCAGGACGATGCTCCGTGCTACGACGCCTGGTCTGATGGGTAACCTGCCCTATGGGTGTTTGATCACTACCCTGCTCACTTGCCTGCATGTCGACTTAGTTGATGAGAGGATTCATGAGGACACCTTCTCAACTGACCTTGACTGGGAGGCCATCTGCTAGATGGGGATGCGAGATGCGCAGGTCAGTGACGAGGAGAGGAACGCTATGGTGCATCCCTATACTCGGGTAGAGATAGCAGACGCAGAGGCGACAACAGCAGCAGCAGAGGTCCATGGGGGTGATGCTGAGGATGATGAACATATGTACATGGATGTGGACGCCATATCTCCTCCATCACCACTGAATTCTACTGGACCTGGCCCTTCTCGGGTACCTTCCCACTCAGCTGGTCCTTCGCACCCATCACCAGATGACGTGATGGGGCTGCTGCATTAGATTTGAGAGGCCCAGCGTGCTACTAATCAGTGGGTGGTAGATCTGGCAGCTTGTCTCCAGGTGACCCAGACTCAGGTAGCCTGGCTTATGAGGGTATATGCTGAGGATTATGATCGAGATCATGAGGCACCTCCTCCTCTAGCACCCCCAGCTCCATGATGCATTTATTTCTTTTTCCTTGTACTACAGAGTAACTGTCTGGATTGTGGACCGTACTCTGATTTGGATATATATATATATATATATATATATATATATATATATATATATATATATATATATATATATATATATTGTTTTTATTCGTTGTGTATATGAAACTTATTTCTCATCTTATATATACATTATTTTATTTCTTAATTTTTGTCTCATATAACACAGGTGCTTATGGTGTGTTCTTATTACAACTTTTAAATTTTATCCTAACTCAGTTCACAAGATTTTGTGGGAGTATACCGGTTTAATAGATAGGGTCCAAGAGCTCTGATACCAAGTTGTCACACCCCAGTTCTGCACCAACCAGAATGGTGTGATGAACCGTCTATGAACCAACAGTTCAACCAGGATCTCGAATAGGCTGTGTCCCTTTGCTTAAACCATACACATCCACAACCATAATCAGAGTAAATAAATAATAACGTAAGTCTTTAATATTAATGAACTGAGTATCTAACAGTGATATCATAAATAAAGTATCCAATTATCTCAAATAACTGAAGACATAAAATAAAATAAATTAATCAATTACATGTTTTGAATAATCCAACAAATTAATCTAATCAAAGACACATGAGTTGCATTCGCACGACGAATCCATGCGACTTCATCATAGCTTCTGTATCTATCGCCGCAACATGCCCATACATCGGAGCATTCACATAATCTTCCACGGTAGGACTTGAATCATCAACTAAAAATATTCGACGTCAAAAGGGTGAGCACACATCATGGCTCAGTGAGCAAACAAAACAATGCAACAAACATATGCACACATTCAATTCATATCTTTGGTCTGGTTCATAAATTTGTAATGTGCAATAGAAAAGATTGGTGGCCGCCGCACCTCTATACACGAGTGTGTGAAGCCGCTCAATGGATCAAACACCATTGTAGTCCCACATGCACCCATCATGGAATAGAAATAGAGCTAATGTGCTCGGATCAAATACCGCATGACACTTCCCCTGATGCTCTACCCATACCAACACGTAAGCCCCTATTGGCGAGGACTTGCAAACTGGGCTCGCAACTAACTAGTCCTAATGTCAAACTGTATATCCAAGGCCTCACCCCAGTATCCCTCAATACGTCCATAGAGATAGAGCTAAGGCCCCCTGGCAGAGTCAGAGACTACACGGTCTGAGACCACCTCCCCTAATGCCCTACGATGTAATAGTTCTACTAAGGTAATGGCGATACGATGATGTCAGTGGACAAGACTTGAGTAGAGATAGAGCTAGAGTCTGGTGACCAGGATGAACCACAATGTCACATCGTCCCCCTGATGCCCCACTCACATCAAGTACACTAACCACACAAACATTTACATGCCTATTTCTAGCATCATCATCATCATCATCATCATGTTATAAATAAACGGAACTAAATATGCATGAACAGTAATAACAGGAATATTGGATGACATGTGATATACACAATACAAGCATATACGTATAGAATCATTCATGACATTGGACTCAATAAATAAAAATAGTTTATTATTAGCCAATTAATTTAGGTCTTTGTTCCCTCACCTTTGGTTGATAGTAGATCCTCGTTCAAGCTTTGTAAATCACTTTTAAACTACGTGGAAACCTAACAAATTTATATACTTTAAATTAAAATTAATTCCCATGAATTTAAACTAATAGAAACTGAGGGGTCACATGTGTGGCAGCACCTGTGGTCTCAGTTTCTGCGACCACAGGGTGTGTGGTCGCAAGGTGTAGTCGCATATCTTACGACCACACATGCGACCACACCCTCCCTGGAAACTTCCTGAGGGCATGTGGTCGCAAGGTGTGGTCGCATATCATGCGACCACACCCTTCCTGGACTTCTCGAGGGTGTATGGTCGAATATGTGTGTCTCGTGTGGTCGCATATCATGCGACCACACGTGTGACCACACGTGTGATGGTCGGCTTTTTCACTCTTAAATCCATTCCTTCATGTTTGGATTCCTTGACTTATCATCATGGTGCTTCCTATGATTGTTCTATGGTTTAGAACTAATATTTTTATACACAATCCATTGTCCACATAATTCTTTCATGGATTTCCTTGGAATTTGTTCCATGGATTGATGATTGGGGTCTCACTTAAATCCCATCTCCTTCATGATCTATTCTAGGATTTCAATTGACATGGGGAATGTTCCATACCTTAAACATGTTGAAGATTCAGAGGTCTTCTCTAAATTTTTCCTTCTCAGTCTTCCTCTTCAATTCTCCTTCTCTTCCTTCTCTTCTCTTTCTCTCACTTTTAGTTTGAGTTCTAAAAGGATGAAAGAGGCTAAGGGACGTCCTATTTATAGAGGAAAATCCTTCCCAATAAGCCCTACTTAGTTTAGGAATGAACCCCCTTTGGATTAGGAAGGTTTCCTAAACTCGGTTCTTGTCTGGGTTCCGTGTGGTCGCTGGTGGGGTCACAGAACCCGTCGACCACACCCTCTGAAACATGCGACCACACAACCTAATTTCCTGTGGTTGCATTATTTTGAGGTGTGGTCGACCACACCTGTTTAGGTATGCGACCACACGGTCATAATTGACTGTATTTGGGTTAAATTTCATACCTGAGCTTATGGTTTCCTCACGCACTTGGTCCGCTTGGCTCGACCATGATAGGAAGACCTGATATAAGATGGTAAGACCGGTTAGTTTGATATGGGTCTTACATGTACCTTCAGTTACACCCTCCGGATAACGTTCTGAAAGTATTTGGTGCTGCTGGGTTTTATAAACCGGATGCTTTATTGGAGGGTATTGCACTCGATACGTATCCCTAGGTTCTCTTAATAAATTGGGGGGATTATTAACCAGCCCATCCTAACCAGAGGGACTTGCTCATGGTTACTACCCCCAGTTTAGAAAACAGTTTAAAAAAGGGCTTAGAAAAGATGAAATTTTTTTGATGTATAGTTTATACCTGCAATAACATGATATTTTAAGATGTTATTATGGTTAATTGGATATATAATTGATACTAACACATGGATATTTACAAATTTACCTTATCAACCTTCGGTCTTATCAAGCAATGCCTTTAAGGTGAAGACAACGAGGATGGAAGGTTAACTTACCTCCACCTGCAGAGGATGAAGGTAATGTCGGACATGGTGGCTCCAACTCACCACCACCTCTACCACCTCCTCTTCCGTCGCCAGCTAACCTCCCATAGGCACCTCTAGTGCAAACTATGGCAGACATGTTAGCTATTATGGGCGGATTGATTCGCAACTTAAAGGAACAACAGAAGACCACGGGGGTTGTATTCATCGAGAACTAGCCACCATACATGGAACATCTCCAGCTCCACAGGCACAAGGCCAAGCACAAGGTGGAGGAATACCTCTAATCCCACTTGTTCCACATGTGCATGAGCAAGTGCCTCTAGAACAGACTCATCCAGGCCTGGTAGGCATCTAATTACAGCCTCAACAGGATGGGGCAAAAGTGAAGAGTAACTTTCAGCGCATGTACCCATTGAAATTCACTAGGGTTGGTACTAACCCAATGCAACCAACTGTATAGATCCAGGCCATGGAGAAGACTGTAAACCTTGATGTACACGGAGGCATAGAAGTTACTATGTGCAACTTTTCAACTAAAAGGGGTGCCTTATGGTTGATGGAAAGGCATACAATCTACATTGATTCGTCGCCATGGAGAGATTACATGGTGAATCTTTAAGGAAGCGTTCTACAAGAACTTCTTCCCTTAGAACTTTAGAGATAAAAAGGAAGTGGAGTATCTTAATCTATGCTAGGGAAGTGATAGGTGTATAATTTTTATATTTTTATTCTCTTTACACTATGATTTTTAATGTGTTTTATGGGTTATTGAACTGAATATGATGAATTTTATTAATTTGACATATTTTAGAGACATGGTGAATTAATTGTTAAAAGATAGGAAAATTTCAGCATTCTTAATATTGATGTTCTGAGTTTCATGTAGGTTTTTGATGTAAAAGGAGTTTCAGAATTAAAAAGTTTTCTTCAGTAAAATTGTAGAGGACGTCTCAACCTTTTCGGAATGATATTATGGAGAAAAATCTGAGTTCGTTTGGGTCTTCAAACATAGCTTTAAAGTTTGACACGAAAATCTAATCGAATCCAAATTGGAGTAGCCCTCTGATATGATAAAAGCATTCAACGGTGGATGTAAATTCCATAAAGAATCTCCTAATCAAGTTAGGAAACCTAAACCTACAATAGAAGACTCCAAAGAAGAAAAGAAGACTCTACAATTTTAGAATTCTAAATAGAGAAGGACTCCTAAACAAAGAATGAATCCTATATAAAGAAGGAGTTATAAGTTACAAAGGATTGTCATGTTTTATATATAGAGCACTAGTGTGATAATCAATCTCTCTCTCTCTCTCTCTCTTTTGCTAGAAATTTTTTTATTTCTGAAAGGATTGTAATGTCTAGCTAATCTTCTCATTCAGTTCAAGGGAATTTTGAAGCCCAAACTCATGTCAATGGTGTAATTTCTATTCAGTAATGTTGTTCTTCTTCTCTCTTTTAATGGAATTGCTTATGTTATTCTGTTATCTTTAATTATGATATTTGTCTAAATAATTTAGTAATGACCTGCTGAATCAGTTAGATTAATATTAATTGCTAGATCTAAAATCTATGATACGTAATCGTCCTGATTCTAATCATAAGTAACAAACAGTGCTAGATGATTATTTCCAAATTTTCATCTTATCATTGTGAATAATATAACCTAAGTTAAATAATCTCCGTTTGTGTGTGATTGTTTCTTAGATTGATCTGTTTACCACTCTCTTAATGCTGCTATTAAATTAAACATTGAGAGCTTATTCAGTGTTGTTCAATGATTAGATCTCTCTGAAGAGCTTGTTTTAGTAGAGATACTTAAGGGAAAACTCGAGTAACAGAGCTTATTGTTATCTAGGGTCTTTAATTCTAATTGGAAGGAAGAGATTAACGTTGCGATTAATTTTACTGATTGCATGTATGGGTGGATATTGAACCAAGAACTAAATTTTCTCATCTAATTATTTTTCTATTTAAATTCTGTCTGCTTACTTTCAATTTGATTCAAACAACCAAACCCCCCTTTTTGTTATTGTGTTTAATTTAGCATTAATTAGTATATTTAGTTTGAGTAGAATATAAATTTTAATCAACTCATTCTCTGTGGGATCGACCTTTGCTTATCCTATTTATAGTTTATTAATTAGGTCAATAAAGAAATATTTATTTAAATTGGTGCATTTGACACGCTACCAAATTTTGGCACCATTGTCGGGAAGTGAATTTTGATTAGTTTTTATATATCTCTTTTAATTTTTCTTTTTCGGATTAGTTTTTGATTTTAAATTTTTTATTTTATTTAATTTTTATTCAGTTTCTTTTTCTCTTATTAAGTTTTTTTTTAGTTAATTATCTTAGCTAATTGTGTGAGTTTATGATTCTAACGCTATCCACTCAAAAAGGAGATCTGAATTTTGATCCAGAACTTGAACGTACTGTGCGTTGGTTAAGAAAAGAAGCTAGGTAGATTACAACAGAAAGAGAATCATTTCCTCTCATAGGATTTATTTTTGAAAGTTCTTCGAGTGACTCTAAATAAGAAGAAATCATGGCTGAGAATGACAGGACATTAAAGGAGTTGGCTACTCCTGATTTTAAGCAACAATTTTAATGCATTCAATACACTACTTTGGATGTCTCTTTTGAGCTTAAGTCTAGTCTAATTTATTTGTTGCCTAAATTCCATGGTTTTACAAGTGAAGATCCAAATAAACATCTGAAGGAATTTCATGTAGTGTGTTCTAGCATGAAACCGACAAGAGTGTTGGAAGAACAAATTAAACTAAGAGCCTTTCCCTTTTCGTTATCAGACGATGCGAAAGATTGGCTCTATGACCTACCATCTGGGACAATCACTACATGGAATGAAGTCAAAAGGATATTTTTGGAAAAATACTTTCCAGCCTCTAGAGCCGCCACCATCAGAAAGAAAATCTATAGCATACGATAGTACACTGGAGAACACTCCATGAATATTGGGAACATTTCAAGAAACTATGTGCTAGCTGTCCACATCACCAGATAAGTGATCAACTCCTAATTCAGTATTTTTATGAAGGATTATTGCCTATGGAAAGGAACATGATAGATGCAGCAAGTGGAGGAGCTCTAGTAGATAAAACCCCTGAAGTTGTAAGAAGGTTAATTGCAAACATGGCTACGAATTCCCAATAATTTGGTACAAGAAACGATGCACCACTCAAATAGGTGAATGAGGTAAATACATCTTTTCTCAAACAATAGTTATCTGACCTTTCCTCTCTTGTTAGACAAATGGCTGTAGAAAATTTACAGCAGGTAAAAGCTTGTGGGATATGTCTAATGGCAGGACACTCAACTGATGTATGCCCAACACTTCAAGAAGGATCCACAGAAAAAGTCAATGCCGCTAGTCATTTTCTAGGACCACCAAGGAAATATGATCCCTTCTCTAACACAAACAATCCATATTGGAGAGATCATCCAAACTTGAGCTACAAAGGAAACGAACTAGCAGGGAAAAATTTCTTTCAAAGTAGACAACCTACATTGCAACCAAGGCAACCTACTCCTCAGAATTTAAACTCGTCTCTAGAAGACATAGTCACATCTCTTGCTCTCAATACTAAACAATTTCAACAAGAAACAAAATCCAACATTCAAAGTCTAGAGAGCTAGGTGAGTCAAATGGCAACTATTGTAAGTCGTTTAGAAGTTCAGGTTGGAGAAAAATTACCATCACAAACAGTTGTAAATTCAAAAGAGACTGTAAATGCAATAACCCTCCAAAGTGATAAAGAACTTGAGGAGCCAAGAAAGGTGATTCCTGCTATACTAAATAAAGAAGAAATTGAGAAACAAATAGAGAAAGATGAAATAGCTGCTCAATCTGAGGTGACACCCAAACCTTCCATTTTGTCTAAGACTAATCCTCTTCATTTTCCTAGCAAATTTATAAAATCCAAGAAAGATGACAAGGATAAGGAAATTCTAGATTTGTTTTGTAAAGTGGAGGTAAATATATCCCTGTTGGATGCAATCAAACAGGTACCCAGGTAGCAAAATTTCTTAAAGAGTTATGCACTAACAAAAAAAAGTTGAATGGTAATGAAATATTAAGTATGGGAGAGAATGTCTTAGTGGTCCTCCAAAGAAAACTTCCTCCCAAGTGTAAAGATCCAGGTATGTTCATCATTTTCTGTAAAATATGTAATACCAGAATTGAGAGAGCTATGCTAGATTTAAGAGCATGTATTAATATAATGCCACAATATATTTATGCTTCATTAAATCTAGGCCCTTTGAAAGAAACGGATGTCATTATCCAACTAGTTGATCGTACTAATGTGAACCCTGAAGGGGTACTTGAGGATGTTCTTGTGCAGGTAAATGAGTTAGTCTTTCCAGCTGATTTTTACATTCTAGACATGGAAGATGATATCTCACCTAATCCAGCACCTATCTTATTGGGAAGACCATTCTTGAATACAGCTCGAACAAAGATAGACGTTCATGATGGTACCCTCACAATGGAGTTTGATAGTGAAGTAATTCATTTTAATATTTTTGAAGCCACAGAACACTCTACTGATTTTCATTCGGTTTTTGCTATTAATACTATTGATTATAGGTTATAGGAAGTGTTTGAATTAAATAATAATAATGAACTTGAGGTTGCAATTACCACAGAATTACAGTTAGAGGAGAACAACGAAATAGAGATTAGTAAAGAATTGAAGGAGACTGTGACAGCTTTACATTCTTTAAAACTAATTCCAAAAAAATGTGGAGTTTCTTTTATAAAGCTACCTGAGTCTCATAAAAAATTATTACCATCTGTTTTGCAGGCTCCTACCTTGGAATTGAAGCCATTGCCAGTCCATTTAAAGTATGGATACCTAGGAATGAATGAAACATTACCGGTAATCATTGCAAAGAACTTGACACCTAGTTGTGAGGACAAAGATGGAAAATATTTTGAAGTTGCCACCTAGATTTAGGTCTAGGACCTTAGAAATGTGAAATCTCACCCCAAGGTAAGACTTCGATTGACTCATGACCCTTAGATTGGATTTCTGCTCCATCAGAGATTGGGTAAGCGTCGGGTTACAGTTATGGGAAGGGGTTAGGCACCTAAACCGCCCGATCGAAATCGGTCTCCTATACCTTTCCTATGCTAGACTCTATTTGTTTAGCCAAACCAAACCAAGTGGCTTGATATCATTGAACCGAATCTGTATCCCTCAGATTGCCTATGTATTACGGATTTATTCTGAAAATCAGGTTCACCATCGTAGTTCAGGTGTGATTAAAGTTTATGGATGTGATTTATGCTTGTGCATAATTAAGTTCATTGTTCAAATTGAAGTTTATGCTTGAAAGGTTGAGAAACCCTATGGGTTAGGATCTGGATAGTCTATGTGGACTGATAGATAGTCCTAGTGGATCTAAGAATAACCCTATTTGGGTTGAAATATGGATAACCCATTCTGGGTTGGAATGTGGATAACCCTATGTGGGTCAAAATGTGGATAAATATCCTAGTTGATCTATGGATAGTCAAAGTGGACTAAGGTTTGGATCCGAATTTGGGTTTCTCCAAATGGCCTACGTATCCTAGGGTTTGTCCTAGGAATCAGAATCCACGTAGTTCAAACTGGATAACCCTATTTGGGTCAAAATGTGGGTAAGTATCCTAGCGGATCTATGGATAGTCCGAGTGGACTAAGGTTTGGATAACCCTTTTTGGGTTGGAATATGGAAATATATCCTAGTGGATCTATGGATAGTCCGAGTGGACTAAGGTGTGAATAAATATATCCTAGTGGATCTATGGATAGTCCGAGTGGACTAAATTGTGGATCCAAATTTGGGTTTCTCCCAAATGGCCTGCGTATCCTAGGGTTTGACCTAGGAATCAGAATCCGCGTGGTTCGGGACTCTGGGTTGAATGGGAATGGATATCCTAGTGGATCTATGGATAGTCCGAGTGGACTAAATTGTGGATAACCCTATTTGGGTTAAAATATGGGGGATATCCTAGTGGATCTATGGATAGTCCGAGTGGACTAAATTATGGATCCGAATTTGGGTTTCTCCCAAATGGCCTACGTATCCTAGGGTTTGACCTAGGAATCAGAATCCGCGTAGTTCGGGAATGATAACCTGTTCTAGGTTAATGATTGAAAACCTATTCTAGGTTTAGGGTTTAGAAACTATTCTAGGTTTAGGGTTTAAAACCTATTCTAGGTTTAGGGTTTGCCGAGGGGCAAAATCGTCATAAATTACCCTTTTCATCCTGAATTCTAATTTTGGAAGGTTTGGCAAAGTATTTTTCTTTCTTTATTAAGGTTTTTATTATTCCCATTATGCTCTTCCCAAGAATGTGGGTGCCTAAATGCACGTCCCCACACCTAATATATTTGCTAGGTGTTCAGATATGGCAATTCGACTAGGGTGTTGCATAAATTAAATTATTGCCCAAAATAGAATATTCTATCTAAATATGACATATAAAACATTTATGGCAAGAAATTCACATGTAGTAAGATTGTTTAAAATCTTTCAAATATGGTATGTATTGCAAATAAGGCAAGGACCTATATGGCATGATCTAATATGCTATCTAAGCATGACAATTCCTAATATGGCAATGACAATGAGCATCCAAACATGGCAATGAGTGTCTAAATATGGCAATGAGCATCTAATATGGCAATGAGCATCTAAATATGGCAATGAACATCCAAATATGGCAATGAGGATCTAATATGGCAATGAGCATCCAAATATGGTAATGAGCATCTAATATGGTAATGAGCATCTAAATATGGCAATGAGCATCTGAATATGGCAATGAGCATCCAAATATGGCAATGAGCATCTGAATATGGTAATGAGCATCTAAATATGGCAATGAGCATCTGAATATGGCAATGAGCATCCAAATATGGCAATGAGCATCCAAATATGACAATGAACATCTGAATATGGTAATGAGCATCTAAATATGGCAGTGAGCATCAAAATATTCATGATGAAAAATTCAACGGTATAAATCACTATTGATGGTAATCTAACCGTTCAAATTTATTTCAATCACTCCCAAAGATAATCTAATGGTCCAAATCACTGAAGATGGTAATTCAACCGTTCGGATTCATTTAAATCACTTTTTATGTCATCCAATGGTTCAGATCGCATATTAACATGCATCATATGATTAAATCTTGAAAATCAATGGTTTATATCAACTTAAATCACATTAACATGCAAATAATATGATCAAATGAAGCAGATCGGGTATGAAGCAAAATTGATTAGGTTTGTGCATATCAAGTGGGAACCATCTAATAATTAATGTGAAAACCTGATTTGAGATGAGAGTCATCTGATTTAAAATGGAATAAATCATTTAGAGATGGGGACAACTCAATTATGATGGAATTTAGTCCGATTTAATGGATTGATCTCATTAACCTGGGATTGATCCAATCTGAGGACAAAAAAATTAAACCAATATGGATGCAATTGGTTTGAGGAGATCACATCATATATATGACATAAAATACAGCATGAACCAAATGCCACATATGGTTCGATAAAAAAATGTATATAACCAAATAAGCATTGAAATAGGCAATCTTAACTGAATATGCTACCCAGATCCTGAATCAAAACAAATAGCACAATAGAGAGAATAGAGAAGATAAACAGCTTAACATACCAATGGCCAGGAGGTAGGTCGATTGAAGGAGAGGTGCTGTGATAAATTCGGCAATGGGACTGCAGCAATAGGTGGACAGATCTGCTATGAGGGTGATTTTGGGAGCTGGTAGAGTTGATTTGTGGCAATCCTTCCATAGGTATTCATAGGTGAATGCGCGGCGACCTTGAGCTTTCGCCCCCACGAAGAAGATGAGAGGGGGGAAATCGAGGGATCATTCCTACTCAGTTTTGTCCCCCTGTCTTCCTCTTCTTCCCCGTCACTTCCTCCTTTTCTCCTCCTCTCTTCTCGGTCTTTCTTTCTCTCTTTCTCCCTTCCTTTCTTTATTTTTTTTTATTTTTTTCCTCCTTTTCTCCACCGACTCCTCCTTTCTTCTCCACCTCTTGCTTCTTCTTTTTTCCCCTTCTCTTTTTCCCCCGATCTTCTCCTCTCGATTCTTCCCCATCTTTTCGGATTTGCCTCCCCTTTTTTTTTTTTTTCCCCACTCACCGCTCTCTCTCCCTTTCTCGATTCCCCTTTTGGTTCCCACTTCTTTTGTTTTTTTTTTATTTATTCTTTCTCTCTCTCTCCTCCCCCTCTCTCTACTTCTTTCCTTTTTTTTTTATTCTTTTTCCCTTTCTTATTTTATTCTTTTTTCTTCTCCTTTCTCACTCCCTCCGGATTCTCCTCCACTTTCTCTTTTTTTATTATTATTTTTTTTATCTCCTTCCTTCCACTTCCCGGATCTCCTCTTTCTTTCCTTTCTTTATAATTTTTTTTCTTCCATATCTTCTCCCCTCTTCTTTCTCTCAGGTCTCCTCCTTTCTCCTCAATCTTCTCGATTTTCTCCTCTTTCTTTTTTCTGTTTTTTTTTCTTTTTATATTTCTTCTTTCCTTCTTCAACTTCTCTTCTTGATCCTCCTATTTGAGTCCTCAAATTCTCCAGATTCTCTCTATCACTCTCATTCTTCTCTCAACTCAATCTTTCCTTCTTCCTTCCTTTTTAGATTTTATTCGGATCCTACTTCCTTTTTATATAAAACATATAAGTATATAATATATTAATATATTAATATATATAATATAATATACATATAAGATATATGTATAGATTATATGATATATTATAATATATTATATATTATATAAACATATAAATAATATATAAAAGAAATACATGCATAAGCGCCGACATGAATTGTTCTGAATTGACAAGGATTAACTGGGTTGGGCCAAACTGGCTTGGGTTGAGCTGAGTTGACTGGATTGACTGGAATTAAATGGGTTTTCACTATCATTTCATGGGCCATTTCCGCTGTCATCCCGCACAGAATTTTTCGCTAGCCTTTATTCTAAATTTTCTACGTTCACTTTGTAGAACATTAAAAATGAGGAATATTGGAGCTTGAATCACCTTATTTGGAAATAAAATGGCCAACATATGAATTTTTGAAGTTTAAGAAGATCAATTATCGATAATTTGGTTGACCATTCTACATGGGATCCTTCGGAGGCTTCTACCGAAAATATTTACGTCCACTTTGTAGAGCACTAAAAATGGAACATAATGAGACTGAAATCAATTGATTTGGATATGGGATGATCAAAATATAAATTTTTTGAATATTAAATGACCATTTTCATATGTAATTTTGCATGGGACCCTCTGGAGACTTCTATCCGAGATTTTCCACGTCCACTTTGTAGGACATCACAAATGAAGAACAATGGCCTTGGAATTGTCTGAATCCGACGTAGAACGGAAAAATATGAAGCTTTGAAGTTCTAACGATAACTTTGCATGCAAGCTTACACGGGACCTACTGGTGACTTTTACTTGGGATTTTTTACGTCCACTTTGTAGAACATCATGAATGAAGAATAATGGTCTTGGAATCATCAGAATCCGATGTCGGATGATCAAGATATGATGATTTGAAATTCAAGCAATTCGACTTAGGATAATTTGCATGAAGGCCCCTGGGATTATTATTATTTATAATAATTTTAGAAACCTCCCTTATATGTATCATCCGACTAAAATGGTCATATCTTCTTCATTTGATATCAGAATTGAGCAATTCTGGTTTCATTTCAAAGATAATTCTATGACCTATGCATCCATGTAGATAATAGCCCATGACCCTGCTGTGGGGATCAGTGGAGAATCACAAATCTTTAGGTTAAAGGTCGAAAACCTGCCATATTGGTTCACTTATGCCAGGGGTGTCAAAAATGGGGTGTTTACAGATGCCCGTCTTTAGCCGAGATTGTTATCAGTTGAAGGCTAAAGATAAAAGAACCACATTTTTGGGGTATGAGTGATATTGTTTATTGGGCTGCACTTAGGGTAATTCTTCCTAAACTGCCTACGTATTCTAAAGGTGTCCTAGAAATCAAACCCAGAACGTAGTTCGACTGGCAAGAAGGTTTGCTCTTCTTGGAGAATTGATGAATGTTCTTGAATGAAGCTAGGCTGTAAATACAAGGCTCATTTGTAGGCTGGGAACCTCTTCTTGCTGAGGTGACTCATGATGCAAGGTATGTGTGGGTTTGGACCCGGCTTGATCCATTTGTAGGCTGATAAACCTCTTCTTGTATGAAGCTAGGCTGTGAATACAAGGCTCATTTGTAGGCTGGGAACCTCTTCTTGCTGAGGTGACTCATGATGCAAGGTATGTGCGGGCTTAGACCCGGCTTGATTCATTTGTAGGCTGATAAACCTCTTCTTGTATGGAGCTAGGCTGTGAATACAAGGCTCATTTGTAGGCTGGGAACCTCTTCTTGCTGAGGTGACTCATAATGCAAGGTATGTGCGGGCTTGGACCCGGCTTGATCCATTTGTAGGCTGATAAACCTCTTATTGTATGAAGCTAGGCTGTGAATACAAGGCTGATTGCAAGAGCTTGGGCTCGACTTGGATTTGTCTAGATGGAAGACTTGATGTCTTATCTTTGATTGAACTGAGGCTCTTTTGATTGAGATTCTGAGATTGTTTTTTTCTGAATAAGCTAGGGCTCTGCATTTGATTCACTTATAGACTGAGATTGAATTGATCTTTGAATGAGCTAGGGCTTTGCATTCACTTATAGGCTGAGATTGACTTGATCTTTGAATGAGCTAGGGCTCTGGATTTACTTATAGGCTGAGATTGACTTGATCTTTGAATGAGCTAGGGCTCTACATTTGATTCATTTATAGACTGAGATTGATTTGAACTTTGGATGAGCTAGGGCTCCTCATCTGATTCTGAAATGAATAAGAACTCAGAATGTCACATTTAGGGTAAGGAATTTGCTATTGATTCTGAAATGAGCAAGAACTCAGAAGGTCACTTATAGGGTGATACTGAATGACTCATCTTGGCAGTTCCTACCAGCTTTGGACCTTCGGGATTGAAAATAGGAATATCATTCTTGGAAGCTCTATGGCTATGAACCTTTAGGATGCTTGAAAGTGACCCATACAGGAAAGCTTTGTTGACTTTGAACCTTTAGGGTTGAAATCTGACCCATCTTGGAAGTCTCTTGACTTTGAACCTATAGAGTGCTGGACATATTTAAAATGATGGTGAATTCCTTGGTAGTTTTTCAAGTTTTTTTTTTTTGCTCTTGCTTTATTGGTGAAGGCACAAAACATGACATCAATGGAAATGATGTCATGGACTTCGCTGGCATGATACCTAGATTTGAAAATTTCCATTTATGACCTGGTACTGAAAGTTTGACTCAAATTCAGCACGGTAGGGATGACTTGGTTACTCCCTTTGAAGGGTTCCATGTAATTTAAAGGTGATGATTTTCTTCAGCCAACATTGGTGTTGTTGGATTTTGGATTGAAAGAAACTCTAGCGAGGATTTTGGACAAGAATGAGGGGAGCTTGATAGTCTCTAACCAAAGTGATTTTATTGATTGACCTTGGTGTTAGACTATCGAGGGGCATCTGATCAACTAATTTCTTTGACTGTGCATTATGGTAGACCAAATTGGTAGAATAGCCATGCGGCGATGAAATGTGACATGGGTTTGGCCCTTGATCTAGGCTTATGAAAAGTTCAGGGCCTTGCAATATTGTTGTGCCAATTTTGAAAGATTAATGAATCATGGCCCCAATGTAGGCATGAGGAGCAAAGGATTTGAAGTGTTCCTCAGAGAATTTGGTGACCAAATCCTAACAGGTGAGCGACCACGTTGGATTTTCTTCATCAATAGGATTGGGAGAACTGAGAAATTGGTAAAAACCAACTTGAATGGACCTACTTCTATTGACTAGGAAAGTCAGTGAATTCAGACTAGATAATGGATCCTAGATGTAATGCTCCTGATCAAGTTCAATTCCTCTACATAAGGTATATCTATGCCCCAGTGTCTGCATGTTGTGACAGACTACTATTGTAGTGTGCTAGGGCAAGATAGAAGGAAACAGACAATCTAACAGAGTTAGAACTAGGTTGAATTTGGATTGTATCCAGAATTTGACCATGCTTCCAAGGTCAAGGGAAGATTGTAGAAAGTGACTTCTTTGATAAACCCTTCTTGAATCTTGAAAAATAAGGGAACTGATGATTTGAATGAATTTGGCTACATCCGTAACCAGGCCATGAGAATTTGCTCTCTCCCTAACATGACCAAAGGATTTGAAGATAGAATTCTATTGAAAGGCAATACTATGGAGCCCAAAAGGCAAACCGACAATGGTTTGTTCAACTCCTCTGAGTATGATTCATTGGAGAGCAAGAGGGGTTCATTTCCTTATGGAGGGTAGACTGGGTATGACACTTGTCTACATGAACCACTGAATTTTTCTATGTAGGGCCAATGAGGGCAATGCTTTAGGGTTGCATCAGGTCGCCTATCCCTACTGAGGTATTATGGGTTTCCCATTGAGGTTTCTCGGGTTGCCTTTCCCTGCTGAGGTTTCTTTTCTTCCCTTTATTTTTTTTTTCATTTTCTTCTTTTTGCAAACCCCATCTTGGGTTGAATAAAGAGTCCTGATATGGTGAGGATATTGCCAAAATTATGGTCCTATCCAATGGTCTGAAACCCTTAGGGGAAATCTGAACGACATGACTTTCATGACAAATGGGTAGCCTTGCCCCACTGTTTAAGTTGACATCTACACGCATTGATAAGCGGGCAGCTATTTGAATCATCACTAAAAGTGACATTAGGGAACTATAGTCCCACACCAAAATTAAAAATGGTGCCGAATTATGTTTTCCTTTCTTAGAGATATTCAGATGGAACACGTGTCCCAACAAGCTATATCGAGATTCTGAATCAGTCACGGTCATATCTGGGCCTGAAACCTTTAGGTTTGTTGAGAAGTATTGATGTTGAAGGTCCAAGAGGACTGATGTGAAATTGTTCACATGGGTCTACCATTGGGAGAGTGTTTGGTTGTTTATGTAGAATGGGTTTATCTTACCGAGAAGATCCCATTTTATTAGCTTGAGAAATGAAGGGCTTATAGGAACCTTGGGAAGCCGTCGGATGTAATGAACGACAGATGAGAGTTCCAATCAGATTCATGAATTTGTACATAAGATGAGACATGATCATGAGATACAATGCCATAAAAAATTGATAATCAAAAGAAGGGCTTGTGATAGAGAATCCTTGGAAGACCGTCAGATTGATAAACGGGAGAGAGAGTCTAATGCCGATGAGAAATATTTCTCTGATGATGAAGAAGTGATGAGATCGTCTCCTGTAAAGGCGGGATGTGATTGGCCAAAATCAAAAGTCTGGTCCAACATGCTGTGAGTGTCGACGAACGATCGCACTTGCTTTTAGGCTTTAGTTGGAACTACCATCTTCTTGAAGTGAGAGGGAAAATTGGCTTACTGTCGAGCTCCAATGCCATTCAACATCTTGCTATTTTCTTTTCTTTTTTTTTTTTTTTTTTTTTTTTTTTGATGTAGAGGCCACATAATGCAGTACTTCGCTTGATCGCAAAGTTGAATCATGACTTTCAATATTGGATTTGAATCTTCTTCTTCCAAACATTTCCAATCAGATAGAACATCTTTGCCCCAATTAGCACTCTGATCTTCTGTAAACTTTATGAGCATTTGTGATTGCTCATATAGTATCTGATTTTATCTGAACGGTGAATCCGTATGCTGTCCTCTAGAAGTTACTCATCACCTTCTGTCTGATGTGACTACCTCCCATTATTGATGTAGATAAAACATAGGCTTGGATTTCTATTTTTTTTGTTGGGTATCCAATGACCTCATTCTTTGATTTTGAGATTGATCATTCATCATGTATCTCTTGCTTGCAGATGATGTACTTTGTAAGAACTTTGGTATTTCCATCTTTTTGGTGGCACATCTATCCTCCACTCATTTGTACTGATTGGCTGACCTGTTGATATGATCTGTTATTATGTAATGCTTTTCTTGGAATCTTTTCATAGATAGAACAAATGGCAGCTTCTCCAATACATGTTTCTTGAGACTACTCTTGTGTCTCCCGATTGATCATTTAAAGCTTTCCTAGACGGGTTGGACCTTTCTTTCTCAAGAGGCCAGGTGGCGTAGAAGTTCAGGAGATGGCTCATCATTTCAATCATCTTCAGAGTCAGAATTGACTGCGCACGTAGAATAGGAGGATGTATGAAACTGGAAGGAAATGTATGGAAGAGACAAAGCACAGAGATTGAAATCCCAAATGGGGTGATTTTCTTTTACTTGCAGGACATATTAGACTAGGCTTGTCAACAAGCATATCAATCTTGGACCCAGACATGGATGACCTATCGAATACCGATAATAAAAAGTTGAAACAACTAGTTCGTCCAAGCGGCTCTAGTTGGGCATAATGCCTTCGACGACCACCTTCAGTCGTTGTGGGAATAAATCTTCCTTCAGACCTCTAACAGCAGGACTCATCATGCCTCTCTATCAATAGGTGCAAGATACCTACCTTTTAGGGTTCCAAAGAATTCTTACCCTTCTTTTTTTTCAGTTTGGGATCCATTCATAACCGGACTATTGCTTTTTAAGCTCAAGGTTATTCTGGTTCATGCCCTAGTTTGGGGTTCAATGGATTTATCAATGGGCTGCTTCTAGTTGAGTACAAAATCATTCTACCTTATGCCCCAGCTTGGGGAGCAAGGGGTATCGCCATTGCACTACACCATTTTGAGTCCAAGATTGGACTAGTTTATGCCTTGGCTTGGGGGGTTCAATGGATTTTTTTCATTAGACCACTCTCAATTTGGGTCTAAGGTCAATTTGGTCCATGCCCCAGTTTAGGGCATAATGGCTTTTCTTATTAGACTGCATTCAATTTAGGTCCAAGGTCAATCTGGTTCATGCCCCAGTTTATGGGTTAAGGGTTTCATCATTGGACCATTCCCTAGCTGTGATTTTGGTTCCTATCCTAGCCTAGGGCATATCGGACCTCGTCTTTGGTCAACCCTACTGCTCAGAAAAATTCCATTCCCTCTCTTTGAACAATGAGAAATATGAGGGCAACTCTTTGGATTCTAGCATTTCCTTGGCCAATGGGGCAAAAATGCCCGAGATGAGACAACACTATCATAGCTGAAGGTTCATGATTTCTTGATGACTCCAGAATCTAGAATTGATCTTTATTGACAAGCAATGAAGAATGCTTCTCATTCACCATTCCTAACGGCTATCCTAACTTATAGCACTAGGCTATGATAGACATGGATCGGGCTCTAATTGATAGAGCCAGAGATTGATTTTGAATCGGTCTCTGATTGATAGAGATCAAGATTGACTTTGAATTGGTCTCTGATTGATAGAGATCAAGATTGACTTTAAATTAGTCTCTGATTGATAGAGATCAAGATTGACTTTGAATTGATCTCTGATTGATAGAGATCAAGATTGACTTTGAATTGGTCTCTGATTAATAGAGATCAAGATTGATTTTGAATTGGTCTCTGATTGATAGAGATCAATATTGACTTTGAATTGATCTCTGATTGATAGAGATCAAGATTGACAGTCATGGACTGGGCTCTAATTGCTAGAGGCAAGGATTGCTTGAGTTGGGCTCCGATTGATAGAGGCCAAGAAGACAATCATGGATTGGACTCTAATTGATAGAGATGATGGATTGATTGAGTTGAAATGACTAAAATTCTCTTTGATTCCTTCATGAAATGGAACATGGACCAGAGGTAATGGTTGAACAGGCCTACAGGCTAACTCATGCTCACATTGAGTTTATATAAATGGAACATTCCTTAGTTCCAACATGAATTGGAACCTGAACTGGAGTTGACAGTTGGGCAAGCCTAGGAGGTAATTAAATTCAAATGAATGGAACTCTTCTTAGTTCCAACATAAATCAGAACATGAACCACAGTTGATGGTTCGACAGGCCTAGTGGCTAATTGAATTCAAATGAATGGAACTTTTCTTAGTTCCAACATGAATCAAAACTTGAACCATAGTTGATGGTTGGATAAGCCTAGTGGCTAATTGAATTCAGATGAATGGAACTTTTCCTAGTTCGACATGAATCAGAACCCTAACCAAAGTTGATGGTTGGTTAAGCCGAGTGGCTGTTTAAATTCAAATGAATGAAACTTTTCCTAGTTCCTGACATGAATCAGAATCCTAACCAAAGTTGATGGTTGGATAAGCCTAGTGGCTAATTGAATTCAGATGAATGAAACTTTTCCTAGTTCCAATATGAACCAAAACCTAAATAGGAGGTGAAAGGTGAAAAAAGCCTAGGGGCCAAATGCCTCCTCCATTTTAACATGATCTGGGAGGTGATGATTGAACCTACCTAGGGGTTAAACCTTTCTTCAGTTCTGAGTTGAATCAGAAATGGTGGTTGAATCTGGGGTTGAATATTTTTTTGATTCTGAGATGAACTAGATGTGATTAAATCTGCCTAGGGGCTGAATCTTTTCTTAATTTTGGATGAACTGAAATGATGATTGGACCTGCCTAGGGGCTGAATATTTCCTTCAGTTCTGAGATGAACCAGAAATGGTGGTTGAATCTGGGGCTGAATATTTCTTTGATTCTGAGATGAACTGGGTGTGATTGAATCTGCCTAGGGGTTGAATCTTTCCTTAATTCTAGATGAACCAAAATGATGATTGGACTTGCCTAGGGGCTGAAACTTTCCTTAATTCAAAGGTGAATAAGGAACAATGATTGGATTTTCCTAGGGACTGAATCTCTTCTTAATTCAAGAATAGGGAAAAATAATTGGATTTACCTAGGGCTAGATCTTTCCTTAATTCTAAGGTAAATCGAGAACGGTGATTGGATTTGCCTAGGGGCTGGATCTTTCCTTATTTCAGAGATGAATCGAGAACGGTGATTGGATTTGCCTAGGGGCTGAATCTTTCCTTAATTCAGAGATGAATCGAGAACTATGATTGAATTTGCCTAGGGGCTGAATCTTTCCTTAATTTTGAGATACATTGAGAACTATGATTGGATTTACCTAGGGACTAAATCTTTCCTTAATTCTAAGGTATATTGAAAACTATGATTGGATTTGCCTAGGGGCTGAATCTATCTTTCCTTAATTCTGAGATGAATCGAGAACTATGATTGGATTTGCCTAGGGACTGAATCTTTCCTTAATTCAGAGATGAATCGAGAATGGTGATTGGATTTGCCTAGGGGCTGAATCTTTTCTTAATTCTGAGGTGAATCGAGAACTATGATTGGATTTGCCTAGGGGCTGAATCTTTCCTTAATTCTAAGGTACATTGAGAACTATGATTGGATTTGCCTAGGGGCTAAATCTTTCCTTAATTCTAAGGTATATTGAGAACTATGATTGGATTTGCCTAGGGGCTGAATCTTTCCTTAATTTTGAGATGAATCAAGAACTATGATTGGATTTGCCTAGGGGCTGAATCTTTCTTAATTCAGAGATGAATCGAGAACGGCGATTGGATTTGCCTAGGGGCTGAATCTTTCCTTAATTTTGAGGTGAATCGAGAACTATGATTGGATTTGCCTAGGGGCTGAATCTTTCCTTAATTCTGAGGTACATTGAGAACTATGATTGGATTTGCCTAGGGGCTGAATCTTTCCTTAATTTTGAGGTGAATCGGGAACTATGATTGGATTTGCCTAGGGGCTGAATCTTTCCTTCTTTCTTACAAAATTTGATGTTCAATCAAGATCTAGATTCATGACTTCCATTGATTCATTTAGAAAGATAATATGGATGGATCTCAAGGTGGGAGATCAAGACAATTCCCTAATTGTAGGGGCCTCTCACCCTAAAAGGGTGGATATAGTTGCAGTTTGATTCTCTTTTCCAAAGGCATTGAAATCCAATGGAGAAATATCAAGATTCTAGACATCTAGAGGAGTAGAAGTCACATGCACAATTAAGGATGACTCAACCAAACAAGAGTTAGATCCCTCATAAGGGCGATTGGGTAAGCATTATCCAAGTCAATTTAATTGAATTTGATTAAGCAATGTGTTCAGTCTTGGGACCTCATGATTCCAAAATGGAAAATCAGTGGTACCAAGGTCTGGCCAATTGGATTACCGAATTCGATGAAATTGAAATGGATATATTAATCCGTCGTCCTTATTAGGGATGGTTAACAAAAGCGGTTCATGATTGAAAAAACCGATAAATTTCTACTTCATCATAATATCTATGCTGTGACGAAGATTTTCCGATCGTTTTTGAGATTGATGTACTAATATTGAACGGTCAACACAATGAGCTTTGTACGATGGAGGGCGTGTACAGACCGCCCACACTAATGTGTATGCGGGTATATGTAACCCTCACGCTCCCAACAAGTGAGAGACAAGAATACTCAAGTGTAGATCCAAACATGTTGACAAGTCAAGGACAAAAACGGGCAGAACTTCGACGTCTCGGATGTAAATATTATGATCGAGTGGATTTTACCATGTCGATTCAAAAATGGACCAAAAATAGCATACATGTGGCTCAAACTGGGTTAGGACAGAAAATGCCACCTTGACGAGGATGGGGTAACCTATCACCGAATGCTCGATGAATAATGGGCCCCCAATCCC
Organism: Protea cynaroides; assembly: GCA_028583415.1. Classification (NCBI taxonomy): domain Eukaryota; kingdom Viridiplantae; phylum Streptophyta; class Magnoliopsida; order Proteales; family Proteaceae; genus Protea; species Protea cynaroides. Next base: position 64,361,884 of record CM053274.1, read on the forward strand.
TTTATATACTATGTTGCAAGGATCCAAGCGATGTGGAGTAGCATAACGCATTCTCAGGCGGACCCAAGAAATGCTCGTTAGAGGCTGCTCGCTGGTCGTGGTCTCACAAAGTACAGGCCAAGGCTGTGTGTTTCGCCTAGCGGGCTGCCCCATATGCATGGGACCCGGTTCGACTACTCGCACGAATGTGTGACTGAACCCATTCCCCCAAAGCAATAATATACAAGCATAAATATAGTATCCTAAAATCTAGCATCCAATTCACACAAGAAAAGTTTTCATTTAGGAGTTTGCCATTTATATCCCCTGTGAAGTCGCCACTGTGAGGACAAAGATGGAAAATCTTTTGAAGTCGCCACCTAGATTTAGGTCTAGGACCTTAGAAATGTGAAATCTCACCCCAAGGTAAGACTTCGATTGACTCATGACCCTTAGATTGGATTTCTGGTCCATTAGAGATTGGGTAAGCGTCAGGTTACGGTTATGGGAAGGGGTTAGGCACCCAAACTGTAAGACCCGCACTTTGAAAACCCGGTCTAAACCTTGGTTTTGTGTCATGACAGGTCTTCCGATCATCACCGGGCCAGACGGGGCAAGCGGATAACAAACAGGTACAAAATCGGACCGAAGTCGACCAATTATACTTGATTTTAGGTATACCGGTCGATGGTACCGGTCTTGGTACCGGTCGACCGGTATGGCCTGCGCAGCTATGTGCGGGAATCTGGAAATTGGTCTCTGCGGGTCTCGCTTTCCTGATTTCGAATCCTAAAAGTTTCTTAATCCTAGTAGGGTTACTAAACCCTACTTTTAGCCTATAAATACACCCTTAAGCCTTCCCAAATCCTTTCCATTGTCTCTCACAAACCCTAGAGAAGAGAAAGAGCTTGGAAAGGAGAAGGAGCTAGGAGGAAGAAGGAGGTGCCGCCATTACCGTTCGACGACGCTCTCATTACGCCAGTCAACGGTAAGTGTTTGAATCCATCTTCTTACCCTATGTTAGTGGTGTGGGTGGATCAGTACCATGCAAAGTAGGTATTGATCTAAAACTTTAAATTGGCCAATAAACCCTAAGTTGCCGTCAAACCTTAGATTCGAGTTTCGAGATAATATTCATCGAAACGAGACTTAAATGAGTTGGGGATAACTCTAACTCAATGATTAAACTTAGAATGGATAAGAGAAACCATGGAAATCCATGGAGGATGGTCGACGGCAGTCGAAAAACCCATGTATGGTCTTCCGGAGACATACCGGTCGACTATACCGGTTGCACATAGTGCGACCGGTATGTTGCGACCGCTATCCCTAGGGAGGTTGCCTGTGGGGGACCGGCTGACCATACCGGTCGCCAGTTTTCCCCACAGAGCTGCGACCGGTATCTGCCACCGGTCAGCTCTGTGAGGGTATTTGTAACCCTGATGGTTTCCGACCAACATAAAACTCTAAGAATGTTATTTTAATGAAACCCTAATAATATTGTAGGACTTTGTGACTTGCCATTTGGATCTTGCGACGTGGAGCAAGCTAACCAAAGAGCGTCAGGTAAGGGAATCTGACCTAAGCCTAATAATTAATGAACAGTAAATTATTGTTAATCACCTGGTTATATGAGATGTGTTGTTTGTGCATATTCACATGCCATCCTTTACTTTCAGTTATTATTACTGTTCATGCATTGATAGGATGTGATTGTTAGGCATGTGATTGCTTTCGTTAGTGTGTGGAGTGGGGCTTGGGCCTGGGATCGCTCTTCACATTAGCACCTTTTGTAGATTTCTGTCTTAACATGCTTGGTACGGGTGGGGTATCAGGGGAAGGTCGTGGTACGGTGGTCTCCGATATTGATGTTGGCCTGGCCATGGTTATGTGGCACTGTGGTCTCTGAGTCGACGCTGGCTTGTCCATGATGCTTTAGCTCTATCTCTATGCCGTAGGGAGTTATGTTGGGATAGGGTCTACCTGCGTTATGTTTCTATCCTAGTGAGTTAGTTGCGGATAGGGCATCAGGGGAGGTGTGGGAATGCCTTAGCTCTATCTCTATGCCGTATACGGCTGTGCTGGGATAGAGCATACATTGATGACATATAGGATTGGTTAGTTGCGAGCCCAGTTTACGAGCCCTGGCCAGTAGGGGCTTAGGTACTGGTATGGATAGAGTATTAGGGGAGGTACGGGGGTATCTTAGCTCTATCTCTATTCCATGATGGGTGCATGTGGGCCAATGGGGGTGTGATCCATGAGGTGCCACACACTCGTGTATAGAGGTGCAGGTGCCACCAAACCTTTCTATAGCACATTGAAAACTTAAAACCAGACCACAGCATAAAATTGATTGTTACTCATGCATAATCTTGTGAAACTGTCTGATTGTCTTACTGAGCTGTGTTGGTAGCTCACCCCTTGTATATATACATGTTTTTAGATGTTGATGCAGGTTACATTATGGACGATTATGTGAATGCTCCGGCGTACGGTGGTGTGGCTGCTCTGGATGTACAAGTAGGGGAGGACGAGCATGATGCTTTATGCGAGTGCCCTTTTGGTGTGTACTTGTGATGGATTTTTATTTAGTTGTTCCCGTTATTTTTGTTTGGTATTAAGAGATGTAAAAGATATTATAGTTTATGTTTGGATTTAAATAATTGGATATTTTATTTAAATTATCAATAGATACTCAGTTCATTCAATTTAAAGTCATCTACTGTAATATTTATATTCTGATTGTTGGTTATGTGTAATGGTTTGTATGAATGGACACGGCCTATTCGAGATCATGGTGTGAACCGTTGGTTCAATGACGATTCACTCACACCATTCTGGTTGGATCAGAATTGGGGTGTGACAACTTGGTATCAGAGCTCTCGGGCTCTGTTCCAACAAACCATATTGCCCTTAACTGAGTCGATGAACTGAGTTAGGAAAAATTTAAAAATCTTAATACAAACGCACCCTAAGCATTGTTTGATACCTGAGACGGACTAAGAAAGAGAATAATATACTATGTTAAATATGAAACTTAACATGTGCACATACACTAGTTAGGAAAAACCTTGAAACTTTCAATAACTAAGAAAATGAGTATCTGATAAATAGTACTACAGTGTACGGTCCACAAACCGGACAATTACCCTGTTATATGTAAAACAGTCATGAGTAAGTGAAAGAAAATCATGGGGTAGGGGGCCTAGGAGGTATGGGGTCCGCTATATCATAGTCTCGCTCGTAAGCGACCCTGAGCCAGTGCACCTGATCCTGTGTAACTCGGAGGCTGTGAGTCAACTATGCTAGGTCACGGCTCATCTCCCGCTGAGCGTCCCTGAGCTCCATAAACATACCCATCACTGAGTCGGGAGGAGGCTGAGATGGTCCAACTGTAGGGACAGATGGTGGTGGTGGTGCCGGTGCGGGCTGTGGGGCGTGCACCGGTGCTTCCCCAACCATATCGTCATCATCGTCATCACCCATCTCGCCGCATAGGCCGCGATTGGCCGCGGCTGCCGCTGTTGCTCTTGGCCTGCCGCTACTCTCCCAAGTGGATGAGGGCGAGCCTCCAACTCGTCGTCACTAACCGGCAGATCGACCATCTGCATCCTCTGAATAGCATCCCAGTCGATGTCAGATGTCATGGTGTCCTCAACGGATACCTCATCTCTCATGCTCACACCCAGGCGACTAAGAAGGAAAGTGATGAGACGGCCTTAGGGGAGTAAAGAGATCTGTTAGTGAGAGTTCGGGTGGCGGTAACAATAGACCCTTCCGCCCATACAAGGCTCAGACCGCTACTGTACCTGCGAGAAACAACCCGGCACCACCTGTGCCACGGTTCATTGGACACAACCCAAATATCAAATGTTATAACCGTCGGCAGCTGAGACATGTCGCAAGGAACTGCACTCTACCTAAGAAGCAACCTCCCCAACAAGGAAAAGTGTATGCCGGTCACCACCGGAAGAGGCACTAATTTGTCCTATCATTGGGCTATGAAGGGATACAAAAAATCCGGGGATTATTTGACTCTGGGGCCACACACTTTTTTGTTTCTATTTCTTTTGGGAAGCGAATGGAATTACCAATCAAGCATTTAAACCCAAGCTTGATAGTTCGCTCTCCACTAGGAGTCGAAGTGGCTTTGACCGAATATTATGGACCATGTACTGTATGTATTGAGGGCCGAGACTTAGAAGCAAGCCTAGTACTACTTGAGATGGCAGACTTTGATGTCATCCTGGGAATGGATTAGCTAGGCCGTCATTCAGTCGTCTTATTATGTGGTGAAAGGAAGCTTGTGCTTACTGACAAAGAGGGAAGGGAGTATAGCTTCGCTGGGATCAAGCTATCTAGGAAGCGGAAGCTGATCCTCTCCGCCCTAAAAGCTAAGAGATGCTTAGAGAAAGGGGGAGTGGGTTATCTAGTATCTGTAGTCGACACCACTGCGGAGGTGCCAAAGATGGAAGATCTAGAGGTGGTACGAGAGTTTCCAGATGTATTTCCAGAAGATCTCCCAGGTTTACCACCAGACAGGGCTACAGAATTTGTGATAGATCTTATGCCAGGTTCGGCGCCGGTGTCTAAAGCACCATACAGGATGGCCCCTACTAAGTTAAAGGAGTTGAAGACCCAGTTACAAGAATTGTTGGATAAGGGCTTCATACGACCTAGTATATTGCCTTGGGGAGCACCGATATTATTTGTCAAGAAGAAAGATGGAAGTGTACGGCTATGTATTGACTATCGTGAGCTGAACAAGTTGGCGATCAAGAATCGGTATCCTTTGCCTAGAATCGATGTTTTGTTTGACCAGTTACAGGGTGCAAAGGTTTTCTCGAAGATTGATCTCCGATCGTGGTATCACCAACTGAAGATCAAGGCCGGAGATATTCCGAAAACTGCTTTCAGAACGAGGTACGGGCATTATGAGTTTCTAGTTATGTCTTTCGGGTTGACCAATGCTCCAGCGTCGTTCATGGAACTGATGAACCGAGTGTTCCATGATATGTTTGACACTTCGGTCATCGTATTCATCGATGACATATTGATATACTCTAAAGACATGGAGACTCATACATCGCACTTGAGGGCAGCCCTACAACGGCTGAGACAGGAGAAGCTTTATGCCAAGTTCAAGAAGTACGAGTTTTGGCTGACGGAAGTGGCCTTCTTGGGCCATGTAGTATCTGGAGACGGTATCAAGGTTGATCCAAGTAAGATAGCTGCTATAGTAGGATGGGAAGCACCAAAATCTGTTGCGGAGATTCGTAGTTTCCTTGGGTTGGCTGGTTATTATAGAAGATTCGTGGAAGATTACTCCAAGATCGCTGTTCCACTCACCAGATTGACCAAGAAGGGAGAGAAATTTTTATGGACAGATGAGTGTGAGAAGTGTTTTCAGACTTTAAAGTCAAGACTAGTCTCTGCACCGATCTTGACCATCCCAGAACCAAGCGTACCATTTACTTTATATAGGGATGCTTCGGGGTTGGGTATTGGGTGTGTATTGATGCAAGGAGAACAGGTGATTGCTTACACATCAAGACAGTTAAAGGAGCATGAGAAGAACTATCCTACGCATGATTTGGAGCTAGCAGCGGTTATACATGCAATCAATACTTGGAGACACTACTTGTACGGTGAGAAGTTTTCGATCAAGTCAGATCACAAGAGCTTAACTTATCTTTTCACTCAGAAGGATCTGAATATGAGACAGAGGAGATGGCTGGAATTGTTGAAAGATTATGATTGCGACATCCAGTACCATCCGGGTAAAGCAAATGTGGTGGCTGATGCCTTAAGCAGAAAGTGGGCATCGAAACCTGAGGCAGGACCAAGTACAAATGCTGCATTGTGTGCTGCAGCCTCGAGTTCAATGGAAATTGATGAAGAACATATTATAGAGACTGCAGAAGATCCAGTTGAGCAAGGCTTGATTCATAAGTTCACTATGATGTTTGCCGCATTGAAGATATCACCGGATCTAGTTGATGAAGTCAAGGTAGCAATCCTTCAGGATCCATATCTCAAGACAGTGCAAGAAGACTTAGAGAAGGGTACGAGAAATCCTGACTTTACCTTGGATTCAGACAAGGTACTCAGGTATCGTGGACGGTTATGTATACCTGAGAGTGAAGACTACGATATCAGAGATCGAGTTATGACTGAAGCTCATTACACTCCATATTCGGTGCATCCAGGAAGTACTAAGATGTACCATGATCTAAGAAGACTTTATTGGTGGAGGGGTATGAAAGCTGATATAGCTCGTTTCGTGTTTCAATGTCTGAATTGTCAACAAGTTAAAGCAGAAAGGCAGAGACCCGCAGGTTTACTACAGCCATTATCGGAACCTGCATGGAAGTGGGATTGTATCACTATGGATTTCGTCACTGGCCTACCTTTGACACCAAGGTCAGTGGATGCAGTTTGGGTAATAGTAGATCGACTCACGAAGACGGCTCGATTTATTGCGGTCAGACCTCAGTATACCATGGAGAAGCTGGCCAAGCTATATGTTGATAATATAGTCAGACTTCATGGCATTCCGGAGAGTATAGTATCTGACAGAGATCCCCGTTTTACATCAAGGTTCTGGGAAGGATTACAGAAAGCTATGGGAACAAAGTTGAAGTTTAGTACACCTTTCCACTCTCAGACGGACAGACAGTCAGAGCGAACTATTCAAATTTTAGAAGATATGCTCCGAGCTTGTGCATTAGATTTCAAGGGAGCTTGGGACGAGAAGCTATCACTTATCGAGTTTGCTTATAACAACAGTTATCAGGCTACAATTCAGATGGCCCCATATGAAGCACTTTATGGGAAGAAGTGTCGTACACCTCTGTTATGGAACGAGGTGGGAGAAAGAAGGATTGTAGGACCGGAGTTTGTTGAAGAAACTTGCCGAGTGATTGATCAGATCAAAGAGAGAGTAAGGACGGCTCAAGTTCGACAGAAGCACTATGCGGATAATCGACGTCGAGATCTGGAGTTTGCAGTGGGTGACAAGGTATTCTTGAAGGTATCACCGATGCGAGGACTGAAATGGTTTGGTAAAAAGGGGAAGCTATGCCCCAGGTATGTGGGACCGTATGAGATATTGACCCGACGTGGTAATGTAGCATATCAATTGGCTCTACCACCGTCTGTGTCCAGTGTTCATGATGTGTCCCATATATCATTGTTGAAGAAGTATGTCAGAGACCCGTCGCACATCTTGACCGCTGATTCCCCAGACTTGACTGAAGACTTAACTTTCGAAGTGGTGCCTGTAATGCTCTCAAGTTGAAAAGTTCAGCAACTTCAAACCAAAGATATCCATTATGTGAAGGTGCATTGGAGAAGCCAAAATGTGGAGGAAATTACTTGGGAAGAAGAGAGCGCGATGAGGAAGGAGTACCCTAACCTTTTCGACGATCAAGGTACGTTCAAATTTCGAGGCCAAAATTTCTTTTAAGGGTGGGGGAGTTGTGAAACCTATATGCAAATTTCGGGACAAAATTTATTTTAAGGGTGGTGGAGTTGTAAGACCCGCACTCTGAAAACCCGGTCTAAACCTTGGTTTTGTGTCATGACAGGTCTTCCGATCATCACCGGGCAAGACGGGGCAAGCGGATAACAAACAGGTACAAAATCGGACCGAAGTCGACCAATTATACCTGATTTTAGGTATACCGGTCGATGGTACCGGTCTTGGTACCGGTCGACCGGTATGGCCTGCGCAGCTATGTGCGGGAATCTAGAAATTGGTCTCTGCGGGTCCCGCTTTCCTAATTTTGAATCCTAGAAGTTTCCTAATCCTAGTAGGGTTACTAAACCCTACTTTTAGCCTATAAATACACCCTTAAGCCTTCCCAAATCCTTTCCATTGTCTCTCACAAACCCTAGAGAAGAGAAAGAGCTTGGAAAGGAGAAGGACCTAGGAGGAAGAAGGAGGTGCCGCCATTACCGTTCGACGACGCTCTCATTACACCAGTCAACGGTAAGTGTTTGAATCCATCTTCTTACCCTATGTTAGTGGTGTGGGTGGATCAATACCATGCAAAGTAGGTATTGATCTAAAACCCTAAATTGGCCAATAAACCCTAAGTTGCCATCAAACCCTAGATTCGAGTTTCGAGATGATATTCATCGAAACGAGACTTGAATGAGTTGGGGATAACTCTAACTCAATGATTAGACTTAGAATGGATAGGAGAAACCGTGGAAATCCATGGAGGATGGTCGACGGCAGTCGAAAAACCCATGTATGGTCTTCCGGAGACATACCGGTCGACTATACCGGTTGCACATAGTGCGACCGGTATGTTGCGACCGCTATCCCTCGGGAGGTTGTCTGTGGGGGACCGGCTGACCATACCGGTCGCCAGTTTTCCCCACAGAGCTGCGACCGGTATCTGCCACCGGTCAGCTCTGTGAGGGTATTTGTAACCCTGATGGTTTCCGACCAACATGAAACTCTAAGAATGTTATTTTAATGAAACCCTAATAATATTGTAGGACTTTGTGACTTGCCGTTTGGATCTTGCGACGTGGAGCAAGCTAACCAACGAGCGTCAGGTAAGGGAATCTGACCTAAACCTAATAATTAATAAACAGTAAATTGTTGTTAATCACCTGGTTATATGAGATGTGTTGTTTGTGCATATTCACATGCCATCCTTTACTTTCAGTTATTATTATTGTTCATGCATTGATAGGATGTGATTGTTAGGCATGTGATTATTTTCGTTAGTGTGTGGAGTGGGGCATGGGCCTGGGATCGCTCTTCACATTAGCACCTTTTGTAGTATTCTGTCTTAACATGCTTGGTACGGGTGGGGTATCAGGGGAAGGTCGTGGTACGGTGGTCTCCGATATTGATGTTGGCCTGGCCATGGTTATGTGGCACTGTGGTCTCCGAGTCGACGCTGGCTTGTCCACGATGCTTTAGCTCTATCTCTATGCCGTAGGGAGTTATGTTGGGATAGGGTCTACCTGCGTTATGTTTCTATCCTAGTGAGTTAGTTGCGGATAGGGCATCAGGGGAGGTGTGGGAATGCCTTAGCTCTATCTCTATGCCATAGACGGTTGTGCTGGGATAGAGCATACGTTGATGACATATAGGATTGGTTAGTTGCGAGCCCAGTTTGTGAGCCCTGGCCAGTAGGGGCTTAGGTACTGGTATGGGTAGAGTATTAGGGGAGGTACGGGGGTATCTTAGCTCTATCTCTATTCCATGATGGGTGCATGTGGGCCAATGGGGGTGTGATCCATGAGGTGCCACACACTCGTGTATAGAGGTGCGGGGGCCACCAAACCTTTCTATAGCACATTGCAAAATTAAAACCAGATCACAGCATAAAATTGATTGTTACTCATGCATAATCTTGTGAAATTGTCTGATTGTCTTACTGAGCTGTGTTGGTAGCTCACCCCTTGTATATATACATGTTTTTAGATGTTGATGCAGGTTACACTGTGGACGATTATGTGAACGCTCCGGTGTACGGTGGTGTGGCTGCTCTGGATGTACAAGCAGGGGAGGACGAGCATGATGCTTCATGCGAGTGCCCTTTCTGTGTGTACTTGTGATGGATTTTTATTTAGTTGTTCCCGTTATTTTTGTTTGGTATTAAGAGATGTAAAAGATATTATAGTTTATGTTTGGATTTGAATAATTAGATATTTTATTTAAATTATCAATAGATACTCAGTTCATTCTATTTAAAGTCTTCCACTGTAATATTTATATTCTGATTGTTGGTTATGTGTAATGGTTTGTATGAATGGACACGGCCTATTCGAGATCCTGGTGTGAACCGTTGGTTCAATGATGGTTCACTCACACCATTCTGGTTGGATCAGAATTGGGGTGTGACACAAACCATCTGATCGAAATCGGTCTCCTATACCTTTCCTATGCTAGACTCTATTTGTTAAGCCAAACCAAACCAAGTGGTTTGATATCATTGAACCGAATCTATATCCATCAGATTGCCTACGTATTACGGATTTATTCCGAAAATCAGGTTCACCATCATAGTTCAGGTGTGATTAAAGTTTATGGATGTGATTTATGCTTGTGCATAATTAAGTTCATTGTTGAAATTGAAGTTTATGCTTGAAAGGTTGAGAAACCCTATGGGTTAGGATCTGGATAGTCTATGTGGACTGATAGATAGTCCTAGTGGATCTAAGAATAACCCTATTTGGGTTGAAATATGGATAACCCATTCTGGGTTAGAATGTGGATAACCCTATGTAGGTCAAAATGTGGATAAATATCCTAGTGGATCTATGGATAGTCCAAGTGGACTAAGGTTTGGATTTGAATTTGGGTTTCTCCAAATGGCCTACGTATCCTAGGGTTTGCCCTAGGAATCAGAATCCGCGTAGTTCAAACTGGATAACCCTATTTGGGTCAAAATGTGGGTAAGTATCCTAGCGGATCTATGGATAGTCCGAGTGGACTAAGGTTTGGATAACCCTTTTTGGGTTGAAATATGGATAGATATCTTAGTGGATCTATGGATAGTCCGAGTGGACTAAGGTGTGAATAAATATATCCTAGTGGATCTATGGATAGTCCGAGTGGACTAAATTGTGGATCCGAATTTTGGTTTCTCCCAAATGGCCTACGTATCCTAGGGTTTGACCTAGGAATCAGAATCCGCGTAGTTCGGGACTCTAGGTTGAATGGGAATGGATATCCTAGTGGATCTATGGATAGTCCGAGTGGACTAAATTGTGGATAACCCTATTTGGGTTAAAATATGGGGGATATCCTAGTGGATCTATGGATAGTCCGAGTGGACTAAATTGTGGATCCGAATTTGGGTTTCTCCCAAATGGCCTACGTATCCTAGGGTTTGACCTAGGAATCATAATCCGCGTAGTTCGGGAATGATAACCTGTTCTAGGTTAATGATTGAGAACCTATTCTAGGTTTAGGGTTTAGAAATTATTCTAGGTTTAGGGTTTAAAACCTATTCTAGGTTTAGGGTTTAGAACCTATTCTAGGTTTAGGGTTTACCAAGGGGCAAAATCATCCTAAATTACCCTTTTCATCCTGAATTCTAATTTTGAAAGTTTTGGCAAAGCATTTTTCTTTTTTTATTAAGGTTTTTATTATTCCCATTATGCCCTTCCCAAGAATGTGGGTGCCTAAATGCACGTCCCCACACCTAATATATTTGCTAGGTGTACAGATATGGCAGTTCGACTAGGGTGTTGCATAAATTAAATTATTGCCCAAAATAGAATATTCTATCTAAATATGGCATATAAAACATTTATGGCAAGAAATTCACATGTAGTAAGATTGTTAAAATCTTTCAAATTATGGCATGTATTGCAAATAAGGCAAGGGCCTATATGGCATGATCTAATATGCTATCTAAGCATGAAAATTTCTAATATGGCAATGGCAATGAGCATCAAAACATGGTAATGAGTGTTTAAATATGGCAATGAACATCTAATATGGTAATGAGCATCTAAATATGGCAATGAACATCCAAATATGGCAATGAACATCTAATATGGCAATGAGCATCCAAATATGGTAATGAACATCTAATATGGCAATGAGCATCTAAATATGTCAATGAGCATCTAAATATGGCAATGAGCATCTGAATATGGCAATGAACATCCAAATATGGCAATGAGCATCTGAATATGGCAATGAGCATTTAAATATGGCAATGAACATCTGAATATGGCAATGAACATCCAAATATGGCAATGAGCATCCAAATATGGCAATGAGCATCTGAATATTGCAATGAGCTTCTAAATATGGCAGTGAGCATCTAAATATTCATGATGAAAAATTCAACGGTATAAATCACTATTGATGGTAATCTAACCGTTCAAATTTATTTCAATCACTCCCAAAGATAATCTAATGGTCCAAATCACTGAAGATGGTAATCCAACCGTTCGGATTCATTTAAATCAGTTTTTATGTCATCCAATGGTTCAGATCGCATATTAACATGCATTATATTATTAAATCTTGAAAATCAATGGTTTATATCAACTTAAATCACATTAACATGCAAATAATATGATCAAATAAAGCAGATCGGGTATGAAGCAAAATTGATTAGGTTTGTGCATATTAAGTGGGAACCATCTAATAATTAATGTGAAAATCTGATTTGAGATGAGACTCATCTGATTTAAAATGGAATAAATCATTTTGAGATGGGGACAGCTCAATTATGATGGAATTTAGTCCGATTTAATGGATTGATCTCATTAACCTGGGATTGATCCAATCTGAGGACAAAAATATTAAACCAATATGGATGCAATTGGTTTGAGGAGATCACATCATATATATGACATAAAATACAGCATGAATCAAAAGCCACATATGGTTTGATAAAAAAAATGCATATAACCAAATAGGCATTGAAATGGGAAATCTTAACTGAATATGCTACCCAGATCCTGAATCAAAACAAATAGCACAATAGAGAGAATAGAGAAGATAAACAGCTTAACATACCAATGGCCAGGAGGTAGGTCGATTGAAGGAGAGGTGCTGTGATAAATTCGGCAATGGGACTGCAGCAATAGGTGGACAGATCTGCTATGAGGGTGAGTTTGGGAGCTGGTAGAGTTGATTTGTGGCAATCCTTCCTTTGACAGGTATTCATAGGTGAATGCACGGCGACCTTGAGCTTTCGCCCCCACGAAGAAGATGAGAGGGGGGAAATCGAGGGATCATTCCTGCTCGGTTTTCTCCCCCTGTCTTCCTCTTCTTCCACGTCACTTCCTCCTTTTTTCCTCCTCTCTTCTCGGTCTTTCTTTCTCTCTTTCTCCCTTCCTTTCTTTATTTTTTTTTATTTTTTTCCTCCTTTTCTCCACCGACTCTTCCTTTCTTCTCCACCTCTTGCTTCTTCTTTTTTCCCCTTATCTTTTTTCCCCCGATCTTCTCCTCTTGATTCTTCCCCATCTTTTCGGATTTGCCTCCCCTTTTTTTTTTATTTTTTTCTCCACTCACCGCTCTCTCTCCCTTTCTTGATTCCCCTTTCGGTTCCCACTTTTTCTGTTTTTTTTCTTTATTTATTCTTTCTCTCTCTCTCTCTCCTTCTCTCTCTCTCTCCTCCCTCTCTCTCCACTTCTTTCCGTTTTTTATTCTTTTTCCCTTTCTTATTTTATTTTTTTTCTTCTCCTTTCTCACTCCCTCCGGATTCTTCTCCACTTTCTCTTTTTTTATTATTTTTTTTATCTCCTTCCTTCCACTTCCCGGATCTCCTCCTTCTTTCCTTTCTTTATAATTTTTTTTCTTCCATATCTTCTCCCCTCTTCTTTCTCTCGGGTCTCCTCCTTTCTTGACGATCTTCTCGATTTTCTCCTCTTTCTTTTTCTATTTTTTTTCTTTTTATATTTCCTTTCCTTCTTCAACTTCTCTTCTCGATCCTCCTATTTGAGTCCTCAAATTCTCCAGATTCTCTCTATCACTCTCATTATTCTCTCAACTCAATCTTTCCTTCTTCCTTCCTTTTTAGATTTTATTCGGATCCTACTTCCATTCTATATAAAACATATAAGTATATAATATATTAATATATTAATATATATAATATAATATACATATAAGACATATGTATAGATTATATGATATATTATAATATATTATATATTATATAAACATATAAATAATATATAAAATAAATACATGCATAAGCGCTGACATGAATTGGTCCGGATTGACAAGGATTAACTAGGTTGGGCCAAACTGGCATGGGTTGAGCTGAGTTGACTGGATTGACTAGAATTAAATGGGTTTTCTCTCTCTATCATTTCATGGTCATTTCCGCTGTCATCCCGTACGGAATTTTTCGATAGCCTTTATTCTAAATTTTCTACGTTCACTTTGTAGAAGATTAAAAATGAGGAATATTGGAGCTTGAATCACCTTATTTGGAAATAAAATGGCCAACATATGAATTTCTGAAGTTTAAGCAGACCAATTATCGATAATTTGGTTGACCATTCTGCATGGGATCCTTCGGAGGCTTCTACCGGAAATATTTTACATCCACTTTGTAGAGCACTAAAAATGGAACATAATGAGACTGAAATCAATTTATTTGGATATGGGATGATTAAAATATGAATTTTTTGAATATTAAATGACCATTTCCATATGTAATTTTGCATGAGACCCTCTGGAGACTTCTACCCGAGATTTTCCACGTCCACTTTGTAGGACATCACAAATGAAGAACAATGGCCTTGGAATCGTCTGAATTCGACATAGAACAGAAAATATATGAAGTTTTGAAGTTCTAACGATAACTTTGCATGCAAGCTTGCATGGGACCCACGGGTGACTTCTACCCGAGATTTTTTACGTCCACTTTGTAGAACATCATGAATGAAGAATAATGGTCTTGGAATCATCTGAATCCGATGTCGGATGATCAAGCTATGATGATTTGAAATTCAAGCAATCCGACTTAGGATAATTTGCATGAAGGCCCCTGGGATTATTATTATTTATAATAATTTTGGAAACCTCCCTTATATGTATCATCCGACTAAAATGGTTATATCTTCTTCATTTGATATCATAATTGAGCAATTCTTGTCTCATTTCAAAGATAATTCTATGACCTATGCATCCATGCAGATAATAGCCCATGACCCTGCTATGGGGATCAATGGAGAATCACAAATCTTTGGGTTAAAGGTCGAAAACCTTCCATATTGGATTACTTATGCCGAGGGTGGCAAAAATGGGGTGCTTACACTAGTTAAGAAGAGAAGTTGGTTCAAATGCTATTGTATCATAAGGAATATTGGTCCTATTTGGCAGTCAAGTATTACAATATGAATATGACTAATGCTGATGTTCAAAGGAAGTTGTAATTGTAAGAACTTGAGGAGTTGAAGAATGATGCCTACGAGAGCTCTAGCATTTACAAAGCAAAAACCAAGGCCTTTTACGGCAAGATGATTTCTAGGAAGAATTTTATTGTTGGTCAGAAAGTTCTTCTCTTTCATTCACGGTTAAAGCTATTTCCAGGTAAGTTGCGTTCTCAGTAGATAAGCCCTTTTGTTGTAATTAATGTTTTTCATCATGGTGCAGTGGAAATAAAGAGCTTGAAAACAAACAAGATATTTAAGGTGAATGGTCATAGACTTAAACCTTACTTTGATGGTTTTCAAATGGACAATATTGAAGAAGTGGGACTAGCAGATCCTACTTATGAGGAGTGATGGACAAAGCTAGTCGGGCTAACGACGTTAAACAAATGCGCTGCTTAGGAGACAACCTAAGAAAATAGATTTGTCTTTCTTCTCTCTATTAATTGCTTTCTTTTACATTCTTATTTTCCATTAAGGACAATATTAGATTTAAGTGTGGGGGAGAGAAATTAGGATCTGTCATAAAAAATTTAGTTTTATTTAGAGTTGTATGTTTTACTTAGCTTTATTTTTTTTTAAAACTTATTTAGTGTCATTTTTTTTATTTTTAGTTTCTTTTATTGTTAATGTGCTTTGAGAGTAGCTTTCATGAAAATTTTTAATGTTTTTAACATTGGTTTTTAGTAAAGTCATACACTCTTATTATGGTTTTGACACAAAAATGAAAGGAGAGAGAGACTTAGGACACCATCACATGCAAAGTAATAAAAACCTATGTGAGGATAATACCTAGTTTGTATCTTGAGGTGGGAATCGAGTTAGAAAAACATATTACCTGACCTAAATGTATGAACCTTTTATGGAGCTAGTTGGCATTTAAGCCTTTAATTAAAACTGAGATCTTATTGTTATAAAAAATAAAGAAGAAGAAGAAGAAGAAGAATTTATGTTCTTGGACTAGACAGGGCATTCCGCCTCAGGAAGTGAGGTGTCTTGATTGAAATTCCTTGGATGAGATTTCTTGAAAAAAGAAAGAAAAAGAAGTACTCTCTAGCATCAATGTCCTTGAGGATATATGCAAAAAGCGAAGCTACATAAGTAACTTGGGAATGCATAACCACCTGCACTTCTCAAGCCAACTATAGTGGAGTAGCTTAGAGAGGAAGAGTATAGAAAAAAAAATATGAAATATAAGTTTTGAAAGCTGAATATGGTCAAATAGGTTCTCAATCTTGGGTCTTGGTTGTCAGTGTGTTACCATAGGTTTTACTTTAAAGAAATGTATGTTTGGAAGATATAACAAGATTCTCTAATTAAAGATGCGTGCTAAGTATTTGAATCATATGAGGCAATAAAGTTTAAGTATGGGGGTTTCTTTGTTTTCTTGATCCCAAATTGAATCTCTTGATTAATAGGATTTGTGTATGTTCTTTTCCTAAATATCAAAGTTAAAGTTTAGAATTTTTATATGAATTTTGTGTGTTTATTCTCGAAAAACACTCATGAGACATAACTCATCCACTTGGGATGACCTAGGGGTTTAAAGGCTTGTTGCACGTGCTAAGTGTAATCGTGATTCTTACGAAAGTTAGTTAAAATTTTATTTTTATATTTTTCTTTGCCCGAGGACGTGCAAAAGTTAAGTGCAGGGGTATTTGATAGGTGTATAATTTTTATATTTTTATTCTCTTTGTACTATGCTTTTTAATGTGTTTTATGGGTTATTGAACTGAATATGATAGATTTTATTAATTTTACATATTTTAAAGACATGGTGAATTAATTGTTAAAAGATAGGAAAATTTTAGCATTTTTAATATTGACGTTTTGAGTTTCATGTAGGTTTTTGACATGAAAGGAGTTTCATAATTGAAAAGTTATCTTCAATAAATTTGTAGAGGACGTCCCAACCTTTTTGGAATGATATTATGGAAAAAAATATGAGTTCGTTTGGATTTCCAAACGTGGCTTTAAAGTCTGACATAAAAATCTAACCGAATCCGAATTGGAGTAGTCCTCTGATATGATTAAAGCATTTAACGGTGGATGTAAATTCCATAAAGAATCTCCTAATCAAGTTAAGAAACCTAAACCTGCAATAGAAGACTCCAAAGAAGGAAAGAAGACTCTATAATTTTAAAATTCTAAATAGAGAAGGACTCTTAAACAAAGAAGGAATCCTACACCAAGAGGGAGTTATAAGTTACAAAGGATTGTCATGTCTTATATATAGAGCACTAGTGTGATAATCAATCTCTCTCTTTCTTTTGTTGGAAATTTTTTTATCTCTGAAAGGATTGTAATGTCTAGCTAATCTTCTCATTCAGTTCAAGGGGATTTTGAAGCCCGAACTCATGTCAATGGTGTAATCTCTATTCAGTAACGTTGTTCTTCTTCTCTCTTTTATTGGAATTGTTTATGTTATTCTTTTCTCTTTAATTATGATATTTGTCTGAATAATTCAGTAATGGCCTGCTGAATCAGTTATATTAATATTAATTGCTAGATCTAAAATCTGTGATACATAATCGTCTTGATTCTAATCACAAGTAGCAAACAGTGGTAGATGATTATGTCCAAGTTTTTGTCTCATCATTGTGAATAATATAACCTAAGTTAAATAATTTCTGCTTATGTGTGACTGTTGCTTAGATTGATCTGTTTACCACCCTCTTAATGCTGCCATTAAATTAAACATTGAGAGGTTATTCAGTGTTGTTCAATGGTTATATCTCTCTGAAGAGCTTGTTTTAGTAGAGATACTTAAGGGGAAACTCGGGTAACAGAACTTATCGTTATCTAGGGTCTTTAATTCTAATTGAAAGCAAGAGATTAACGTTACGATTAATTTGCTCATTGCATGTGTGGGTGGATATTGAACCAATAATTGAATTTTCTCATCTAATTATTTTTCTATTTAAATTTTGTCTGTTTACTTTCAATTTGATTCAAACAACCAAACCCCCCCCCCCCTTTTTGTTATTGTGTTTAATTTAGCATTAATTAGTATATTTAGTTTGAGTAGAATATAAATTTTAATCAATTCATTCTCTGTGGGATCGACCTTTGATTATCCTATTTACAGTTTATTAATCAGACCAATAAAGAAATATTTAATTAAATTGGTGTATTCGATATGCTACTAGGAAGTACTACAGTGGAGGCATACCAGTAGAAATTTGAGGTATTATTCTACTTCTTACCTGCTTCCATGAGGAAGGAAGAGTCTAAGCTAAGGCACTTTGTCAAGGCCTGAGGGGAGACTTCAAGGTAATTATGGAGTCTATGCGGTTAACGGAGTATAGGGATGCCGTGCAAGTGGCAAAGAGCATTAAAGATGGGTACCGCCAGAATTACCAAGGTTAGAAAAGACCTGTGAGCTTCGTGGATAGCCACCCAACAAATAGGCCATTCCATGCATAGAACCCTAGTTCTTCAGTGATGGCTTCATCTGCTCTATTTACAGTGAGGCCTACATATAGCATTCTAGCCATAAGTCCAAGCAAGCTGGCTGTGTTTGCACCCAGGACTAATCAGCCGAAGCCTACAGCTTCAAGTGCCTCTTTTATACCTTATGGCATGTGTATTAATTATGGCAAGATGGGCCATTTTGCTAGATCATGCCCGAAACCAAAGAAGGCACCGCTTGGACAAGGCAAAGTCTTTGCCTTATCTTCTGAGGATGTAGAAGGTTCACCTAGAGTAGTCACATGTATTTTAAAATTTTGAAGAAAGCATCATCTAGTATGCATGTAGTAACATTTATTATGTATGTGTAGGTACTCTTTCAATTTTTGTCATACTGTACGTGTATTATTTGATTTTGGGGCTACGTATTCTTTTGTATCCTCCGCATTAGCTACCAAGTTGGGAATGCTGCCATCAAGATGATCTATGCACTGATAGTGCAAACACCCATGGGATCCAAGTTTGGTATAGAGGACTATTATGGACCTTGTGACGTTGTCATATATGATAAGGTGATGGAGGTTAACCTCGTTAGCCTTGATATGAATGATTTCAACGTTATCTTGGGAATGGATTAGTTGGCCAAACATCAGTGCAATGTTCTATGCTCCCAACTCAGATCTTGTTCCAGCCTTCTAGTGGTGAAGCATTTGTGTTCATTGGTGACAAGACTCAGAAGCATCGCAAGTTGTTCCTATCAGTACTTCAAGCTTCTAAACTGCTACACCAAGGATGTGAGAACTACTTAGTATCGGTGTTAGACACAGAGGCCAAAATACCAAAATTAAAAGATTTATAGGTGGTGAATGAATTCCCCGATGTGTTTCCTGATAAGTTACCTGGTCTACAACTGGATCGGGAAATGGAGTTTATTATCGACTTAGTCCTAGGAGCAACTCCTGCTTCTTAGGCTCCTTTCCGTATGGCTCCCACTGAGTTGAAAGAATTCAAGACACAACTTTAGGATCTACTAGATAAGGGTTTCATTAGACCCAGTATCTCACCTTGGGGAGCGGCAATATTATTTATGAAGAAGAAGGACGGGAGTATCCGTTTATGTATCGATTATCGAGATCTAAACAAGCTTACAATCAAGAACTAGCACCTGTTACTCCGAATAGACGACTTGTTTGACCAACTACAAGGGGCAAGTGTATTTTCGAAGATAGACCTTTGGTCAGGCAATCGCTAGTTGAAGATCAAAGGGAGTGATATACCCAAGACAGCGTTTATGACAAGGTATAACCATTTCGAAATTCTGATCATGTCTTTTGGGTTAACAAATGCTCCGACATCGATCATAGAGCTTATGAATCGGGTATTCCATTAGTTCCTAGACAAGTTTGTCATCGTTTTCATTGATGACATCCTCATTTACTCACCTGATGATACCGCCCGTGCCGAGTACCTTCGGTTAGCATTGCAGAAGCTGAGATAAGAGAGATTGTATGCCAAATTCAAGAAATAAGAGTTTTGGCTCAGATAAGTAGCTTTCTTGGGGCATGTTATATCAGTTGAAGGATTAGCAGTGGACCCTAATAAAGTTAGTGCAGTCATGGACTGGTGTACACCCATAATAGTTATAGAGGTCAGAAGTTTCCTTAGATTGGTCAGCTATTACCAACACTCTATTGGGGGATTTCCCCTTATAGCCATACTATTAATGAGATTGACAAAGAAGGGAGTAAAATTTGTGTGTTCAGACAAATGTGAGCAAAGCTTTTAAACTCTTCAGGAGAAGTTAGTCTCTACTCCAGTTCTGACTATTCCCTCTAAGAACACTCCATTCACCATTTATACGGATGCCTCAAAGTTTGGGTTAGGTTGTGTACTCATGCAAGATGACAAGGTAGTGGCTTATGTTCAAGACAGCTGAAAGTGCATGAAAAGAATTATTTTACCCATGATCTAGAGCTTGTAGCAATTGTCTTCCCCCTAAAGATTTGGAGACACTACTTATATGGGAAACGTTCTGCATAATGTCAGATCACAAGAGTCTGGTTCACTTATTTAACCAGAAGGAATTAAATATGAGATAGCAAAGATGGTTAGAGCTATCGAAAGATTATGATTCTATCATCAAGTATCACTTTGGCAAGGCCAACGTGGAGGCTGATGCTCTCAGTCAGAAGGCGATAGTCATAGTAGAAGGGGAAGTCTTTGAGTCAGCTAAACATAGAGAAGGGCACAATATGACCCATACATTGGTTCTTGAACCTCCTTTGGATGTTGAACTCACTACCACAGATACTATTATGGCGGCAGCAGAGCTTCTTTATACCTTGACTATTCAGCCTACTCTACTTGATGAGATTAAAGATGCCGCTGATAGTGATGCTCATCAGAAGACTCTCAAGCATGATCTTGAAAAAGGAAGAGAAGATCCATATTTCTCTGTAGACAACATGGGCATGATTAAATACAGAGGAAGGTTATGTGTGCAGAAACTGCTAAGTCATTGAAGGAGACCATTATGATTAAAGCTTATTCTTCTCCTTTCACAGTTTACCCTGGCAGTACCAAGATGTACCAAGACTTAAAGAAAGCCTATTGGTAGAGAGGTATGAAGGGTGATGTGGCAGCTTTTGTACACAAGTGCTTTACTTACCAATAAGTAAAGGCAGATAGATAAAGATCGATCAGGCTACTTCAACCATTACCGATCATAGAGTAGAAGTGGGATCATATCACTATGGACTTTATGACAGGATTGCCCTTGATACCAAACAACATCGATGCAGTCTGGGTAATTATCGTCTCATAAAGGTGACCCGTTTCATAGCTATTAGGCCACAATATACTATGGATAGGTTGGCCAAGCTATTTGTAGACAGCATAGTGAGATTGCATGGGGTATCCACAAGTATAGTGTTGGACAGAGATCCAAGATTTATGTCCAAGCTATGGGATAGTTTGCATAGGGCGATGGGTATGCAATTAAAATTCAGTACTGCGTTCCATCCAGAGACTGATGGACAATCTGAGTGCATAGTATAAATACTTGAAAACATGCTTGGAGCTTGCACATTGAATTTTAAAGGCAGTTGGGACAAATATCTATCTTTGATAGAGTTTCTTACAATAAAAATTATCAGGCTACCCTTGGCGCTGCTCTATATGAGGTGCTATATGGTAGGCGATGCAGAACTCTATTGTATTGGAATGAAGTAGGTGAGCACAGAATACTGGGGTCTGATATTATCCAAGATACTTGTGATAAAGTAGATTTGATCAGGAAGAAAATTAAGGCAGCTCAAAGCAGGCAGAAGAGTTACACTGATGGACGGTATAAGGATTCAGAATTTCAAATTGGTAATAAAGTTTTCCTCAAAGTGTCACCCCACCACGGAATCTGTCGCTTTGACAAGAAAGAGAAATTGAGTCCCAAATAGATTGGTCCATATAAGATCTTGAAAAGGAGTGGTAAGGTTTCATATCAGTTAGCTTTGTCTCCCGTACTATCACAAGTTCATGACGTTTTCCACATCTCACTTCTGAAGAAGTATGTTCATGATATATTGAGTATGGAAGTTCCATAGATTAACCGAAATTTATCTTGCACCGTAGAACCTGTGGCAATCTTGGATAAAAAGGTTCAACAACTGTGGAACCATTCCATCCCCTATGTAAAGGTTTATTGGCACAGTTATGCTATTGAAGAAGCCACATGGGAAAACGAGAATGCAATGTGGAAAAAGTATTCGCATTTGTTTGAAGACTTAGGTAAGCTTTAATTTTGGGGACAAAATTCTTATAAATTGAAGAGATTGTAAGACCCATAGTTGGAATCCATTACTAACCTGGATTCCTCATGTGCCAAGTCTTAACACATTGACTGATGGAGTATCCAACATGGTCCCAATGGTGGTATCCGAACCATAGGTAAGCTTCATTATTCAAACTAGGTAAGGTAAGGTGTCAAGGCGGACCTTAGATGGACTAATGTGCATTCAAAGCATCGGGGCTAGTTGGCTGACCAAAAAGGCAATAAATTGGCCTAATCAGATGCTTTGCCAGATGGTGCATCCCTCGATTGTCAACTTCGAGTTGAGTACGAATTAGAGACACTCTCTCTCCATGAGTTTTATAAAAAGAGGACTCAATTCTCCTTATTTCTCTCTTAAACATTAGAGGGTGTGTAGGAGAGAAGAAGAGAAGAAGAAGAGGAACTTGGAACTCAAAGCTTTAAGCCCTAGCCTCATTCCTTAGCGGTAAGTCTAATGGAACCTCTTTCATTCTTTCTTCCTTGGAAAATGAGTATAAGACCTATGGTGGTTGTCGCCATTAATGGACTCCATTAATGGAGACCACTATTAAACCTAGATGTTAGGTTTTTCACCTAACTCCATAAATGGAGTTAAATGGAGCCATAAATGGCTCCCATTTCACCTAATATTGGTGGGAATGTGATTCCCACCAACTAAATGGAATGCCATGAAGTAGGGAATCAAACTCCCAAATTTTAAAGACCAACATTGTTCGTAACCTGGTTTTTGGGTACGAACTGGAGGCACTAACTAGAGGTTGGTCTTGACCATGCCTCCGGGTGACTAAATCCAAGCCTCTATAAAGGCAAATGCCTTGGTTGAACAGACCAAGGAACAACCGGAGGACCCTCATGGAGGAATAACCCTCCAGTTACCTTCCCCCAGTTACCTTCTGGGTCTGATTGATCTAGACCCTCCAGATAGGCTTAACACTAAGCGGAGGCAGTGTTGGATGATACACCACTCGACAAAGCCTCCAAATAGCCTTTTGGAACCCCACTGTTATGATAGTGTGTTAAACCGGATGGTCTGCCTTATGCTTGACCATCCGATTGTACCCTCCGGTTCTGCTTACTTAGAAAATATTCTAAGTGTTAACCGGATGGTAATTTTGGAGGGAACAACACCCGGTTACATCCTTTGATTCTAGCTATATTGGCCAGTATGCTTAGTTAGGAATAATGGGACCAACCGTTGGGTTGCTAACTTGTCTTGGGACCCGTATAGGGACATATAAGGCTTGTCCATGCTGGTTAAAATATATACAACCAACTAATGAACCATTGTCTACTTAAATAGCTAAATGGATTTGGGTAAGTGGAAGCTTGCTATCAAGCTTCGTAGTACTGCTGCACTTCTAGTGCAATCAAGTGAGGGGTCTAGTTCGTAGACTTAGGACATTAGCACATGTCTAATTTATGCTTAGTAACATATATTGAATTACATATTATTTATTTCTCATATATGTATGAGCATGCATTGCATTATAATAACTATGATCATTGTTATGTAATGTTTAGGTATGATGGACGTGTGGCGTGTTGGAGCACAATACACGGGCCATAAAGTTGATGCTATACTCTAGCGGGGGCATGGTGATCCATTAAAGTGGAGCCAGAGGACTCTGTCGGGGCATAGCCTTTCTATTGATAATGCATAAGTATGTCCATGTATGATGGTTCATGTGGCATGTTGGAGTACGGGTACATGGATCATGTTGGATTGAATTACAAACTAGTGGGGACATGGTGATCCATTAGTGTAAGACCCGCACTCCACTAACTTGGTCTAATCGTGTCTTGCTAAGTCTTCCCATCATTCCTGGACCAAGTGGACTGAACGTGTGATGATAGGTCACAAATCAGGTATGAGAATAGAGTTAAAAACACTAAAAACATATCTAAGGTCGCATGCCTAGGTAGGTATGGTCGACCATAAGGAAGGAAACCAAAAATCTCAAATCCAAAACCCCACGGTGGATGATTTCGACCATACGGTCGACGGTTTATGCGACCGTATGATCGACTATGAGAACCTAGATCAGACTCCGAGTTTTGGAAACTTTCCTAAACTAAGAGATTTCTTTCCTAATTGAAAGAGGATTTTATATGGAGAGTTTTCCTCTATATAAAGGACGTCTCTTAGCCCTTTTTCACTCTTATAGAATATTAGTAAACCCTAGAGAAAGAGAAGGAAGAGAAAGAAGAGAAGGAGAAGCAGAAAAAGCTAAGGAGAAGAATTTACTGAGAAGAGATTGGTTCTCTATCACAGGTAAAGGTATGAAATGAATCCCTGGAGATATAAACTCTAAGGAATAAAACTTCTATGGAAGATAGGCACTATTAACCTATTATAATCTATGCGATTTCCTTGAGACAATCCCAAGGAGAACCATGAGGAGTGAATTTAATGATTAGGATTGATAAAAAAATACTAATGATGGCCATAGGATGTCCTTAGAATAAACCCCATTGAAGATCAGAAGAACTGACCCAAGAAGAACTCGAATTGCATGTAGACTGTGACAAAAAATCTCAAGGTCGTAGCTACGATCGACCATACCATGTCCAGTATGACCAAAGGATTGACCATAGGCATTTGGAAAGATTTCAGAAATCATATGATCGTAGCTATGGTCGCACCATATAAGATCGTAGGGTATCGACAGTAGATAGTATGGTCGATACAACATGAGATCATAGGACCAATCAGACACCTATCAGTGCTCTGTTTTGATTTTTGACCACTGTAACATGTCACATGTGAACCCTAACTTAAATTCATATAACTTTTAGGTTGTTAAATCAATTCAAAGAGAATTTCAAGGCTTGGAAGACATCGTGTATTGCTAACAGGTAAGGGAACAAGACCTAAATTAATTGGTAATAACAAACTGTTTATTTTTATTGAGTTCAATGTCATGATTGATTATATGCTTGTATGCTTGTAATGTGCATCTCTCATGTCATCCAATATTCCTGCTATTACTGTTCATACATATTTAATTCTATTTATTTATAACATGATGATGATGATGATGCTAGGAATAGACATGTGAATGTATGTGTATAGTTGGTGTGTTGGATGCCAGTGGAGCATCAGGGGAGGACGTGGCATAGTGGTCTGCGACCTCATCACCAGACTCTAGCTCTATCTCTACTCAAGTCTTGCCCACTAACATCTTCGTAACGCCATTACCTTAGCAGAACTATTACGTCGTAGGGCATCAAGGGAGGTTGTCTTAGACCGTGTGGTCTCTGATTCTGCCGGGGTGCCTTAGCTCTATCTTTATGAACGTATTGAGAGATGCTGGGGTGAGGCCTTGGATGCACCGTATGGCATTAGGATTGGTTAGTTGCTAGCCCAGTTTTCAATCCCTCACCAATATGGGCTTACGTGTTGGTATGGGTAGGGCATCATGGGAAGTGCTGGAGATGTTTGATCCAAACACTTTAGCTCTATCTCTATTCCATGGTGGGTGCATGTGGGATGGCAATGATGTTTGATCCATTGGGTGGATTCACACACTCGTGTATAGAGGTGCGATGGCCACCAAACCTTTCTATAGCATATTGCAAACTTAAAAACCAGATAAAGATATGAATTGAATGCATGCATATGTTTATTGCATTGTTTAGTTTGTTCACTGAGCCATGATGTGTGCTCACCATTTCGACGTCGAATATTTTTAGTTGATGATTCAGGTCCTACTATTGAAGAATATATGAATGTGCTGATGTATGAACACATTGCCGCCATAGACGTAGAAGCTGAAGAAGATGCGCATGATTCATCATGTGAGTGCAACCGATGTGTTTTTGCTTAAGTTTAGTTATAATTTGAACATCAGATATATAATTGATTATTTATTTTTATGTCTTGTGGTTTGGAGATAATTAAATTAAATACTTATTTATCACTGTTAGACTCTTAGTTCATTAGATGTAAGACTTTTGCTTATTTGTTTATTACCTTTGATTATTAATGTGGAATGTGTGCTTGGTTTGATATGGTGGGTACGACCTATATGAGATCCTGGGTAAACCGTTGATTTATTGGCGGTTCATCACACCATTCTGGTTAAACCAGAATTGGGGTGTGACAACTTGATATCCGAGCATCTCAGGTTCTACCCATTGACCTAACAACTTCCACATGAGTCATGAACTGAGTTAAGATAAAATTAAAAGGCTGTAATAAGAACACACCATAAGCACTTATGTTATATGAGACATAAACTAAGAAAGAGAATAATGCACATATGTAAAGGGGAAACCAATTATATATATATATATATATATATATATATATATATATATATATATATATATATCCAAATGGAAATAAGACAAATATACATCCAAAGCAGAGTACAGTCCACAATCCAGACAGTTACTCTGTATTATAAAAGGAAAAAAGATATAAATGGAAATCATAGAGCTGGAGGTACTGGAGGAGGTGTCTCACGATCTCTATCGTAGTCCTCAGCATATACTCTCGTGATCCAGGCCACCTGAGTCTGAGTTGCGTGGAGACTAGCCGTCAGATCCGCTACCCACTAGTCTGTAGAGCGCTGGGCATCTAAAAGCTCTTTTACTCTCCAATCAGTCATGCGCTGAGCCTCCTGAATCTCACATAATAGCCCCATCATGTCATCTGGTAGTGGGTGTGAAGGGCCAGCTAAATGAGAAGCCCTAGAAGGGCCAGCTCTAGTAGAATGCTGTGGCAATGGAGGAGGGATGGCATCCACATCCATGTATATCCAATCATCATCCTCCTCCTCATCACCCTCGTGTGCCATTGCTGCTACCTCTGCTGCTACTGCTGCTGCCGCTACCCAAGTGAGAGGACGTCTCTTAGCATTCCTTTCATCATCACTGACCTGTATCTCTCTCATACCCATCCTGCTGATGGCCTCCCAATCAAGATCAGCTGAGAAGGTGTCCTCAAGGATCCTCTCATCCACTAGGTCCACCTGTAAATAAGAGAGCAAGGTGGAGATCAGTCGCCCATAGGGCAAGTTACCTCTCGAGTCAGGCAACGTAACTCTGTTCATAGTCCGAAGAATTATATATGGGAAGCAGACAGGTTGCCTAGTACAGATACAGTACATCAGGTACTGAGTCGACTGTGAGATCATCTTGTAGTGTCCGTCCTGGGGAATAAGATTATGCTGGATAATCTTACAGTAGACCCATGGCTCTAGACGCAGGTTGACTGCTTTCATCTCCCAACGGTAATCCCGAAGAATCTGGCTATCTATTTATGCATGCACCTGTGTTGATAGAAACTGTGGCTCCCTGGGTGCACAGTAAACCAACTGACTGTTGTTGGAATTGCAACCAACTGACCATTGTTGAAATTGCCTAGGAGATCAGCTAACTCTTGACAGTTGAAAGAGATCAGAACCCCTTTCACCCAGCTGGTAATCCAAAGCTCTCTACTCCTGTCAACATCTTTTAAGTCACCCTCTACTTGTAGGTGACAGTATAACTATTTGACGAAGTCCGGGCGAGTGCAAGCCTTTTACAGAATCACTGGAAGCCAACCCATGTCACTAAACACCCTTTCCTCATCAAACAGGGCTAAATGGGCTAGGTTCACACACCGACCCCCTTCCACTTTCTTCCGATCAAACCAAGGATATCGCACCTCTGCTTCAACGGACCTGAAGCATCGTGGGTCACGAATTCGTGGAACCTAAGTGCGAACCATGATAACTGCAAGAGAAGAAAATAAGAAAGAAAAAAAAAACAAGTTAGATAAATTTGAAAAATTGACAGCATAACGACGTAAAATGGAAAAAGCCTCACTTTTCACCCAAACATTTGGGCAGGAGGACTTACATAGGTCCCAAACCATCCTGTAAGGCTCATACAATTGAAAATTTAAACTAGGTAGGTCGAATTTGAAGAAATTTTGACAATTGGGAAAAACCCCAAAATTTAGGTCAAAAATGGGAATTTTTAAGTTTCTACTAAACTAACCGATGAAACTCATATTTTCTTGAGGGCTTTCATCCATTGGGTGGCCAATAGCAAAAGCCCCCAATAAAAATTAACTTTTTACGGTCAGAAAAATATTAATTAGAAGAAAACCCTACAAATAGCAAAAACCCTAGGTATGAAAGCTTAAAAATAGAGAAAAGTAGAGAACATACCTCAAGGAATGGAGTGACGTATGTTGATCGATGGAAAAATCACCAAGATTGTATGGTCGACACTGTAGCAACTCACTGGTGGTGAGTTGAGTAGAGACCGTAGGAGGAAGAAGGAGAATGAGTGGGAAATTTTCAAAAAAACAGGTTTAAAAACCTGATTTGAATCATACGGTCGCACAATTCGACCAAAACCATCGACCGTATGATTGACTGTATGATCGACCATAGGGTCTCAGTAAGTTGCCAGGATTTTGAAGGTCACACAACATGTGACGTAGACCATTGACAGTATGAATGACTATTGTCTGCATTTTGATTCTGCTGGAACTTTTGTCTATTGATTTTATTTTTCTCTCACCTTCCATTTTGAGACTAACCCAATACTACCATCATATCTTGTCTCACATGTACAGCCTTTCCAAGTACCATTCAACCAAGAGTTTATATGGCTGAACGCAGAGTAAGTAGAAGGAGACATAATGCAAAGTCATCCCCACCACCTATGGAGACTAATGATAATGAAGGTCAGTAAGGACAGGAAGGAAATATTGGAACTCAAAATACTGCACCTCAGAATGTGCACACCCAAGCCAACCCAACCAATCTACCTACACTACCTACAGATTTGGCTACTATGGTGATGAATTTAGCACAACAAATGCAGCAAATATAGCTAGTGCAAGCCAACATGCAAGCTGCTATAAGAATTGCTTTCCCAGTAGCATAGACAATGCCTCTACCTGCAGTACAAGCTAGTACTGCATGGTGGTAGCAACACTGTACCCCAAGCACCGCAAACACCAACAGTACGAGGCCAAGTACCAAACCATGAAGCACCGCAAGGCTGGTATAACCAAGGTAATTATCAGTACCAACTGCCTATGTATGAAGCATATGCACAGTATTAGCTTGATCACTCTAGACTAATCAAGTGTTTCCTGAAGTTGAAGCTGAAGGAATTTACAGGCAAGCTATCAGATCCGTTATGACTAGCTCATTGGATCGATGAGATGGAAAGAAACTTTATGATGATGACTATAAATGAAGAAGAGAATGTATTACGTGCCACTTTTATGCTGAAAGATGATGCACACCATTAGTGGAAATTTACTCGGAGTTATCTGATGACAAAGCACGCCTAACTGACCTGGGCAATCTATAAAGAAGCTTTCTTCAAGAAGTATTTTTCCAGGAGTTTCAGAGATCAAATGGAAAAGGAGTTTCTGAGTCTGTATCAGGGATAGATGACTGTAGATGCATATCAACAATGTTATGAAGAACTATTTTTCTTTGCTCCCTCTAGCATGTAGGAGGAAAATACCAAAACCCGAAGGTTCGTCATGGGACTTAGGGGAAGCATCCGTGAGCATGTATTGGGACTGGAAAACAAGATTTTTAATGAAGTTGTACAGATTTCTCGAGTACTGGAATCGAGCTAGAGGGAAAGTTATTTTTCTCAGAACAGAGGTATTAAAAGGTCCAATGGAAACTCATACAACGGAGGGAACTCAAGGATATTTAAACCCTTTCGTACTCAAGGCTTCAATGCTGCAGCCAAGACTACTCCGATAGTCCAACCTCAACAGAAGCAAAGTAATTCTGGAGTCAAATGCTTCAATTGCGATCAAGTAGGACATTGTTCAAGAAAGTGTCCTAAGCCAAGGAAGCAGCTACAGCAAGAAAAGGTTTATGCAGTTACATCTGAGGATGCTGTCGCATCGCCTGATGTGGTCACAGGTATGACCTGAACTGTTCATTTTGTACTACCTTGTGTAAGCATGTAGACTAAATTAAATCAAATCACAGATATCGTACCTATTAATGGCTTACCTGTCAGAGTACTCTTTGACTCTCGAGCTACTCATTCTTTTATATCTGTGTTGTTTGGAAAGAAGTTAAATCTACCCCTTAGACCTTTGGACTACAAACTGCTTGTTCGATCACCTATGGGATTAGAAGTGGAACTAGACAAAGGTTATGGACCATGTCCAGTTCTTATCGACAAGAAGATTTTGGATGCAACCTTAATTTAACTCTAGATGGCAGACTTTGACGTTATCTTGGGAATGGATTGGTCGACACTCTGCAAACCTATTATGTGCAGAAAAAAATTTGACATTTAAAGACAAGGAAGGAGCAGAGTTTAGTTTTGTGGGAACCAAACTTCTTCGTAAATGAAAACTCATTCTCTCTGCATTAAAGGCTAAAAAATGCCTCGAGAAAGGAGGAATTGGGTATCTAGTATCTATGGACGACCGCACCAAGGAAGCACCACGAATGGAGGATATTGAAGTTGTGCATAAATTTCTGGATGTATTACCTGAGGAACTACTAGGACTGCCACCTGACATAGCGACAAAGTTCGTTATAGATCTTATACCTGGAGCTGCACCAGTATCGAAAGCACCCTATTGAATGGCTCTTACTGAACTGAAGGAACTGAAGGTACAGTTACAAGAATTATAAGACAAGGGTTATATTAGACCTAGCATATCACCATGGGGAGCACCAGTATTAGTTGTGAAAAAGAAGGACGGTAGTATTCGACTGTATATAGATTATCAGGAATTGAATAAGCTTACAATCAAGAATCGATACCCGTTGCCTCGGATCGATGACTTGTTCGATCAGTTGCAAGGTGCCAAAGTGTTCTCCAAAATTGATCTTCGGTCAGGATACCATCAGTTGAAGATTAAGGAAGGTGATATTCTGAAGACAGCATTCAGAACCAGATATGGACATTATGAATTTTTAATCATGTCTTTTGGATTAACTAATGCACCCATAACTTTTATGGAACTCATGAATCGAGTATTCCATGATATGTTGGATACGTCAGTCATTGTATTTATTGACGACATACTAGTCTACTCCAAGGACAAAGAAACTCATGTCACAAATCTAAGAGCCGCTCTGCAGCGACTAAGAAAAGAGAAGCTTTACGCAAAATTTACAAAGTGTAAGTTCTGGCTAAATGAAGTCGCTTTCTTAGGCCATGTTGTATCCGCTGAAGGAATCAAAGTGGATCCTAGCAAGAATGAAGCCATTGTGAAATGGGAAGCACCTAAGAATGTTGTAGAAATCAGAAGTTTCTTCGATTTAGCTGGTTACTATCGACGATTCGTGGAAGATTACTCTAGAATCATCGTACCTCTCACTAGTCTGACAAAGAAAGGAGAAAAGTTTGTTTGGACCGATAAATGTGAAGAGTGTTTTTAAACATTTAAGGCTAGATTGATATCAATTCCCATCTTGACTATTTCGAACCCAGGACAATCATTTACCTTGTATACTGATGCGTCTGGGTTAGGTTTAGGATGTGTGCTTATGCAAGGAGAACAAGTAATTGTATATGCCTCAAGACAACTGAAGACACACGAGAAGAACTATCCCATGTATGACTTGGAATTAGCAGCAGTAGTACATGCTGTTAAGATATGGAGACATTATTTTTATGGAGAGAAATTTTAGATTAAATCAGATCATAAGAGTCTCACTCATATTTTTAATCAGAAGGAGTTGAACAAGAGACAAAGAAGATGGCTAAAATTATTGAAGGATTATGATTGCGATATCCAGTATCATCCAGGAAAAGCTATTGTAGTTGCTGACGCACTAAGCAAGAAAGCAATGAGAAAATCTCAAGAAGAAGTTAGTGCAAATGCTATGGCATGTGTCACAGGGAGAGTATTTAATTACGGTAAAGAGCAGTTCGTGATTGATATTCTGAATGAATCAACTGACCAAGGGGTTTATTCATCTATTCTCAAACATGTTTGCTACATTGAAGATTGTACCTGATCTATTAGACGAAGTGAAAGTCGCTATTAAATCAGACCCTTATCTGAGAACGGCGCAAGAAGACCTTGAAAAAGGTAGGACTAATCCTGAGTCCACCTTGGACGTTGAAAAGGTACTAGAACACAAAGAAAGAATATGTGTCCTGAAAATGAAGACTTGGATTTTAGACACAGAGTAATGAAGGAAGCTCACACTACCGCTTATTCGGTACACCCTGGAAGTAAGAAGATGTATCATGATCTGAAGAAACTATATCGGTTGAGAGGAATGAAAGCGGATGTAGCTAAATTTGTGTCCCAATGCTTGAATTGTCAGCAAGTAAAGGCTAAAAGGCAAGGACCTGCAGGATTATTGCAGCCACTGCCAGAACCAGCATGGAAATGGGGCTGCATCACTATAGACTTCGTCACCGGCTTACCATTGACTCCCCGAGTAGTTGACGCGGTCTGGGTGATTGTAGATTGTTTGACCAAGATAGCTCGTTTCATAGCTATACGACCTTAGTATACCCTAGAGAGGTTAGTTAAGCTTTATGTAGATAATATTGTCCAATTACATGGTGTACCTGAAAGCATTGTGTCCGACAGAGACCCACGCTTTACCTCAAAGTTTTGGGAAGGATTATAGAAGGCTATGGGTACAACATTGAAGTTTAGTACAGCATTCCATCCTCAGATAGATGGACATTCAGAATGTACCATTCAGATTTTAAAAGACATGCTCCAAGCTTGTGTTATTGATTTCAAAGGATCATGGGATGAGAAATTACCATTGATTGAGTTCGCATATAACAAGAGCTATTAAGCGACTATACAGATGTCACCCTATAAAGCACTGTATGGTAGGAAATGTTGAACTCCTTTGTTTTGGAATGAAGTTGGAGAACGAAGTATTGTTGGACCAGAGTTTGTCGAAGAAACTTATCGAGTAGTCGACATTATCAAGGAAAGAATTTGAATAGCTCAGAACTGTCAGAAGCAATGTGTAGATAATCGACGCAGAGATCTCGAATTCACCATAGGTGATAAGGTATTTTGAAAATATCTCCTATGCGTGGTTTGAAAAGGTTTGGATAGAAGGGAAAGCTGTGTCCCAGATATATTGGACCTTATGAAGTTCTAGATAGACGTAAGAAAATAGCATATCAGTTAGTACTACCACCATCCATGTCAAGTGTGCATGATGTATTTCATATCTCATTACTGAAGAAGTACATCAGAGATCCAACACACGTGTTAACAACGGATCCACCGGATTTAACTGAAGATTTGACGTTCGAAGTAGTACCTTTTGAGATCACTTGCCGGATGGTGGTGCGTCTTCGCAACCGCAACATTTACTACGTTAAGGTTACTTGGAGAAGCCAAAATGTAGAAGAAGTTACATAGGAAGAAGAGAACGCTATGCGGAAGCAATATCCTCACCTATTCGACTCGAAAGGTATGTGCAAATTTCGAAGATGAAATTTATATAAGAGGGGGGGGGGAGAGTTGTAAGACCAGTATTCAACTAACTTGGTCTAACCGTGTCGTGCCAGGTCTTCCCATCATTCTTAGACCAAGTGGACCGAGCGTGTGAAGATAGATTAAAAACCAGGTATGAGAATTAAGTTAAAAACATTAAAAACATACCTAAGGTCGCATGCCTGGGTAGGTATGGTCGACCATAAGGAAGGGAACCAAAAATCTCAAATCCAGAACCCCACGGTCGATGATTTGGACCCTACGGTCGACGGTTTATGCAACCATATGATCGACCGTGAGAACCCAGATCAGACTCCGAGTTTTGGAAACTTTCCTAAACTAAGGGATTGCTTTCCTAATTGAAAGAGGACTATATAAAGGACGTCCCTCAACCCTTTTTCACTCTTTTAGAATATTAGTAAACTCTAGAGAAAGAGAAGGAATAGAAGGAAGAGAAGGAGAAGAAGAAAAAGCTAAGAAAAAGACTTTACTGAGAAGAGATTGACTCTCTATCACAGGAAAATGTATGAAACGAATCTCTGGAGATGTAAACTTTGAGAATAAGACTTCTATGGAAGATAGGCAATATCAACCTATTATGATCTATGTGATTTTCTTGAGAAAATCCCAAGGAGAACCATGAGGAGTGAATTTGATGATTAGGGTTGATAAGAAATTACTAATGATGGCCATAGGATGACCTTACAATAAACCCCATTGAAGAACAGAAGAATTGACCCAGGAAGAACTCGAATTTCATGTAGACTGTGACCAGAAATCTCATGGTCGCAGCTACGGTCAACCATAGCATGACCAGTATGACCAGAGGATCGACCATAGGCATTCGAGAAGATTTCAAAAATCATATGGTCGCAGCTATGGTCGCACCATATGCGACCGTAGGGTATCGACCGTAGACAGTCAGGTCGATACAGCATGAGACCATAGGACTAATCAGACACCTATCAGTGCTCTATTTTGATTTTCGACTACTGTAACATGTCACATATGAACCCTAATTTAAATTCATATAACTTTTAGGTTGTTAAATCAATTCAAAGAGAATTTCAAGGCTTGGAAGGACATCGAGTATTGCTAACAGGTGAGGGAACAAGACCTAAACTAATTAGATAATAACAAACTGTTTATTTTTATTGAGTCCAATGCCATGATTGATTCTATGCTTGTATGCTTATAATGTACATCTCAAATGTCATCCAATATTCTTGCTATTACTGTTCATTCATATTTAATTCCATTTATTTATAACATGATGATGATGATAATGCTAGGAATAGGCATGTGAATGTATGTGTGTGGTTGGTGTGTTGGATGCGAGTGGAGCATCAGGGGGAGGACGTGTCATGGTGGTCTTTGACCTCGTTACCAGACTCTAGCTCTATCTCTACTCAAGTTTTGCCCACTAACATCGTCATATCGCCATTATCTTAGCAGAACTATTACGTCATAGGGCATCAGGGGAAGTGTTGGCGTTGTTTGATCCGGATACTTTAGCTCTATCTCTATTCCATGGTGGATGCATGTGGGACGACAATGGAGTTTGATCTATTTGGTGGATTCACACACTCGTGTAGAGAGGTGCGGCGGCCACCAAACCTTTCTATAGCTATTGCAAACTTATAAACCAGACCCAAGATATGAATTGAATGGATGCATATGTTTGTTGCATTGTTTTGTTTGCTCACTGAGCCGTGATGTGTGCTCACCCTTTCGACATCGAATATTTTTAGTTGATGATGCAGGTCCTACTATTGAAGAATATATGAATGCACCGATGTATGGATACGTTGCTGCGATGGATGTAGAAGCTGAAGAAGATGCGCCTGATTCATCATGCGAGTGCAACCAATGTGTTTTTGCTTAAGTTTAGTTATAATTTGAACATCAGATATGTAAGACCCGCACGCCACGAACCCGGTCTAACCTTACGTTCTCGTGTCGTGACCGGTCTTTCCATCATAATCGGCTCAAGTGAACCAATAATATAATAAACCACAAGATGAGGTAAGTCACAAGTCAAATTTAGTTGTTGTGGTAACTAGTTAAGTTTATATGAAAGCAAACAGTCAAAATCTAAAAAGCAGTGAAATTTGGACCTATGGTGGCATGTTTGGGGGCTACGATCGCACCTATGGTCGACCGTAGTGAGACCGTAGGAGCTATGGTGGCATGTTTTGGTCTTATGGTCGACGGTTTATGCGACCGTATGATCGATCGTAGGAACCCAAAACCGACTCCGTATTTAGGAAACTTTCTTAATTTGAGGAGGACTCTTTCCTAATTGAAAGAGGACTCTATATGGAGGTTTTCCCTCTATATAAGGGATGTTCCTTAGCCTCTCTTACTCTTTTAGAACCCAAATTGAAACTCTAAACCTAAGAGAGAAAGAGAGAGAGGATGAGAAGGAGAAGGAGATTTGAAGAAGAAGGGTGAGAGAAAGGTTTGTAGAGAAGAGTTCTATCTTTCTACAACAAGCTTAAGGTATGGACTTGACTCTATAGGATAGATTAGATAGGATAGGTTCCTTTCCATCAAGTTGATGTGTAATGCAACAATTTCGGTTATGGAATTTCTAAGCAAAACCATAGAGAATAGGTTAGGGTTGATGAATGAGGGATAAACTAAGAATATTGGCCTTAGAATGATCATTAGGGAGGACCCCATTAATGATCCAAGAGGAGGAACTCATGTTAGAAGTAAAAATCAACCAAACTACATATGGTCATAGCTATGGTCGACCATAGGATGAAAAAGTATCGACCACAGCCATTTGGGAAGAATTCAAGACACATACGGTCACAACTACGGTCACATGTAATGCGACCATAGGGTATTGATTGTAGGTCCTACGGTGGCATATATTGCGACCATAGCATCGACCATAGCATTGACCGTAGGAAAAGAATAAGCATATTTTAAGACCAAACAAGGTTTTTAACTACTGTAACTTGGTAAACTTGAACCCTAACTTACATACATTAATTATTTAGGTTCCTAATAGATTCAAAGTCTTTAAAAGCTTGAGAGAGGAACAAGGAGAGAACAAACATCGATCAAAGGTGAGGGAACAAGACCTAAACTAATTGGATAGTGACAAATTGTTTATTTTTATTGAGTCCAATGCCATGATTGATTCTATGCTTGTATGCTTGTAATGTGCATCTCACATGTCATCAAATATTCCTGCTATTACTGTTCACGCATATTTAATTCTGTTTATTTATAATATGATGATGATGATGACGATGCTAGGAATAGGCATGTGAATGTATGTGTGTGGTTGGTGTGTTGGATGCGAGTGGAGCATCAGGGGGAGGACGTGGCATTGTGGTCTACGACCTCGTCACCAGACTCTAGCTCCATTTCTACTCAAGTCTTGCCCACTAACATCGACGTATCACCATTACCTTAGTAGAACTATTATGTCGTAGGGCATCAGGGGAGGTGGTCTCGGACCGTGTGGTCTCGGACCGTGTGGTCTCTGACTCTGTCGGGGGGCCTTAGCTCTATCTCTATGGACGTATTGAGGGATGCTGGGGTGAGGCCTTGGATACACTATTTGGCATTAGGATTGGTTAGTTGTGAGCCTAGTTTGTAAGCCCTCACCAATAGGGGCTTACGTGTTGGTATGGGTAGGGCATCAGAGGAAGTGTCGGCAGTGTTTGATTCGAACACTTTAGCTCTATCTCTATTCCATGGTGGGTGCATGTGGGACGGCAATGGTGGGGGGGGGGGATTCACACACTCGTGTATAGAGGTGCGGTGACCACCAAACCTTTCTATAGCACATTGTAAACTTAAAAACCAGACCAAAGATATGAATTGAATGCATGCATATGTTTGTTGCATTGTTTTGTTTACTCACTGAGCTCAAGTTGGAGAGCTGACCCTCGTGCATGCAATTCTTTTTAGTTTTTGATGTTACAGGTGTTACGGTTGAAGATTATATGAATACGCCAACGTGTGGACATGCAGCGGCTATGGATGTGCAAGCTATAGAGGACGAATATGGCTCGTCAAGCTAATGTTTCAACTATGGATACGCTTAGTGTTTAACTTTCATATTTGGATATTTGTAATATATATTAAATTATATTTTGGTTATTTGGAGATAACTAGAATATTAATTTTTTTATCATGATTAGACCTCAGTTTATTAATAAGACTTCCGCTATTTACTTTATTATCTCTGATTAATGTGGAATGTGTTTTGGTTAAACATAATTGGCATAGCCTATACAAGATCCTGGTTGAACCATTGGTTTATTGGCTGTTCATCACACCATTCTAGTTGGTCTAGAATTGGGTTGTGACAACTTGGTATTAGAGCTCTCAGGCCTTGTCCATCAAACTTGAATACTTTCACTATAGTCCATGAACTGAGTTAGGATAAATTAAAAGCTTTAATACAAACACACCATAAGCACCTGTGTTGGTTGAGACAGAACTTAAACAAGACAATAAGGTACATATAAAAGGTGGAACCATATATATACATAGATAGAAAAAGAAAATCTAAATGTATCCTGATAAACAAATAATATAGGGTACGATCTATAAGTCGGGCAGTTGTCTAAGTATACAAAGGATATGTTACAGTAGCAAGAAGGGAGCATCTGTAAAGTAGAAAATTAGAATACCGAGTTGGCACTCACAAGATGTGAAACTCGATGAATGATAGAGGAAGAAGAAAAATGGCTAGTAACGCTTAAATCCCTATAGAGGTAAAGGGAAAGATCTCGGGTTGAATGCAATAGAGATAGGAGAACAATGGCTATACACAAAAATAAGAGTAACTATAAAAGAAGATAAAGCTATACTCCTGGGTAACGTGGAGACTTAGAGTGAGATCCATCACACGCTGATCCATTGCCCACTGAGCATTAAGAAGAGGTTGCAACTTGACCCCACCACTATCTGGATCGAGAACGGATAGTGAAAACTCATCTGAGCAGATGCTAAATAATGATAATCAGATTGGAGCAAATCAAAGGAGGTGAACAACTAGGCCACTCCAGCCAATCTACCTGGACTACCAAGTGCTTTGGTTACGGTTGTAATAAACTTGGCCTGACAAAATGCAAGAGCAACAACAGATGAGACTGATTATGCAAGTTGCCATGGAAATCACTATCCAAGTTGTCAATGCTACACCAACACCTCCAGGTCAGATCAAGTACAATACTAGTTGGTAGCAACACTATACCTCCAGCATATGTTAGCCATAACATAGTGCCTATCATATAGCATGTCCCAGTAATGCACACCCCAGTGTAGAAGCTTGGTGCACAACAAGCAGTATATCAAGGTGGTTACCCTTATCAACCACCGATGTATGGGATAGCTGCATCATGGTAGAGTGATCCGACAAGGGTTGAGGAATATTTTCTAAATATGAAGCCTCAAACGTTTCAGCAAAGGATCAAATCTATTATGACCATATAACTAGATAGGTTTATATAGGATGTGGTGCATTATTGATTTACTCTTGTGATTATAGAGGATGCACATACCTGATTCTAATTCTCGTACCTTGACAGAATATCTTATTGATTCAACCTGTTAATTGGAGTTATAGATGTTATTTCCTTAGAATTAGTCCTAATTATACCAATCTAAGCTACTCCCATGATCGACACCATGAATAGAGATATGAATGAATGAACATTTAAAGGTTTAATCATTCCGAATGTACATCTTTTCGATTTTATACCTGATTTATTAATGTACCAAAACTTTTCCAGATTTACTCTTGTAGTGCCTTGACCAACGACATTATATACTCGATAGAACCTGTAACGATGAGGCTAAGAGTTGTAAAATCTCTACTTCCATGTATTTGGACCACCGTGTAACCTAACGACCTTTGGATGCCGGTTGGATTATCATAAATTTACTCCTGATCCTTTAAACCTAGCTTCACTAGATAAAACAAGTGTTCTTCATCATACTGAATTTGAAAGAAGGAAATGAATTATTTTTGGATAAACATTCTGATTCTTATATTCCTTGACATCCGTTGATAGAGATACCTAGTTAATAACGAAATTATTAGAGGAAGACGATTGAATTCAGATTAGATTCTATAACCAAGAAAACCTCAGATGAAGTAAGGAGAATCTATTCTGAGATTGCTGAATGGATGGATTTGAGTCATGTCTATAAAAGAGTGCATGAGAAAAAAGTGAAAACTACCAAAAGTAACTAGGAAAGAGGAAATAGCACTCAAGTAAAGTTAAAGATGGTTATATCGGTATGAAGTTTGACAAGGCAAAAGATTTCTAAAAGCATATCTAAGAGTGGATATAATGATGAAATAAAAAATAATGGTATGGATAGTACATGGTATAGCACAACTACTATAGAGTTATGCCAATGTCAAGTGAGATGATTGAGTAAAGACCAAAAGTGAGTTTGACAGAATTAATGAAATTATAAGCATATACCCTAATGCTTATAGGTAGACTTGGGATAGGTAGAAAGTAACCAATCAAAAGATGTTTGTCTGGATATATGAAAGAGAGATCAGGGTAGAACAGCAGTGATAAAAGAGATGTAAGCTAATGAGTTTTTTGGATATGAGATTATTGGCGTTAGTTGTTGAAAAAAAAAATCATAAGAGATGAAGGAACTAGACTAGCTCTTAAGACCTTTAAACCAGATTTTGCTAGTTCAAGCCCTTTTAGACTAGATGTTGTATTGGATGAGTGTTATGAACAATGTTCGAATCGTGCAACCTAGTTCTACTTGAGATGGCAGACTTCAACGTCATCTCGGGGATAGACTGGTTG
Source organism: Protea cynaroides (assembly GCA_028583415.1). Taxonomy (NCBI): domain Eukaryota; kingdom Viridiplantae; phylum Streptophyta; class Magnoliopsida; order Proteales; family Proteaceae; genus Protea; species Protea cynaroides. The sequence continues at coordinate 64,402,220 of CM053274.1, forward strand.
TCTCAAGACTATACAAAGCTATGATGTGCATAGAAGAGGTTGTCATTCAAAAGCAAAGATGGCACATAATTTAGTTTTATTCGAAGCATTTCCTAAGAAGTGAAAGCTGATCCTCTCTATGCTAAAGGCTAGGAGATGATTTGAAAAGAAAAGAGTTGGATATATGGTATCTGTGGTGGACATTACCAAAAAAGCATCGTAGATGGAAGATATTGATGTGATGTGTAAATTCCCTGATGTGTTTCCAGGAGACTTACCTGGGTTATACCATCTGATCATGCGATCGAGTTCATTATCGATTTGTTCCAGGGTTGGCTCCTGTGTCTAAGGCACCCTATAGAATAGCTCTTATAGAATTGAAGGAATTGAAGACTCAACTACAAGAGTTATTAGACTAAGGTTTAATCCAGTCCAGTATACCACCTGAGAAGCACTAGTGTGGCCCATAAAGAAGAAGGATGGTAGTGTCTGGCTATGTATAGACTACTAGAAATTAAACAAGCTCACCATAAAGAATTGATGTCCATTGTTATGGATTGAGGACTTGTTCGATCAGTTATAAAGTACAAAGGTGTTCCCTAAGATCGACCTTGGATGGAGCATCATCAATCAAAGATTAAAGATAGTGACAATCTAAAGATGACTTCAAGGACTAGGTACGGACACTATAAATTCCTGGGTATATCCTTGGGATTAACCAATGCACCAACATATTTTATGGAGCTTATGAACCGGGTGTTTCATGATATGTTGGACACGTCGGTCATAGTTTCATAAACTATATATTGGTTTATTCTAAAGACGAAGAAAGCCCTATAACGAATTTTAGAACAACTTCACAATGGTAGAGATTGGAGAAGTTTTATGCCAAGTTCATGAAGTGTGAGTTTTGGTTAAACGAGGTTGCATTCTCAGGGTCACATAGTGTCATTAGAAAGGATAAAAGTGGACTCTAGTAAGATAGAAGCAATTGTATGCTGAGAAACACCTAAGAACATTGCAAAGATCAGAAGTTTCTTGGGTTTAACTGGTTATTACAGACGATTTGTGGAGGACCACTCTAAGATCGTAAAACCTCTTACCAAGCTAATCAGAAAGGGAGTGGAGTTTAATTGGACTGAGAATTGTGAAGAATGTTTCTAAATTCTAAAACAAGGCTGATATCGACTCCCATCTTGGCCATTCTGGTATCAGGGGAACCTTTTACCCTACACACCGATGCTTTCGGATTGGGTCTAGGATGCGGGTTGATGTAAGGTAAATAAGTTATTGCATATATTTCAAGATAAATGAAAGAGCATGAAAAGAATTACTCAACTCATGATTTGGAGTTAGCAACTGTGATTCATGCCATCAAGACTTGAATACATTATCTATACAGAATAGAATTTCAGATTAAATTGGATTACAAGAGTCTTACTTATCTCTTTACCCATAAAGAGTTGAACATGAAGCTAAGGAGATGGTTGGAACTCCTGAAGGATTAAGACTGTGATACCAAGTGTCGCTCGAGCAAGGCTAATGTGGTAGCTGAAGCTTTGAGTAGAAAGGGGAATAATGAAGCCAGAAGGAGGATCTATTACGAATGTCGCCTTCTATTCCGTAGCAACAGATTCAAATTTAGAGGAAGAGTCGCATATGATAAAAACTTGTAATGATCCAGTTGAGTGAGAACTTATGGATGAACTTATGGAGCAATAGTTCTTTGCTTACGTTTGTAGCGTTAAAGATCTTATTTGATTTGATAGACGAAGTAAAGATAGTAATTTTGTTAGATCTATATCTAAGAGCGGTGTAAGAAGATTTAGAGAAAGTAAAACCTAACCCTGACTTACTTCGGATGCGAAAAAGGTCCTGAGATACAGAGGATGACTATGCATACCTGAAAGTGAAAAACGCTGATCATAGATACAAGATAATGCTAAAAGCCCATTCTATTCCGTATTGGGTACATCCTAAAAATACAAAATATATCAAAATATGGAGATTATTTTGGTGGAAGGGAATGAAAGTAGTTGTGGATAGATGTATGTTTTAGTGACTAAATTATCAGCAAGTAAAGGCTGAAAGACAAAGACCAACATGGCTTACTATAACCACTATCGGAGCTAGTCTGGAAGTGAAACTGCATTACAATAAACTATGTCACCGATTTACCACTGACTCTCAGATCAGTTGACGCAGTTTGGGTGATTGTTGATCGCCTTATGAAGATAGCTCATTCCATTGCTATACGACCTCGGTGTGCTTTGGAGCGGCTAACTAACCTATATGTGGATAATATTTCCAGATTGAATGGTATGCCTGAGAGCATAGTGTCGGACAGAGGCTCATGCTTTATCTCAAAGTTTTGGGAGGATCTACAGAAAACAATGGGAACGAAGTTGAAGTTTAGTACCGTATTTTACCTTAAACAGACGGATAGTTAGAGCGGACTATACAGATCGTAAGAGATATGCCTCGAGCTTGTGAAATTGATTTCAAGGAGCTTGAGTTGAGAAGTTACCGCACATTAAATTTGCTACCAAGCTACTATGTAGATGTCACCTATAAAGCATGGCACGATAGAAATGTCAAATTCCTTGTTCTGGAACGAAGTCGGAGAATAAGGAATTGTAAGACCTGAGTCTGTTGCAGAAACCTGTCGCGTGGCAAACAAGATCAAAGAAAATGGCCAAGATAGCTCAAAACACCAAGACCTCGAGTTCTCCATAAGTGACAAAGTGTTCTTGAAGATATCACTTATATATGGTTTGAAACAATTCAACAAGAAGGGAAGGTTGTATCCCATATATGTTTTGGACCTCATAAAATTTTAGAGAGATGTAGAAAAGTTGCATATCAACTAGCGTTACCGCTGTCCATATCTAGTGTGCATGACGTATTTTGCGATTCTCTATTGAAAAAGTACATTGGAGATCCATATCAATGGTATTGACCACGGATCCACTGGATTAAATAGAAGATTTAACTATTGAAGTGGTACCACCCTAGTTCACTAGTTGGAAGGTACAACATCTCCAAAGCTGGGATAATTATTATATGAAGGTAACCTGGTGAAGACAAGACGTGGAGAAGATTACATGGGAAGAGGAAGATGCAATGCGAAAGTAGTAATCCCACCTATTTAACTTTGAACTATATTCAAATTTCGAGGATGAAATTTCTTTTAAGGGTGGGGGAGTTGTAAGATCCGTGCATGTAAATTTTGAGAACAAAATTTCTTTTAGGAGTGGTGGAGTTGTAAGACCCGTATGCCATGAACCCGGTCTAACCTTACGTTCTCGTGTCGTGATCGGTCTTCCCATCATAATTGGCTCAAGTGAACCAATTATATGAAGAAACCACAAGATGAGGTAAGTCACAAGTCAAATTTTGTTATTGTGGTTGGCTGGTTAAGTTTGAATGGAAACAAACAGTCAAAAACTAAAAACCAATGGATTTTAGACCTATGGTGGCATGTTTGGGGGCTACGGTCGCACCTATGGTCGACCGTAGTGAGACCGTAGGTGCTATGGTCACATGTTTTGGTCTTATGGTCGACGGTTTATGCGACCGTATGATCGACCATAGGAACCCATAACCGACTCCGTGTTTAGGAAACTTCCCTAATTTGAGGAGGACTCTTTCCTAATTGAAAGAGGACTCTATATGGGGGTTTTCCCTCTATATAAGGGATGTTCCTTAGCCTCTCTTACTCTTTTAGAACCCAAATTGAAACTCTAAACCTAAGAGAAAAAGAGTGAGAGGAAGAGAAGGAGAAGGAGATTTGAAGAAGAAGGCTGAGAGAAAGGTTTGCAGAGAAGAGTTCTATCTTTCTACAACAAGCTTAAGGTATTGACTTGACTCTACAGGATAGATTAGATAGGATAGGTTTCTTTCCATCAAGTTGATGTGTTGAATCTAATGTAACGATTTCGGTTATGGAATTTCTAAGAAAAATCATAGAGAATAGGTTAGGGTTAATGGATGAGTTATAAACTAAGAATATTGGTCTTAGAATGATCATTAGGGAGGACCCCATTGATGATCCGAGAGGAGGAACTCATGTGAGAAGTAAAAATCAACCAAACTACGTATGGTCGCAGTTATGGTCGACCATAGGATGAGAAAGTATCGACCACAGCCATTTGGGAAGAATTCAGGAAACATACGGTCGCAGCTACGGTCGCATGTAATGCGACCATAGGGTATCGACCGTAGGTCCTACAGTGGCATATATTGCTATCATAGCATCGACCATAGCATCGATCGTAGGAAAACAAGCAAGCATATTTTAAGACCAAACAAGGTTTTTGACTACTGTAACTTGGTAAACTTGAACCCTAACTTACATACATTAATTATTTAGGTTCCTAATAGATTCAAAGTGACTTTAAAAGCTTGAGAGAGGAACAAGGAGAGGAACAAACATCGATCAAAGGTGAGGGAACAAGACCTAAACTAATTGGATAATAACAAACTATTTATTTTTATTGAGTCCAATGCCATGATTGATTCTATGCTTGTATGCTTGTAATGTGCATCTCACATGTCATCCAATATTTCTACTATTACTATTCATGCATATTTAATTTTATTTATTTATAACATGATGATGATGATGATGCTAGGAATAGGCATGTGAATGTATGTGTGTGGTTGGTGTGTTGGATGCCAGTGGAGCATCAGGAGAGGACATGGCATGATGGTCTTTGACCTCGTCACCAGACTCTAGCTCTATCTCTACTCTAGTCTTGCCCACTAACATCGTCATATCGCCATTACCTTAGTAGAACTATTACATCGTAGGGCATCAGGGGAGGTGGTCTCGAACCGTGTGGTCTCTGACTCTATCAGGGGGCCTTAGCTCTATCTCTATGGACGTATTGAGGGATGTTGGGGTAAGGCCTTGGATACACTATTTGGCATTATGATTGGTTAGTTGCAAGCCTAGTTTGCAAGCCCTCACCAATAGGGGCATATATGTTGGTATGGTTAGGGCATCAGGGGAAGTATTGGCGGTGTTTGATCCGAACACTTTAGCTCTATCTCTATTCCATGGTGGGTGCATGTGGGATGGCTATGGTGTTTGATCCATTGGGTGGATTCACACACTCGTGTATAGAGGTGCGGCAACCACCAAACCTTTCTATAGGATATTGAAAACTTAAAAATCAGACCAAAGATATGAATTGAATGCATGCATATGTTTGTTGCATTGTTTTGTTACTCACTGAGCTCAAGTTGGAGAGCTGACCCTTGCGCCAATAATTCTTTTTAGTTTCTGATGTTGCAGGTATTACGGTTGAAGATTATATGAATACGCCAACGTGTGGACATGCAGCGGCTATGGATGTGCAAGCTGTAGAGGACGAATATGCCTCGTCAAGCTAGTGTTTCAACTATGGATACGCTTAGTGTTTAACTTTTGTATTTGGATATTTGTAATGTGTATTAAATTATGTTTTGGTTACTTGGAGATAACTGGAATATTAATTATTTATCATGATTACACCTCAGTTCTTTATTAATAAAACTTTCGTTATTTACTTTATTATCTCTGATTAATATGGAATGTGTTTTGGTTTAACATGGTTGGCATTGCCTATACAAGATCCTTGTTGAACCGTTGGTTTATTAACTGTTCATCACACCATTTTGGTTAGTCTAGAATTGGGGTGTGACAAGATATGTAATTAATTATTTATTTTTATATCTTGTGGTTTGGAGATAATTGGATTAAATATTTATTTATCATTGTTAGACTCTCAGTTCATTATCTATAAGACTTTCGTTTATTTATTTATTACCTCTGATTATTAATGTGGAATGTATGTTTGGTTTGATAAGATGGGTACGACCTATACGAGATCCTCTGTGAACTGTTGATTTATTGGCGGTTCATCACACCATTCTGGTTAGACTAGAATTGAGGTGTGACAACTTGGTATCTGAGCATCTCATGTTCTACTCATTGACCTAACTACTTCCACATGAGTCATGAACTGAGTTAGGATAAAATTTAAAAGCTATAATAAGAACACACCATAAGCACCTATGTTGTATAAGACATAAACTAAGAAAGAGAATAATACACATATGTAAAGGGAAAACCAATTATATATATATATATATATATATATATATGCCGAATAAAAACAAGATAAATGTACATCAAATTCAGACTACAGTCCACAATCTGGATAGTTATTCTGTAGTATAAAAGGAAAAAACATATAAATGGCCATCATGGAGCTGGAGGTGCTGGAGGAGGAGGTGCCTCATGATCTCTATCGTAGTCCTCAGCATATGCTCTCACGAGCCAGGCCACCTGAGTCTGAGTCGCTCAAAGACTAGCCGCCAGATGCACTACCTGCTAGTCTGTAGAGTGTTGGGCATCTAGAAGCTATCCTACTCTCTAATCAGTCACGCGCTGAGCCTCTTTAATCTCACGTAATAGCCCCATCATGTCATATAGTAGTGGGCATGAAGGGCTAGCTAATTGAGAAACCTTAGAAGGGCTAGCTCCACTAGAATGCTGTGGTGATGGAGGAGGGATGGCATCGACATCCATGTACATCGGATCATCATCCTCCTCATCACCACCCTCGTATGCCTCTACTGCTGCTGTTGCTGCCACCTCTGCATCTGCTGTCGCTACCAGAGTGAGAGGACGTCTCATCGCATTCCTCTCATCATCACTGACCTGTATCTCTCTCATGCCCATCCTGCTGATGGCCTCCCAATCAAGGTCAGCTAAGAAGGTGTACTTAAGGATCCTCTCATCCACTAGGTCCACTTATAAATGAGCGAGCAAGGTGGAGATCAACAGCCCATAGGGCAAATTACCTCTCGAGTCAGGCAACGTAGCTCTATGCATAGTTCGAAGAATAATATATGGAAGGCAAACAAGTTGACTAATAAATTTAAAAATTTGACCGCATAATGACGTAAAATGGAAAAACCTCACTTTTCACCCAAACATTTGGGCTGGAGGACTTGCATAGGTCCCAAACCATCCTATAAGGCTCATACAGTTGGAAATTTAAACTAGGTAGGTCGAATTTGAAGAAATTTTGACAATTGGGAAAAACCCCAAAATTTAGGTAAAAAATGAGAATTTTCAAGTTTCTACTGAACTAACCGATAAAACTCATATTTTCTTGAGGGCTTTCATCCATTGGGTGGCCAATAGCAAAAGTCCCTAGTAAAAATTAAATTTTTACGATCAGAAATATATTAATTAGAAGAAAACCCTACAAATAGAAAAAACCCTAGGTATGAAAGCTTAAAAATGGAGAAAAGTAGAGAACATACCTCAAGGAATGGAGTGACGTATGTTGATCGATGGAAAAATCACCAAGATTGTATGGTCGACACTGTAGCAATTCACTGGTGGCGAGTTGGGTAGAGACCGTAGGGGGAAGAAGGAGAATAAGTGGGAAAAATTTCGAAAAACAGGTTTAAAAACCTAATTTTGAATCATACGGTCGCACAATTCGACCAAAACCATCAACCGTATGATCGACCATAGGGTCTCGGTAAGTTGCTAGGATTTTGAAGGTCGAACCTATGGTCGCACAACATGCGACCGTAGGCCATCGACCGTATGAATGACTGTTGTCTGCTTTTTGATTCTACTGAAACTTTTGTCTATTGATTTTATTTTTCTCTCGCCTTCCATTGTGAGACTAACCCAATACTACCATATCTTGTCTCACATGTACAACCATTCCAAGTACCATTCAACCAAGAGTTTAAATGGCTGGACGCAGAGTAAGTAGAAGGAGACATAATGCAAACCCATCTCCACCACCTATGGAGACTAATGACAATGAAGGTCAGCAAGGATATGAAGGAAATATTGGAACTCAAAATGCTGCACCTCAGAATGTGCACACCCAAGCCAACCCAACCAACCTACCTGCACCACCTATAGATTTGGCTACTATGGTGATGAATTTAGCACAACAAATGTAGCAAATACAGCAAGTGCAAGCTGCTATGGGAATTGCTTTCTTAGCTGTAAACACAATACATCTACTTACAGGACAAGCTAGTACTGCACCTGGTGGTAGCAACACTGTACCCTAAGCACCGCAAACACCAATAGTACAAGGCCAAGTGCCAAACCCTAAAGCAGCGCAAGGTGGGTATAACCAAGTTAATTATCAGTACCAACCGCCTATGAATGGAGCATATGCGCAGTATCAGCTTGATCACTCCAGACTAATCGAGAGTTTCCTGAAGTTGAAGCTGAAGGAATTTACAGGCAAGCCATCAAATCCGTTATGGCTAGCTCACTGGATCGATGAGATGGAAAGAAACTTTATGATGATGACTATAAATGAAGAAGAGAAGGTATTATGTGCCACTTTTATGCTGAAAGGTGATGCACACCATTAGTGAAAATTTACTCGGAGTTATCTGTTGACAAAGCACGCCCAACTGACCTGGGCTATCTATAAAGAAGCTTTCTTCGAGAAGTATTTTACCAGGAGTTTTAGAGATCAAATGGAAAAGGAGTTTCTGAGTCTGTATTAGGGATAGATGACTGTAGACGCATATCAACAGTGTTATGAAGAACTATTTTTCTTTGCTCCCTCTAGCATGTAGGAGGAAAATACCAAAACCCGAAGGTTTGTCATGGGACATAGGGGAAGCATCCGTGAGCATGTATTGGGACTAAAAAAGGAGATTTACAATGAAGCTGTATAGATTGCTCGAGTACTGGAATCGAGCTAGAGGGAAAGTTATTTTGCTCAGAATAGAGGTATTAAAAGGCCCAATGGAAACTCATACAATGGAGGGAACTCAAAGAAATTTAAACCCTTTCGTACTCAAGGCTTTAATGCTGCAGCCAAGACTACTCCGATAGCCCAACCTCAATAGAAGCAAAGTAATGTTAGAGTCAAATGCTTCAATTACGATCAAGTAGGACATTATTCAAGAGAGTGTCCTAAGCCAAGGAAGCAACTATAGCAAGGAAAGGTTTATACAGTTACATTTGAGGATGTTACCGCATCGCCTGATGTGGTCACAGGTATGACTTGAACTATTCATTTTGTACTACCTTGTGTAAGCATGTAGACTAAATTAAATCAAATCACAGATATCGTACCTATTAATGGCTTACCCGCCAGAGTACTCTTTGACTCTGGAGCTACTCATTCTTTTATATCTGTGTCATTTGGAAAGAAGTTAAATCTACCCCTTAGACCTTTAGACTACAAACTGCTTGTACGATCACCTATGGGATTAAAAGTAGAACTAGACAAAGGTTATGGACCATGTCCAGTTCTTATCGACGAGAAGATTTTGGATGCGACCTTGATTCAACTCGAGATGGTAGACTTTGACGTTATCTTGGGAATGGATTGGTTAGCTCGGCACTCTGCAAACCTATTATGTACAGAAAAGATATTGACATTTAAAGACAAGGAAGAAGCAGAGTTTAGTTTTGTGGGAACCAAACTTCTCCGTAAACAAAAACTCATTCTCTCTACATTAAAGGCTAAAAAATGTCTCGAGAAAGGAGAAATTAGGTATCTAGTATCTGTGGTCGACCTCACCAAGGAAGCACCACGAATGGAGGATATTGAAGTTGTACGTGAATTTATGGATGTATTTCCTAAGGAACTACCACCTGACAGAGTGACAGAGTTCGTTATTGATCCTATACCCAGAGCCACACCAGTATCGAAAACACCCTATCGAATGACTCCTACTGAACTGAAGGTACAGTTATAGGAATTACAGGACAAGGGTTATATTAGACACAGCATATCACCATGGGGAGCGCCAGTATTATTCATGAAAAAGAAGGACGGTAGTGTTCGACTGTATATAGATTATCAGGAACTAAATAAGCTTACAATCAAGAACCGGTACCCGCTGCCTCTGATCGATGACTTGTTCGATCAGTTACAAGGTGCCAAAGTGTTCTTTAAAATTGATCTTCGATCAGGATACCATTAGTTGAAGATTAAGGTAGGTGATATTTCGAAGACAGCATTCAGAATCAGATATGGACATTATGAATTTTTAGTCATGTCTTTTGGATTAACTAATGCATCCACAAATTTTATGGAACTCATGAATCGGGTATTCCATGATATGTTAGATACGTCAGTCATTGTATTTACTGACGACATACTAGTCTACTCCAAGGACAAAAAAACTCATGTCACAAATCTAAGAGCCACTCTGTAGCGACTAAGAAAAGATAAGCTTTACGTAAAATTTACAAAGTGTAAGTTCTAGATAAATGAAGTCTCTTTCTTAGGCCATGTTGTATCTGCTGAAGGAATTAAAGTAGATCCTGGCAAGATTGAAGCCATTGTGAAATGGGAAGCACCTAAGAATGTTGTAGAAATCAAAGTTTCTTAGTTTAGTTGGTTACTATCGACGATTCGTGGAAGATTACTCTAGAATCGCCGTACCTCTCACCAGTTTGACAAAGAAAGAAGAAAAGTTTGTTTGGATCGATAAATGTGAAGAGTATTTTTAAACATTGAAGGCTAGATTGATATCAACTCCCATCTTGACTATTCTAATCCCAAGACAACCATTTACCTTGTATACTGATACGTCTGGGTTAGGTTTAGGATGTGCGCTTATGCAAATAGAAGTAATTGTGTATGCCTCAAGACAACTGAAGACACATGAGAACAACTATTCCACTCATGACTTGGAATTAGTAGCAGTAGTACATGCTATTAAGATATGGAGACATTATTTTTATGGAGAGAAAATTCAGATTAAATCAGATCATAAGAGTCTCACTCATCTTTTTAATCAGAAGGAGTTGAACATGAGACAACGAAGATGGCTGAAAAAAATTGAAGGATTATGATTGCGATATCCAGTATCATCCAGGAAAAGCTAATGTAGTTGCTGACGCACTAAGCAGGAAAGCAATGATAAATCTCAAGTAGAAGTTAGTGCAAATGCTATGGCGTGTGTCACAGGGAGAGTATTTAATTACGATTAAAAGCAGTTCGTGATTGATATTTCGAATGAATCAACTGACCAAGGGTTTATTCATCTATTCTCAAACATGTTTGCTACATTGAAGATTCTATTAGACTAAGTGAAAGCCGCTATTAAATCAGACCCTTATCTGAGAACGGTGCATGAAGACCTTGAAAAAGGTAGGACTACGCCTGAGTTCACCTTGGACGTTGAAATGGTACTAAAATACAAAGGAAGGGTCTGTGTTCCTGAAAATGAAGACTTGGATATTAGACACAAACTAATGAAGGAAGCTCACACCACCGCTTATTCGGTACACCCTGGAAGCAAGAAGATGTACATTGATCTGAAGTAACTATATTGGTTGAGAGGAATGAAAGCGGATGTAGCTAAATTTGTGTCTCAATGCTTGAATTGTTAGCAAGTAAAGGCTAAAAGGCAAAAACTTACAGGGTTGTTGCAGCCACTGCCAAAACTAGCATGGAAATGGGACTGCATCACTATGGACTTCGTCACTGGGTTACCATTGACTCCCCGAGTAGTTGACGCGGTCTGGATGATTATGGATCATTTGACCAAGACAGCTCGTTTCATAGCTATACGACCTCAGTATACCCTAGAGAGGTTAGCTAAGCTTTATTTAGATAATATTGTTCGATTACATGGTGTACCTGAAAGCATTGTGTCCGATAGAGACCCACGCTTTACCTCAAAGTTTTAGAAAGGATTACAGAAGGCTATGGGTACAATATTGAATTTTAGTACTGCATTCCATCCTCAGACAAATGGACAGTCAGAACGTACCATTCATATTTTAAAAGACATGCTCCGAGCTTGTGTTATTGATTTCAAAGGATCATGGGATGAGAAATTATCATTAATTGAGTTCGCTTATAACAACAGCTATCAAGCAACTATACAGATGTCACCCTATGAAGCACTATATGGTAGATAATGTTGAACTCCTTTATTTTGGAATGAAGTTGGAGAACGGAGTATTGTTGGACCAGAGTTTATTGAAGAGACTTGTCGAGTAGTCGACATTATCAAGGAAAGAGTCTGAATAGCTCAGAACCATCAGAAGCAATATGCAGATAATCGACGCAGAGATCTCGAATTCACCATAGGTGATATGGTATTTATGAAAATATCTCCTATGCGTGGTTTGAAAAGGTTTGGATAGAAGGGAAAACTGTGTCCCAGATATATTGGACCTCATAAAGTTCTAGATAGACGTGAAAAAGTAGCATATCAGTTAGTACTACCACCATCCATGTCAAGTGTGCATGATGTATTTCATATCTCATTACTGAAGAAGTATGTCAAAGATACAACACACGTGTTAACAACGGATCCACCAGATTTAACTAAAGATTTGACGTTCGAAGTAGTACCTTTTAAGATCACTAGCCGAAAGGTGCAACGTCTTCGCAACCGTGACATTTAATACGTTAAGGTTACTTGGAGAAGCCAAAATGTAGAAGAAGTTACATGGAAGAAGAGAATGCTATGCGGAAGCAATATCCTCACCTATTCGATTCGGAAGGTATGTGCAAATTTTGAGGATGAAATTTATTTAAGTGGGGGGGGGGGTTGTAAGACCCGTACTCAACTAACTTGGTCTAACCGTGTCGTGCCAGGTCTTCCCATCATTCTTGGACCAAGTGGACCGAGCGTGTAAAGATAGATCACAAACCAGGTATGAGAATTGAGTTAAAAACACTAAAAACATACCTAAGGTCGCATGCCTGGGTAGGTATGGTCGACCATAAGGAAGGGAACCAAAAATCTCAAATCCAAAACCCCACGGTCGATGATTTTGACCCTACGGTCGACGGTTTATGCGACCGTATGATCGACCATGAGAACCCAGATCAAACTCTGAGTTTTGGAAACTTTCTTAAACTAAGGGTTGCTTTCTTAATTGAAAGAGGACTTTAAATGGAGAGTTATTCTCTATATAAAGGACGTCCCTCAGCCCTTTTTCACTCTTTTAGAACATTAGTAAATCCTAGAGAAAGAGAAGGAAGAGAAGGAAGTGAAGGAGAAGAAGAAAAAGCTAAGGTAAAGAATTTGCTGAGAAGATTAGGCAAAGGTATAAAACGAATCTCTGGAGATGTAAACTCTAAGACCGGTACCGAACTAACCGGTTTTACCACCTTGTATCTGGTCTACCTATCATGGTCAAGCCAAGTGGACCAAGTGTATGAAGAAACCACAAGACTAGGTATGAAATCAACCCAAAAACAGTCAATTATGAGCGTGTGGTTGCATACTTAAACAGGTGTGACCGACCACACCTCAAAAAAGTCCAACCACATGAATTTTGGTTGTGTGGTTGGACATTTCAAAAGGTGTGGTCGATGGATTCTACGACCCTACCTCCGACCACACGGAACCCAGTCAGAACCAAAAATTAGGAAACCTTCCTAATCCGAAGGGGGTCTTTCCTAAACTCATTAGGGCATATTCTAGAGGGTTTTTCTCTATAAATAGGACGTCCCTTAGCCTCTTTCACTCCTTTAGAACTCTAATTGAAAGTGAGAGAAAGAGAAGAGAAGGAAGAGAAGGAAAATGGAAGAGGAAGACTAAGGAGGAAGAAAATTCAGAGGAAACTTTGAATCTTCAGCAAGCTTAAGGTATAAACATATTCTCCATGATAAATTGAGAGCCTAGAATAGTTTATGAAGAAGATAGGATTTAGGAGAAACCCAAACCATTCATCCATGGACAAATTCTAAGAGAATCCATGGAGGAAATTATGTGAAAATGGATGGTATATAAAATAATAGTTTTGAGCCATAGAACAACTGTAGGAAGAACCATGATGATAGGCAAAGGAATCCAAACATGGAGGATTAGAATTGAGAGTGAAAGGTCGACCATCACACGTGTGGTAGAATGATGTGTGACCACACGAAACACACATGTCCGACCACATGCCCTCGAGAAGTTTCCAGGGAGGGTGTGGTCGCACGTGTGGTCGGAGTATGTCCGACCACACCCTGCGACTCTACACCCTGTGGTGGCAGAAACTGAGATCACAGGTGCTGCCACACCTGTGACCCCTCAATTTTTGTTTATAAGATCCGTATTTAACTAATCGGTCTTACCACCTTGTACCAGGTCTACCTATCATGGTCGAGCTAAGTGGACCAAGTGCGTGAAGAAACCACAAGACCAGGTATGAAGTCTAATCCAAAAAAAGTCAAATATGAGAGTAAGGTCGTATGCCAAAATAGGTATGATCGACCCCACCTCAAAAGAAGTCCAACCCATGACTTTTTAATTGGGGGGTCGCATGACTAAGAAGGCGTAGGGTCGACCGATTCTGCGACCCTACGTCCGACCTTACGATGACAGACAGAAACCAAAAATTAAGAAACCTTCCTAATTTAAAGGGGATCTTTCCTAAACTCATTGGGACTTATTATGGAGGATTTTCCTCTATAAATAGGACGTCCCTTAGCCTCTTTCACTCCTTTAGAACCCTAATTGAAAGTAAGAGAAAGAGAAAGAGAAGGAAGAGAAAAAGAGAAGGAAACTTGAAGAAGAAGGCTAAGGAAGAGGAGGAAGTTCAAAGAAACCTTTGAATTAAGGTATGAACCTAATTCCCTACCTGAATAAGAGAGCCTAGAATAGTTATGAAGAACAAAGGATTAGGAGAAACCCAAATCATCCATCCATGGATAAGTTTCAGGAGATTCCATGGAGGAAATCATTATGGACAATAAATGGTGTATAAATTGTAGTTTTGAGCCATAGAACAATCATAGAATGGACCTTGATAGTAAGCCAAAGGATCTAAACATGAAGGGATGGACTTTAGAATGAAGGGTGGACTCTCGAAGACGCCCAGGCCGTCTACCACATGCCCTCAGGAAGTCCCAGGGAGGGTGTGGCCGCACGTAGGGTCGAATGGTATCCGACCCCACCTGCGACCCTACACCCTAGGGTCAGGAAAACTGCTACCCTACCTGCGACCCTTCAGGTTCTGTTAGTTCAAACATGTTGGAACTAATTCTAATTAATATCTATCAACTTGTTAGGTCTTTCCAGTGGTTTAAAAGTGAATTATAAAGCTTGAACGAGGATCTCCTAGCAATCAAAGGTGAGGGAACAAGACCTAAACTAATTGGTTAATAATAAACTATTTTCGTTTATTGAGTCCAACACCATGAATGATTCTATGCTTGTATGCTTGTAATGTGCATATCACATGTCATCTACTATTCCTGTTATTACTGTTCATGCATATTTAATTCCATTTATTTATAACATGATGATGATGATGATGCTAGGAATAGGCATGTGAATGTATGTGTGTGGTTAGTGTACTTGATGCGAGTGGAGCATCAGGGGGAGGATGTGACACTGTGGTTCATCTTAGTCAGCAGACTCTAGCTCTATCTCTACTCAAGTCTTGTCCACTGACATCATCGTCTCGCCATTACCTTAGCAGAACTATTACGTTGTAGGGCATCAGGGGAGGTGGTCTCAGACCATGTAGTCTCTGACTCTGTCGGGGGGTCTTAGCTCTATCTCTATGGTCGTATTGAGGGATGCTGGGGTGAGACCTTGGATACACTATTTGACATTAGGATTGGTTAGTTGAAAGCCCAGTTTACAATCCCTCGTCAACAGGGGCTTACGTGTTGGTATGGGTTTAGCATCTGGGGAAGTGTGATGTGGTGCGGTCCTAAGCACTTTAGCTCTATCTCTATTCCATGGTGGGTACATGTGGGGGCGACAATGGTGTTTGATCCATTGGGCGGTTCCACACATTCGTGTATAGAGGTGCGGCAGCCACCTATCCTTTCTATTGCACATTGCAAACTTATGAACCAGACCAAAGAAGTGAAATGAATGCATGCATATGTTTGTTGCATTGTTTTGTTTGCTCACTGAGCCGTAATGTGTGCTCGTCCTTTTCGAATTCAAATATTTTTAGTTGATGATGTAGGTACGATAGTGAAAGATTATATAAATGCTCCAATATACAGGCATGCGGCGGCAATGGAGGCAGAAGTGATGATGGAGTCACATGATTCATCATGTGAGTGCAACTCCTGTATTTTTATTAGATTTTGTTTAAGTTATACAGACAATGTAATTGATTTAATTATTTAATTTATGTCTTAGTCCTTTTTGAAGATAATTGGATAATTTATTTACTTTATTACAGTTAGATCCTCAGTTCATTTAATATTAAAGACTTCCGCTATCGTGTATTTATTCTGATTTTTAGTTGTGGATGTGTATGGTTTAAGCAAACGGACACTGCCTATTCGAGATCCTGGTTGAACCGTTGGTTTATTAGCAGTTCATCACACCATTCTGAATAGTACGGAATTGGGGTGTGACAACTTGGTATCAGAGCTCTCTGGCCCTGTCTATTAAACCAGTATACTTCCACAAAAGTTTGTGAACTGAGTTAGGATAAAATTTAAGAAGCTGTAATAATAACACACCATAAGCACCTGTGTTGTTTGAGACAAAATTAAGAAAGTGAATAATACATATATAAAAGGAGAAACAAGTTTCCTATACACTCGAGTAAAAAGC
Organism: Protea cynaroides; assembly: GCA_028583415.1. NCBI lineage: Eukaryota > Viridiplantae > Streptophyta > Magnoliopsida > Proteales > Proteaceae > Protea > Protea cynaroides. The sequence continues at coordinate 64,418,741 of CM053274.1, forward strand.
AACGTATATATATATATATATATATATATATATATATATATATATATATATATATATATATATATATATATATATATATATATATATATATATATATATATATATATATATATATATATATATAAATGTCCAAATCAGAGTACGGTCCACAATCCGGACAGTTACTCTGTAGTACAAGGAAAAATAAAAGAAAAGATACATCATGGAGCTGGAGGTACTGGAGAAGGAGGTGCCTCGCAATCTCTATCGTAGTCCTCAGCATACACTCTAGTCAACTAGGCTACCTGAGTCTGGGTCGTCTGGAGACTAGCTGTCAACTTGGTCATCCGCTGATAAGACCCACCCCATCAGTCACGCGTTGAGCATCTAGAAGCTCTCCTACTCTCAAATCAGTCACATGCTGGGCCTCTCTAATCTTATGCAGTAGCCTCATCATATCATTAGATGACGGGTGTAAAGGACCAGCAGTGTGTGAAGGATCCCGAGATGGACCAGTTCCAGTAGAATGTAGTGGTGATGGAGGAGTTATGGTACCTACATCCATATACATACAATCATCATCCTCAGCATCACCCCCATGTACCCCTGCTGTTGCTGTTGCCGCCTCAGCGTCTGCTATCTCTCCTCGAGTACGAGGACACACCAGAGTGTTCCTCTCATCATCACTGACCTGAGCATCTCGCATACCCATCCTACAGATGGCCTCCCAATCATGGTCAGAAGAGAAGGTATCCTCATGAATCCTCTCATCCAATAAATCTACGTGTAGGTGTGTGAGCAGAGTAGTGATCAGACATCCATAGGGCAGGTTACCTAGCTGACCAGGTAGCGTAGCACGGATCATAGTCCTGATGATGATATAAGGAAGGCAGACAGACTGCCTAGTGCAAATGCAATACAGGACATACTGGGTCAACTGAGAAATCCTATCATAGTGGCCACTCTGGGGGTCAGGTTGTGCTAGATGATCTTGCAGTACACCCGAGGCTCTGACCATAGGTTGATCGCTTTCATCTCCCAGTGATCACCTCTAAGGAGCTGACTATCAATCTCAGCACGCATCACCAAGGATAGGAACTGGGGTTCCTTAGGAGCACAGTACACCAAAGGGCCGTCATTTGATATGCCCAGAAGAACAGTCAACTATTGGCAGATAAATGAAACCTCCACCCCTTTGACGTAGCTAGTGATCCTGAGCTCCCAACCCCTCTCTGTGTCATTGCGATCCTCCACTACCTGGAGATTGCAATAGAACTGCTTCACCAAAGCAGGATGAGTACAAGCCTCATTGGTGATTACAGGAAGCCAACCCATATCACCAAAAACACTCTCCATGTTAAACAAGGCTATACTAGCCATGTTTACACAGCGACCCCCTTCTACTTTCTTATGCTCATAGCGAGCATACTGGGTTTCTGCCTCGTTGGAATGGAAACGAATGGGGTCATGAGCCCTAGGAACCTTGGTACGAGCCATACTATCTGCCAAGACACAGAAAAACAAATAAGATATTAGTAATGGTGAAAAACTCAAAATTTTTGGCATTTTAACGGCATGATTTAGCCAAAAGCCTCACTTTTCACCCAAACAACTGGGCAGGAGGACTTACATAGGTTCCAAACCATCCTGCAAAGCTCATACAGTATGAAATTTAAAGAAAGATCGAATTTGAAGAAATTCCAACAAATTGGAAAAATCTCAAAAATTAGGTCAAAAATGGAAAATTTTAAGTTTCTCGATAACCAACCGATGAAACTCAAATATTTTTTAGGGCTTTCATCCATTGGGTGACCAATAGCAAAAGCCCCCAATAAAAATTAAATTTTTACGGTTAGAAAAAGTTTAATTTGGAGAAAACGATGTAAATGGACGAAAACCTAGTTTAGAAAGCTTAAAAATGGGAAACAGTAGAAAGCATACCTGAAGAGACGGAGCGGGAGTCGTAAACGGAAGAAACAATCACCAAACCCTAGGGGTTGTTACTGTAGCAACTCAAGGGAAGCGAGTTGGGATGGAAGAAAAGAGGAAGAATAGGGAATGAAACCAAAATTAGGTTTAAAACCCTGATTTTGGATTGTAGGGTCGCAGAATTCGACCAAAATGTGCGACCCTACCATGGACCCTAGGCTCTCGGTGATCTGACAGAGAACCATGGGTCGGACCTAGGGTCGGACGTTTACCGACCCTACGATCTACCATAGGCTCTCAGGTGGGGGCCCCCACACACCCCCGGACAAGCTAGCACAAGTGTTCTTAGGGTTGCATACCCTAGGGTCGAAACCACCCATTACGGGCCATGCCCCCACCCCCCGACCATCGCCCTTTCTGAGACGGAGAGGACCAGCTGACCCTTTTGGACCACGAATGGAAGGAATATTGATGTTGAGCAGGGGGGTGAACTTTTGCGCGTGCACACCATTGTGGAAGTCATGCTATGACGCTCTATAAAGAGGCATTCTTTAAGAGTACTTCCCGTAAGTCTTAGAGATTCTCTGGGGGGGGGGTTTTTGGGGTTTTTTTGGGGGGGGGGGGGTGGGGGGGTTTTGGGGGGCTTGTGGGGGGGGGGTTTGTTTTTTTTTTTCCCCCCCGGGGGGGGGGGGGGGGAGAGGGGGGGGGGTTGGGGGGGGGGGTGGGGGGGGGGGGGGGGGGGGGGGGGGGGGGGGGGAAGAACTACCGGTACTACCCGATCGAGTGAGCCAGTTCGCTATGGATCCGATACATGGAGCACCGGCACAAGAAACCCTACCAAGGCTTCAATGATCTAAAGCACCCCTATAGAATGGACTTCTTACTGAATTGAAGGAATTAAAAATTGGTCTGCATGTAGACAAATTATAGGAATTCTTGGACAAGGGTTACATTAGACCTAGCATATCACCATGAGGGATTTGCGCCCGAGGCGGTAGTCGATTGTTTGTAAAGAAGAAGGACGGTAGCATTCGCGTGACTGTGTATATTCGACTGTGTATAGACTACCAGGAATTGAATAAGCTGACAATCAAGAATCGGTACCCATTGCCTCGGATCGATGACTTGTTCGATCAGTTGCAAGGTGCCAAGGTGTTCTCCAAGATCGATCTTCGGTCAAGATACCATCAATTGAAGATTAAGGACGGTGATATTCCAAAGACAGCATTCTGAACAAGATATGGACATTATGAATTTTTAGTCATGTCTTTCGGATTGACTAATGCACCCACAACTTTTATGGAACTCATGAATCGAGTATTGTGTTGGATACGTTGATCATTGTGTTTATTGATGATATATTGTTCTACTCCAAGGACAATGAAACTCAAGTCATAAATCTAAGAGCCGCTCTACAGCGATTAAAGAAAGAGAAGCTTTACACCAAATTTATAAAGTGTGAGTTTGGCAAAATGAGGTCGCTTTCTTAGGCCATGTTGTATCCGCTGAAGGAATTAAAGTGGATCCCATCAAGATTGAAACAATTGTGAAGTGGGAAGCACCAAAGAGCGTTGCAGAAATTAAAAGTTTCCTAGGTCTAGCTGGGTATTATTGACGATTCGTGGAAGACTATTCCAGAATTTCCGTACCTCTCACCAGCTTGACTACGAAAGGAGAAAAGTTTGTTTGGATTGATAAATGTGAGAAGAGTTTTCAAGCATTGAAGGCTAGATTGATATCTGCTCCGATCTTGACTATTCCTATTCTAGGACAGCCATTTATCTTGTACACTGATGCGTTGGGAATGGATTTAGGATGTGTACTTATGCAAGGAGAACAAGTAGTTGCGTATGCTTCGAGACAGTTGAAAACAAATGAGAAGAATTATCCTACTCATGACTTGGAATTAGCGGGAGTAGTACATGCTGTCAAGATATGGAGACATTATTTGTAAGGAGAGAAATTTCAGATTAAATCAGATCATAATAGTCTTACTTATCTTTTTAATCAAAAGGAGTTGAACATGAGGCAAAGAAGATGGCTGAAATTATTGAAGGATTATAATTACGGTATCCAGTATCATCCAGGAAAGGCTAATATAGTTGCTGATGCGCTAAGCAAAAAAACAATGATAAAATCTCAAGGAGAGGTTAACGCGACTGCAGCAATGTGTACTACAGGAAAAGTATTCAATTACGGTAATGAGCAGTTCATGATAGATGCACCGGGTTGATCAACCTACCAAGGGTTTATTCATCAATTTTCAAATATGTTCGCGACATTGAAGATTATATCTGATATAATTGATGAAGTGAGAGCCGCTATTAAATCAGACCCTTATCTGAGAACGGTACAAGAAGACATCGAAAAAGGTAGGACAATTCCTGAGTTCACCTTAGACGATGAAATGGTACTGAAGTACAAAGAAAGAGTATGTGTTCTTGAAACAAAAAATTTGGACATTAGACATCGACTAATGAAGGAAGCTTACACCACCACCTATTCGGTACATCCTGGAAGTACTAAGATGTAACATGATTTGAAAAAATTATATTGGTGAAGAGAAATGAAAGTAGATGTAGCTAAATTCGTGTCTCAATGCCTAAATTGTCAAAGGGTGAAGGCTGAATGACAAAGACCTGCAGGACCATTGCAGCCGCTGCCAGAACCAGCATGGAAATGGGACTGCATCACTATGGACTTCGTCACCGGGTTACCATTAACTCCTCGAGTAGTTGACGCGATCTGGGAGATTGTAGATCGTCTGACTAAGACAGCTTGCTTTATAGCTATTCGACCACAGTATACCCTAGAGAGATTAGCCAAGCTATATATGAATAACATTGTCAGATTACATGGTGTACCTGAAAGCATTGTGTCCGAAAGAGACCCACACTTTACTTCAAAGTTTTGGGAAGGATTGCAAAAGGCCATGGGTACAACGTTGAAGTTCAGTACTGCATTCCATCCTCAGACAGACGGACAGTCGGAGCGTACCATTCAGATTTTAGATGACGTGCTTTGAGCCTGTGTAATTGATTTCAAAGGCTCATGGGATGAGAAACTACCATTGATTGAGTTTGCTTATAACAACAGCTACCAGGCTACTATACAGATGTCACCCTATGAAGCACTGTATGGTAAGAAATGTCGAACTCCTCTGTTTTGGAATGAAGTTGGAGAACATAGCATCGTTGGACCAAAGTTTGTTGAAGAGACTTGTCAAGTAGTCGACATCATAAAGGAAAGAGTTAGAATGGCTCAGAATCGTCAGAAAAAGTATGCAGATACTCGACGCCGAGACCTTGAATTCGTCATAGGTGATAAGGTATTCTTAAAAGTATCACCTATGCGAGGTTTAAAATGATTCGAACAGAAAGGGAAGCTAAGTCTGAGATATGTCGGGCCATATGAGATTCTAGCTAAACGTGGAAAAGTGTCTTATCAGTTAGCACTACCACCATCTATGTCAAGTGTGCATGATGTATTTCATATCTTATTATTAAAGAAGTACGTCAGAGATCCAACGCATGTTTTGACAGCAGATCCACCAGATCTAACTGATGATTTGACATTTGAAGTAGAACTAACTGAAATCACTAGCTGAAAGGTTCAACATCTATGCAACCGTGACATATACTATGTTAAGGTCACCTGGAGGAGCCGAGATATAGAAGAGATCACATGGGAAGAAGAGAACGCTATGCGAAAGCAATATCTTCACCTTTTCGACACGAAAGGTATGTACAAATTTTAAGGATAAAATTTTTAATAAGAGGGGGGGGGAGTTTTAAGACCCGTATTGAACTAACCGGTCTTACCACCTTGTACCAGGTCTACCTATCATGGTCGAGCCAAGCGGACCAAGTGCGTGAAGAAACCACAAGACCAGGTATGAAGTCTAACCCAAAAATAGTCAAATGTGAGAGTAGGGTTGTATGCCTAAACAGGTATGATCGACCCCACCTCAAAAGAAGTCCAACCCATGACTTTTTAGTTGTGGGGTCGCATGACTAAGAAGGTGTAGGGTCGACGGATTCTGTGACCCTATGTCCGACCCTACAATGATAGACAGAAATCAGAAATTAGGAAACCTTCCTAATTTGAAGGGGATCTTTCCTAAACTCATTGGAACATATTATGGAGGGTTTTCCTCTATAAATAGGACGTCCCTTAGCCTCTTTCACTCCTTTAGAACCCTAATTGAAAGTGAGAGAAAGAGAAAGAGAAGGAAGAGAAGAAGATAAGGAAACTTGAAGAAGAAGACTAAGGTAGAGGAAGAAGTTCAAAGAAACCTCTGAATTAAGGTATGAACCTAATTCCCTGCCTAAATAAGAGAGCCTAGAATAGTTATGAAGAACATAGGATTAGGAAAAACCCAAATCATCCATCCATGGATAAGTTCTAGGAGATTCCATGGAGAAAATCATTATGGACAATGAATGGTGTATAAATTATAGTTTTGAGCCATAGAACAATCATAGAATTAACCTTGATAGTAAGCGAAAGGATCCAAACATGAAGGGATGGACTTTAGAATGAAGGTTGACTCAGAACACGTATGGTCACACGTAGGGTCGAATGATATCCGACCCTACGAGACCATATGATCGACCACATGCCCTCAGGAAGTCCCAGGGAGGGTGTGGTCGCACATAGGGTCGAATGGTATCCGACCCCACCTGCGACCCTACACCCTAGGGTTGCAGAAACTGCTACCCTACCTGCGACCCTACAGGTTTTGTTAGTTTAAACATATTGAAACTAATTCCAATTAAAATCTATCGACTTGTTAGGTCTTTCCAGTGGTTTAAAAGTGAATTATAAAGCTTGAACGAGGATCTCCTAGCAATCAAAGGTGTGAAAACAAGACCTAAACTAATTGGTTAATAATAAACTATTTTCGTTTATTGAGTCCAACACCATGAATGATTCTATGCTTGTATGCTTGTAATGTGCATATCACATGTCATCCACTATTCTTGTTATTACTATTCATGCATATTTAATTTCATTTATTTATAACATGATGATGATGATGATGCTAGGAATAGGCATGTGAATGTATGTGTGTGGTTAGTGTACTTGATGCGAGTGGAGCATCAGGGGGAGGATGTGACACTGTGGTTCATCCTGGTCACCAGACTTTAGCTCTATCTCTACTCAAGTCTTGTCCACTGACATCGTCGTATCGCCATTACCTTAACAGAACTATTATGTCGTAGGGCATCAGGGGAGGTGGTCTCGGACCGTGTAGTTTCTGACTCTGCTGGGGGCCTTAGCTCTATCTCTATGGACGTATTGAGGGATGCTGGGGTGAGGCCTTGGATACACTGTTTGACATTAGGATTGGTTAGTTGCGAGTCCAGTTTGCATGCCCTCGCCAACATGGGCTTACATGTTGGTATGGGTAGAGCATCAGGGGAAGTGTGATGCGGTGCGGTCCTAAGCACTTTAGCTCTATCTCTATTCCATGGTGGGTGCATGTGGGGGCGGCAATGGTGTTTGATCCATTGGGTGGTTGTACACATTCGTGTATAGAGATGCGGCGGCCACCTATCTTTTTCTATTGCACATTGCAAACTTATGAACCAGACCAAAGATGTGAAATGAATGCATGCATATGTTTGTTGTATTGTTTTGTTTGCTCACTGAGCCGTGATGTGTGCTCACCCTTTTTGAATTCGAATATTTTTAGTTGATGATGCAGGTATGATAGTGGAAGATTATATGAATGCTCCAATATATGGGCATGCAGCGGCAATGGAGGTGGAAGTGATGATGGAGTCGCATGATTCATCATGTGAGTGCAACTCCTGTGTTTTTTATTAGATTTTGTTTAAGTTATACAGACAATGTAATTGATTTAATTATTTAATTTATGTCTTAGTCATTTTTGAAGATAATTAGATAATTTATTTACTTTACCACAGTTAGACTCTCAGTTCATTTAATATTAAAGACTTCCACTATCGTGTATTTATTCTGATTATTTATTGTGGATGTGTATGGTTTAAGCAAACGGACACAGCCTATTCGAGATCCTAGTTGAACCATTGGTTTATTAGCGGTTCATCACACCATTCTGAAAAGTGCAGAATTGGCATGTAACACTGTTAGTCTAAATACATGGAAATTAATTCTAATTAAAAGTCTATAAACTTGTTAGGTTTTCAAGTGATCTAAGAGTGAATTACAAAGTTTGAACGAGGAACTACTATCAATCAAAGGTGAGGGAATAAGACCTAAACTAATTGGCTAATAGTAAACTATTTTTATTTTTTGAGTCCAATGCCATGAACGATTCTATGCTTGTATGCATGTATTGTGCATATCACATGTCATCCAATATTCCTGTTATTACTGTTCATGCATATTTAATTCAGTTTATTTATAACATGATGATGATTATGATGCTAAGAATAGACATTTGAATGTATGTGTGTGGTTAGTGTGCTTGATGCAAGTGGGGCATCAGGGGGAGGACATGACATTGTGGTTCATCCTGATCACCAGACTCTAGCTCTATCTCTACTCAAGTCTTGTCCACTGACATTGTCATATCGCCATTACCTTAGCAGAACTATTACGTCGTAGGGCATCAAGGGAGGTGGTCTCAGACCGTGTAGTCTGACTCTGCCCGGGGGCCTTAGCTCTATCTCTATGGACGTATTGAGGGATGCTAGGGTGAGGCCTTGGATACACTGTTTGACATTAGGATTGGTTACTTGCGAGCCCAGTTTGCAAGCCCTCTCCAATAGGGGCTTACGTGTTGGTATGGGTAGGGCATCAAGGGAAGTGTCATGCGGTGTTTGATCCGGGCACTTTAGCTCTATCTCTATTCCATGATGGGTGCATGTAGGACGGCAATGGTGTTTGAGCCATTGGGCAACTTTACACACTCCTGTGTAGAGGTGCGGCGGTCACCTATCCTTTTTATTACACATTGCAAACTTATGAACCAGACCAAAGATATGAATTGAATGTATGCATATGTTTGTTGCATTGTTTTGTTTGCTCACTGAGCCAGGATGTGTGCTCACCCTTTCGACGTCGAATATTTTATGCAGGTCCTACTATAGAAAATTACATGAATGCTCCAATGTACGGGCATGTTGCGGCGAAGGATGCAGAAGCTATGATGGAGTCGCATGATTCGTCATGCGAGTGCAACTCATGCGTCTTTGATTAGATTTTTAATTGTAAAATTATTCATAACATGTAATTGATTAATTTATTTTATTTTATGTCTTCAGTTATTTAAAATAATTGGATACTTTATTTATGATATCACTGTTAGAATACTCAGTTCATTAATATTAAAGACTTTCGCTATTATTTAGTTACTCTGATTATGGTTGTGGATGTGTATGGTTTATGTAAAAGGACACAGCCTATTCAAGATCCTGGTTGAACCATTAGATCATAGACGGTTCATCACACCATTCTGGTTGGTGTAGAATTGGGGTGTGACAACTTGGTATCAGAGCTCTCGGGCCCACTCTATTAAACCGTATACTTCCACAAAAGTTCGTGAACTAAGTTCGGATACAAATTTAAAAGTTGTAATAAGAACACCCCATAAGCACCTGTGTTGTATGAGACAAAATTAAGAAAGAGAATAATGCATTATTAAGATGAGAAACAAGTTTTATATACACATTGAATAAAAATAATATATATATCCAAATCAGAGTACGGTCCACAATCTGGATAGTTACTCTGTAGTACAAGGAAAAAAGTAAAAAGAATGCATCATAGAGCCAGAGGTGCTGGAGGAGGAGGTGCCTCACGATCTCGGTCATAGTCCTCAGCATACACTCTAGTCAGCCAGGTTACCTGAGTTTGGGTCACCTGGAGACTAGTTGCCGGATTGGCCAACCGCTGATCAGAAGCGCGCTGGGCCTCCCTAATCTCACGCAGCAACCCCATCACGTCATCTGGTGGTGGGTGTGAAGGACCAGCTGAGTGAGAAGGAACCCGATAAGGGGCAGCTCCAGTAGAATGCAATGGTGATGGAGGAGGTATGGTGTCTACATCCATATACATACGATAATCATCCTCAGCATCACCCCCATGGACTCCTGCTGCTACTGTTGCTATTGCCTCAACGTCTACTATCTGGACCTGAGTGTGGGGACGCACCATAGCGTTCCTCTCCTCGTCACTGACCTGCGCATCTCGCATCCCCATGTTGCAGATGGCCTCCCAGTCAAGGTCAGATGAGAAGGTGTACTCATGAATCCTCTCATCAACCAGGTTGACATGCAGGTGAGTGAGCACAGTAGTGATCAAATGCCCGTAGGGCAGGTTGCCTATCTGACCAGGCATCGCAGCATGGATCATCGTCCTGATGATAATATATGGGAGGCAGACGGGTTTCCTAGTGCAGATGCAGTACAAGAGATACTGGGTCAACTGGGAAATCTTCTCATAGTGCCTACTCAGAGGAATCAGGTTGTGCTGAATAATTTTGCAGTACACCCGAGGTTCTGGCCGTAGGTTGATTGCCTTCTTCTCCCAGCAATCATCTCTAAGAAGCTGGTGATCAATCTCTGCACGCATCAACAAAGATAGGAACTGGGGTTCCTTAGGTGCACAGTATACCAAGGGGCGGTCGTTTGAAATACCCAGGAAATCAGCTAACTCCTGGCAGTTAAAGGAGATCTCTACCCCTTTAACATAACTGGTGATCATGAGCTCTCTACCCCTGTCTGTATCATTTGGATCTCACACTACCTGAAGGTTGTAATAAAACTGCTTAACCAGAGTAGGACAGGTGCATGCCTCATATAATATCACGGGGAGCCAACCCATGTCACCAAAAGCACCCTCTACATTAAACAAGACTAGATTAGCCAAGTTTACACAACGACCCCCTTCCACCTTTTTACGCTCATAACGAGCATACTGAGCCTCTGCTTCATTAGACCGGAAGCGGATAGGATCATGAATTCAAGTTTCTCAAAAACTAACTAATGAAACTCAAATTTTCTTGAGGGCTTTCGTCCATTGGGTGGCCAATAGCAAAAGCCCCCAATAAAAATCAAATTTTTACGGTTAGAAAATTTTAATTTGAAGAAAATGCTATAAATGGAGAAAAACCTAGTTTTGAAAGCTTAAAAGTGAGGACCAATAGAGAACATACCTGAAGAAACGAAGCGGAGGTCGTGAATGGAAGAAAGAATCACCAAGCATGAGTGGTCGACACTGTAGCAACTCAGTGGAAGCGAGTTGAGTTGAGAGAAAAAGAGAAAGTGGGAAATGACTCCAAAAATCAGGTTTAAAAACCTGACTTGGAGTCGTGTTGTAAGACCCGTATCGAACAAACCGGTCTTACCACCTTGTACCAGGTCTACTTATCATGGTCGAGCCAAGTGGACCAAGTGCGTGAAGAAAATTACATGACCAGGTATGAATCTGACCCAAAAATAGTAAATGTGAGGGTAGGGTCGCATGCCTAAACAAGTAGGGTCGACCCCACCTCAACAGAAGTCCAACATATGATTTTCTAATAGTAGGGTCGCATGACTAGAAAAACGTAGGGTCGACGGATCCTGCGACCCTATGTCTGACCCTACGATGACAGACAGAAACCGTAAATTAAGAAACTTTCCTAATTCTAAGGGGTTCTTTCCTAAACTTAATGAGACTTATTTTGGAGGGTTTTTCTCTATAACTAGGACGTCCCTTAGCCTCTTTCACTCCTTTTAGAATGTCACACCCCAATTCTACTCTATTCAGAATGGTGTGATGAACCGCTAACAAACCAACGGTTCAACTAGGATCTCGAGTAGGCTATATCCATTTTATCTAAACCCCATACATCCATATTCATAATCAGAGTAAATACACAATAACGGAAGTCTTATAATAAAATGAACTGAGAATCCACTGTGATATTAATATTTAAATAGAAAATTATTCTGTATCAACTGAGACATAAATAAATATCAAATACATGTCCTTAATAAATCTAAATTAAGAAAACTAGAAAAATAACTAATCGAATACACATGAGTTGTACTCGCAAGAGGAGTCATGTGTATCCACTTCCTCTTCCACTTTCATCGCCGCCACGTTCCCGTACACTGGAGCCTTTACATAATCTTCAACAGTCATACCTGCATCATCAACTAAAAATATTCGACGTCGAAAGGGTGAGTACACATCACGGCTCAGTGAGCAAACAAAACAATGCAACAATACATATGCATGCGATTCAATTCATATCTTTGGTCTGGTTTTACGTTTGCACTGTGCTATAGAAAGGATAGGTGGCCGCCGCACCTCTATGCACGAGAGTGTGGATACGCCCGATGAACCTCTCACCGTCGCCCATAGCACCCACAATGAACATTGTACAACGAAGGTCACGTTTATCGATGCACAACTCTATACCAACAAATAAACCCCTGATGGCTAGGGCTGCAAACGGGGCTCACTACTAACCAATCCTAATGTTAAACAGTGTATCCAAGGCCTCACCCCAGCATCCCTCAGAGCACCCGTAGAGATAGAGCTAAGGCCCCCCGGTAGAGTATAGGACTCAAAGACCGAGACCCTCTTTGATGCCCTACGTCGCAATAGTTCTGCTAAGGTAATGACGATACGACGACATCAGTGAACATGACTTGAGTAGACCATGGCACAATATACACCCCATGAAGAACGATCATGGTTGTACCGGTTGATACCATCCCTACCCGTACCATATACACTAGCCAACACAAACATTCACATGCCAATTCCTATCATCATCACCATCATCATGTTATAAACAATAAAGTAAATATGCATGAACAATTAATAAAAATATTGGATGACATGTTGAATGCACATACAAGCATACACACATGGAATCAATATGGCATTGGACTCAAGAAATAAAACAGTTTATTATTAACCAGTTAGTTTAGGTCTTGTTTCCTCACCTTAGCTTGTTAATAGATCCTCTTCCAAGCTTTAGAATCACCTTTATAATGTTATTATATTGCTAGAAGACCTAATAAAGTCGATAAAATTTAATTATAATTAATTCTGAATTTAAAAACCATGTTGTTAACTAGGGGTCGGAGATAGGGTCGGAGTCATGATCGACCCCTGGTGCGACCACCCCTATTCTGGACTTCCCAAACACTGGGGGTCGATGTTCAGGGTCTGGTAGGGTCGATTGGCCATCGACCCCCTGTGCGACCCCCTATGGGTTTTGGTCAACTTTCTTCCTTTCAGTCCATTCTTCGTGTTTGGGCTCCTATGACTTGCTCCTAAAGTCCATTCTACACATATTCTATGGTCTAAAATCATGAATCATTCACCTATATAGCTTTCATGAATTTCCCCCATGGTTTTCCAGGAAAACCTAACCATGGGTTGATGGTTTGGGACTCTCCGAGATCATACACTCTTCATTACCTAACCTAAGATCTGTAGAAACTCATGGAATTAGTATCCATACCTGAGAAGAATACTCCTTCTCTGCAACTCTTCTCCTTTTTGCTTTCTTTTCTTCCTTGCTTCTCTTCTTCTTCTCTTCCTTCTCTTCTCTTTCTCTTCCTTCTCTTCTCTTTCTCTCAATTCAATTAGGGTTGTAAAAGGAGTGAAAGAGGCTTAGGGACGTCCTATTTATAGAGTAGAAACTCTTAAAATAAGTCCCATTGAGTTTAGGAAAGAGTCCAACCAAAATTAGGAAACTTTCCAAATTTCAGTTTTTGGCGGCAACTGGGAGTCGATGAGGGGGTCGATGATCCCGTCGACCCCTAAATCCTAAAGTGTCCAACCCCCTCTATAAAATAGGGGGTCTGACTTTCTGTCTTGGGGGGTCCTACCCTCCCTTGCTGGGTATGCGACCCTCCCCTTAATTTAAGTGTTTTTGGGTCGATTTGATACCTAGGATCACGATTTCCTTCACGCCCATGGTCCATTTGGCTCGACCATGATGGGTAAACCTGATTCAAGGTGGTAAAACCAGGTTAGTTTGATACGGGTCTTACATAGAACCCTAATTGAAAGTGAGAAAAAGAAAAAGAAGGAAAAGAATAAGAGAAGGAAAATTGATGAAAAGACTAAGGAAGAGGAGGAAGTTCAGAGAAACCTCTGAATCTCAGCCAACTTCAGGTATGAATCCAAGTCCCTTCATAAATTAAGAGCCTAGAATGGATTATGAAGAATTTAGGATTAAGAAACCCAAATCATCCATCCATGGATGAGTTCCAAAGGAATCCATGGAAGTAATCAGCATAGGCAATGGAAAGTGTGTAAAAATCATAGTTATGAGCCATAGAACAATCTTAGAATGGACCTACAAAAACATAGGATCGATCACATGCCCTTGGGAAGTCCCAGGGAGGGTCTGGTCGCAAGTAGGGTCGATTGGTAACCGACCCCACGTCCGACCCTACACCCGAGGGTCGATTGGTAACCGACCCTAGGTGCTGCCCTACCTGCGTCCCTACGATTTTAGCTAGTCCAAATTTGTTGGAATTAATTCTAATTAAAATCTATCAACTTGTTAGGTCTTCTAGTGATTTAAAAGTGATTCATAAAGCTTGAACGAGGATCTACACTCAATCAAAGGTGGGGGAACAAGACCTAAACTAATTGGCTAATAATAAACTATTTTCGTTTATTGAGTCCAATACTATGAATGATTCTATGCTTGTATGTTTGTATTGTGCATTTAATATGTCATCCAATATTTCTGCTATTAATGTTCATGCATATTTAATTTAGTTTATTCATAACATGATGATGATGATGATGTTAGGAATAGGCATGTGAATGTTTGTGTGAGGTTAGTGTACTTGATGCGAGGAGGGCATCAGGGGAACTGTGATGCGGTGCGGTCCTAAGCACTTTAGCCCTATCTCTACTCAAGTCTTGTCCACTGAGATCGTCGTATCGCCATTACCTTAGCAGAACTATTACATCGTAGGGCATCAGGGGAGGTGGTCTCGGACCGTGTAGTCTCTGACTCTACCGGGGGGCCTTAGCTCTATCTCTATGGACGTATTGAGGGATGCTAGGGTGAGGCCTTGGATACACTATTTGACATTAGGATTGGTTATTTGCGAGCCCATTTTGCAAGCCCTCACCAACAGGGGCTTACGTGTTGATATGGGTAAAGCATCAGGGAAAGTGTGATGCGGTGCGGTCCTAAGCACTTTAGCTCTATCTCTATTCCATGGTGGGGTGGATGTGGACGACAATGGTGTTTGATCCATTCAGTGGGCTTATACACCCTGTGTATAGAGGCGAGGCGGCCACCGAACCTTTCTATAGCATGTTACAAACTTATGAACCAGACCAAAGATATGAATTGAATGCATGCATATGTTTGTTGCATTGTTTTGTTTGCTCACTGAGCCATGATGTATGCTCACCCTTTCTACGTCGAATACTTTTAGTTGATGATGCAGGTACCACGGTTGAAGACTATTTGAATGCTCCTATGTATGGACATGCGGCGGCGATAGACGCTGAAGTTATGGTGGAGTCGCATGATTAGTCATGCGAGTGCAACTCTTGTGTTTTCGATTAGAATTTTATTTAATTTATACAGACAATGTAATTAATTAAATATTTTATTTTATGTCTTAATCAATTGAGAATAATTGGATAATTTATTATTTTATAATTGTTAGACTCTCAGTTCATTAGTATAAAGACTTTTGCTATTGTGTATTTACTCTGATTATTGTTGTGGATGTGTATGGTTTAAGCAAACGGACACAGCCTATTCGAGATCCTAGTTGAACCGTTGGTTAATTAGCGGTTCATTACACCATTCTGAATAGTGCAGAATTGGGGTGTGACAACTTGGTATGAGAGCTCTCAGGTCCTGTCTATTAAACCAGTATATTTCCATAAAACTTCGTGAACTGAGTTAGGATAAAATTTAAAAGCTTTAATAAGAACACACTCTAAGCACCTGTGTTGTTTGAGACAAAAATTAAGAAAGGGAATAATGCATATATAAAAAGGAGTAACAAGTTTTATATACATTAAATAAAAATCATCTTTATACATATCTAAAGCAGAGTACAGTCCACAACCCGCTGTAGTACAAAAGAAAAAGATAAAAAGAATATACATCATGGAGCTGGAGGTGATGGAGGAGGAGGTGCCTCACGATCTCTGTCGTAGTCTTCAATCATACTCTCTAGTCAACCAGGCTACCTGAGTCTGGGTCGTCTGGAGACCAGCTGTCAACTCGGCCATCCGCTGATCAGACGCACACTGAGCATCCAGAAGCTCGCCCACTCTCCTATCTGTCGTGCGCTGAGCATCTAGAAGCTCTCCCACTCTCAAGTCTGTCACGTACTGAGCCTCCCTGATCTCACGCAGTAATCCCATCATATCATCAAGTGATGGGTGTGAAGGACCAGCCATGTGTGAAGGAGCCCGAGATGGACCAGCTCCAGTAGAATGTGGAGGTGATGGAGGAGGTATAGCATCTACATCCATATACATGCGATCATCATCCTCAGCATCACCCCCATGGACCCCTGCTCCGGCTACTGCTGCTGCTGCCACCTCAGAATCTGCTACCTCTACCCGAGTATGAGGACGCACCAGAGTGTTTCTCTCATCATCACTGACCTGAGCATCCCGCATACCCATCCTACAGATGGCCTCCCAGTCCAGAACCAATGAGGGTCTTCTCCTGAATCCTCTCATCCACTAAATCAACGCCTAGGCGGGTGAGCAGTGTAGTGATCAGACGTCCATAGGGCAGGTTGCCTAGCTGACCAGGCAGCATAGCACGGATCATCGTCCTCAAGATAATGTAAGGTAGGCAGACAGGCTGCCTAGTGCAAATGCAGTAGAGGACATACTGGGTCAATTGGGAGATCCTCTCATAGTGTCCACTCTGGGGTATCAGGCTGTGCTGGATGATCTTGCAGTACACCCGAGGCTCTGGACGTAGGTTGATCATTTTTTTCTCCCAACGATCATCTCTGATAAGTTGACTGTAAATCTCAGCACGCATCTCCAAGGAAAAAAACTGGGGCTCCCTGGGAGCACAGTACACCAAAGGGCCATCATTTGATATGCCCAAAAGATCAGCCAACTGCTGGCAGTCAAAGGAAACCTCTACCCCTTTGACGTAGCTCGTAATCCTGAGCTCCCTACCCCTCTCTGTGTCATTGCGATCCCCCACTACCTGGAGATTGCAATAGAACTATCTCACTAAATCTGGATGGGTACAAGCGTCATAGGTGATCATAGGGAGCCAGCCCATGTCACCAAATGCCCCCTCCACGTTGAACAAGGCTAGACTAGCCAAGTCCACATAGCGACCCCCCTCTACTTTCTTACGCTCATAGCGAGCATACTGAGCTTCGGCCTCGTTGGAGTGGAAACGAACTGGGTCATGAGCCCTAGGCACCTTGGTATGAGCCATATTATCTGCCAAAACAAAGAAAAACAAATAATAGATCAGTAATGGTGAAAAACCCAAAAATTTGGGCATTATAACGGCATAAATTGGTCAAAAGCCTCACTTTTCACCCAAACACTTGGGCAGGAGGACTTACATAGGTTCTAAACCATCCTTCAAGGCTCATACAATTGGAAATTTAATTGAGAAAGATCGATTTTGAAGAAATTTCAATAAATTCAAAAAATCTCGAAAATTAGGTCAAAAATGGAAAATTTCAAGTTTCTCGATAACCAACCAATAAAACTCGAATATTTTTTAGGGATTTCATCCATTGGGTGACCAATAGCAAAACCCCCAATAAAAATTAAATTTTTACGATTAGAAAAAGTTTAATTTGAAGAAAACGATGTAAATGGACAAAAACCTAGTTTAGAAAGCTTTAAAAATGTGAAACAGTAGAGAGCATACTTGAAGAGAAGGAGCGGGAGTCACGAACGGAAGATATGATCACCAAACACTAGGAGTCGATACTTAGCAACTCAGGGAACCGGGTTGAGTTGGAAGGAAGGAGAAAGAATGGAAAATGAATCCAAAATTGGGTTTAAAAATCTGATTCTGGATCGTAGGGTCACACAATTCGACCAAAATATGCGACCCTACATCAGACCTTACCATCGATCCTAGCCTCTCGGTGATCTGACAGAGAACTAGGGATCGGACCTAGGGTCAGACAATTACCGACCCTACCATCGACCCTAGGCTCTTGATGATCTGACAGAGAACCATGGGTCGAACCTAGGGTCGGACATATACCGACCCTACCATCTACCCTAGGCTCTCGGTAAGCTGACAGGGTTTCTTAGGGTCGCATACCCCAGGGTCGCATAAGGACCGACCCTACCATCGACCCTACGATGGAAAATACAGTATTTTGTCAGAATGATCTGAAAAATTTGAAATTTATATTGATTAGTTGGATTTTTACTTGAGAACAACTTATATTGATTAACTCACATGTGCTATGATTGTTTACAGACACTACCACCACCAGAACAGGAAATGGCTGGGCGAAGAGTGACTAGACAAAGCCGTAACCCAATTCCACCACCACCACCTGTGGAGGAAGACAGCCATGTAAATCCTGAAGCACAGGAGAATCTGAATACGGCACCACCAGTAGCTAGTGGCCAGGAAAATCCTACAAACTTGCCAGCCCCACCTACGGATTTGGCTACAGTCGTAATGAACTTGGCACAACAGCTGCAGCAAATACAGCAGGTGCAAGTCAATATGCAAGCTGCTATAGGGATGGCTTTTCTAGCTGCCCATACAACAGCTATGCCGACAGGGCAGGCCAGCACAGTACCATGGGGAAGTAACACGGTACCCCACGCACCTCAAACACCAGTCATGCAGACCCAAGTACAGAATCCTGAGGTTGCTCAAGGCAGTTATCAGTATCAACCACCTATGTATTGGGCCTATGCTCCGTATCAGCTGGACCACTCCCGACGGATCGAGCGTTTTCTGAAGATGAAGCCCAAAGAATATAATGGTAAGCTAGCAGATCCTTTGTGGCTAGCACACTAGATTGATGAAATGAAAAAAAAATTTATGATGATGACGGTAAATGAGGAGGAGAAAGTACTGCGTGCAACCTTTATGCTGAAAGGCGATGCACACCACTGGTGGAAGTCCACTCGGACTTATCTGTTAACTAAGCATGCCCAATTGACCTGGGCTATATATAAAGAGGCATTCTTTGAGATGTATTTCCCTAGAAGTTTTAGAGATTCTATGGAGAGAGAGTTCCTGAGCTTATAACAGGGGCAAATGACCGTGAATGCATACCAACAGCGTTATGAGGAGATGTTTTTCTTTGCACCTGCTAGCATGAAAGAGGAAAATACTAAGACCCGAAGGTTCGTCATGGGACTCAGGGGAAGCATCCGTGAGCATGTTCTGGGATTGGAAAAGAAAGTTTACAACGAAGCAATACAGATTCCTCGAGTAATTGAGTCGAGCCAGAAGGAGAGCTACTTTGCTCAAAATAGGGGTATTAAAAGGCCAAATGAAAATTCATACAACGGAGGGAATACAAGGACATTCAAACCCTTCCATACTCAAGGCTTTAATGCTGCAGCCAAGACTACTCTAGCAGCTCAATCGCAACAAAAGCAAAATAATGAAGGAGTAAAATGCTATAACTGGAATCAAGTGGGACATTATTCCAGAGAATGTCCTAAGCCCAGGAAGCAACTACAACAAGGAAGGGTTATGTTGTTACATCTGAGGATGCTGTCGCATTGCCTGATGTGGTCACATGTATGACCTGAACCTTTCATTTTGTGTTACATTGTGTGAGCATGTAGACTAAATTAAAACAGATCACAGGTATCGTACCTATTAATGGCATACCCGCTAGAGTACTCTTTGATTCTAGAACTACTCATTCTTTTATATCTGTGTCATTTGGAAAGAAGCTGAATCTACCCCTCAAATCTTTAGACTACAAACTGCTTGTACGATCGCCTATGGGATTAGAAGTGGAATTAGATAATATGGACCATGTCCAGTTCTTATTGACGAGAAGACTTTGGATGCGACCTTGATTCAACTTGAGATGGCAGACTTTGACGTAATCTTGGGAATGGACTGGTTAGCTTGGCATTCTGCAAACCTATTATGTGCAGAAAAAAGCTGACATTTAAAGACAAGGAAGGAGCGGAGTTTAGTTTTGTAGGAACCAAACTTTCCCATAAATGAAAACTCATCCTCTCTGCATTAAAGGCTAGGAAATGCCTCAAGAAAGGAGGAGTTGGGTATTTAGTATCAGTGGTCGACCTCACCAAGGAAGCACCACGAATGGAGGATATTGATATTGTGCGTGACTTTCCAAATGTATTTCCTGAAGAACTACTAGGACTACCACCCGACCGAGCAACAGAGTTCGTTATAGACCTGATACTCAAAGCTGTACCAGTATCTAAAGCACCCTATCGAACGGCTCCTACTGAACTGAAGGAATTAAAGGTACAGTTACAAAAATTATTGGACAAGGGTTATATTAGACCTAGCATATCACCATGGGGAGCGCCAATATTATTTGTAAAGCAAAAGGACGGTAGTGTTCGACTATGTATAGACTATCGGGAACTGAATAAGCTGACAATCAAGAATCGGTACCCATTGCCTCGGATCGATGACTTGTTTGATTAGTTACAAGGTACCAAGGTGTTCTCCAAGATCGATCTTCGGTCAGGATGAGTTGAAGATTAAGGACGGTGATATTCCGAAGACAGCATTCAGAACAAGATATGGACATTATGAATTTTTAGTCATGTCTTTTGGATTGACTAACGCACCCGCAACCTTTATGGAACTCATGAATTGGGTATTCCATGATATGTTGGATACATCAGTCATTGTGCTTATTGATGATATATTGGTCTACTCCAAGGACAAGGAAACTCATGTCATGAATCTAAGAGCAGCTCTGCAGCGATTAAGGAAAGAAAAGCTTTACGCCATATTTACAAAGTGTGAGTTTTGATTAAAGGAGGTCGCTTTCTTAGGCCATGTTGTATCCACTGAAGGAATTAAAGTGGATCCTAGCAAGATTGAAGCCATTGTGAAGTGGGAAGCACCAAAGAGCGTTGCAGAAATTAGAAGTTTCCTAGGACTAGCTGGGTATTATCGGCAATTCGTGGAAGACTATTCCAGAATTGTCGTACCTCTCACCAGTTTGACTAAGAAGGGAGAAAAATTTGTTTGGACCGATAAATGTGAGAAGAGTTTCCAAACATTGAAGGCTAGATTGATATCTGCTCCGATCTTGACTATTCCTATTCCAAGACAACCATTTATCTTGTATACTGATGCGTCGGGCTTGGATTTAGGATGTGTACTTATGCAAGGAGAACAAGTAATTGTGTATGCCTCAAGACAACTGAAGATACATGAGAAGAACTATCCCACTCTTGACTTAGAATTAGCGACAGTAGTACATGTTGTCAAGATATGGAGACATTACTTGTACGGAGAGAAATTTCAAATTAAATCAGATCATAAGAGTCTCACTTATCTTTTTAATCAGAAGGAGTTGAACATGAGACAAAGAAGATGGCTGGAATTATTGAAGGATTATGATTGTGATATCCAGTATCATCCAGGAAAGGCTAATGTAGTTGCTGATGCGCTAAGCAGAAAAGCAATGATAAAATCTTAAGGAGAGATTAATCCAACTACAGCAATGTGTACTACAGGAAAAGTGTTCAATCATGGTAATGAGCAGTTCATAATAAATGCACTGGGTGAATCAACCAACCAAGGGTTTATTCATCGGTTTTTAAATATGTTCACAACGTTGAAGACTGTACCTGATATAATTGATGAAGTGAAAACAGCTATTAAATCAGATCCTTATCTGAGAACGGTACAAGAAGACATCAAAAAAGGTAGGACTATTCCTGAGTTCACCTTAGATGATGAAAAGGTACTGAAGTACAAAGGAAGAATATGTGTTCCTGAAACAGAAAATGTGGACATTAGACACCGATTAATGAAGGAAGCTCACACCACCGCGTATTCGATACATCTTGGGAGTACAAAGATGTATCATGATTTAAAGAAATTATATTGGTGGAGAGGAATGAAAGCAGATGTAGCTAAATTCGTGTCTCAGAGCCTAAATTGTCAAATGGTGAAGGCTGAACGACAAAGACCTGTAGGACTGTTGCAGCCGCTGCCAGAACCAGCATGAAAATGGGACTGCATCACTATGGACTTCGTCACCGGGTTACCATTGACTCCTCTAGTAGTTGAGGCGGTCTGGGTGATTGTAGATCGTCTAACTAAGACAGCTCGCTTCATAGCTATACGACCACGGTATACCCTGGAGAGGATAGCCAAGTTATATGTGGATAACATTCAGATTACATGGTGTACCTGAAAGCATTGTGGCCGATAGAGACCCACGCTTTACTTCAAAGTTTTGGGAAGGATTGCAAAAGGCTATGGGTACGACGTTGAAGTTCAGTACGTCATTCCTTCCTCAGACAGACGGATAGTCGGAGCGTACCATTCAGATTTTAGAAGACATGCTTCGAGCCTATGGAATTGATTTTAAGGGATCATGGGATGAGAAACTACCATTGATCGAGTTCGCCTATAACAACAGCTATCAAGCGACTATACAAATGTCACCTTATGAAGCACTGTATGGAAGGAAGGGTCTAACTCCTCTGTTTTGGAATGAAGTTGGAGAACGTAGCATCATTGGACCAGATTTTATCAAAGAGACGTATCGAGTAGTCAACATTATCAAGGAAAGAGTTGGAACAGCTCAGAATCGTCAGAAACAGTATGCAGATACTCAACGCCGAGACCTTAAATTTGTCATAGGTGATAAGGTATTCTTGAAAGTATCACCTATGCGAGGTTTAAAACAATTCGGACAGAAAGGGAAGCTAAGTCTGAGATATGTCGGGCCATATGAGATTATAGCTAAACGTGGAAAAGTGGCTTATCAGTTAGCACTACCACCATCTATGTCAAGTGTGCATGATGTATTTCATATCTCATTATTAAAGAAGTACGTCAGAGATCCAATGCACGTTTTGACAGCAGATCCACCAGATCTAACTGATGATTTGACATTCGAAGTAGCACCAACTGAAATCACTAGCCGAAAGGTTCAACGTCTACGCAACCGTGACTTATACTATGTTAAAGTCACCTAGAGAAGCCGAGTTATAGAAGAGATCACTAGGAAGAAGAGAATGCAATACGAAGGCAATATCCTCACCTTTTCGACTCGGAAGGTATGTACAAATTTCGAGGACAAAATTTTTAATAAGAGGGGGGAGTTGTAAGACCCATATCAAACTAACCGGTCTTACCACCTTGTACCAGGTCTACCTATCATGGTCGAGCCAAGTGGACCAAGTGCGTAAAGAAAATCACAAGACCAGGTATGAGTCTGACCCAAAAACAGTAAATGTGAGGGTAGGGTCGCCTACCTAAACAGCTAGGGTCGATCGCACCTCAACAGAAGTCCAACCTATGATTTTCTAGTCGTAGGGTCGCATGACTAGAAAAACGTAGGGTCGACGGATCCTGCGACCCTACGTCCGACCCTACGATGACAGACAGAAACCGTAAATTAGGAAACTTTCCTAATTCCAAGGGATTCTTTTCTAAACTCAATGGGACTTATTTTGGAGAGTTTTCCTCTATAAATAGGGCATCCCTTAGCCTCTTTCACTCCTTTTAGAACCCTAATTGAAAGTGAGAAAAGAGAAAGAGAAGGAAAAGAAGAAGAGAAGGAAAATTAAAGAAAAAACTAAGGAAGAGGAGGAAGTTCAGAGAAACCTCTGAATCTCAGCCAACATCAGGTTTGAATCTAAGTCCCTTCATAAATTAAGAGCCTAGAATGGAATATGAAGAAGTTAGGATTAAGAAACCCAAATCATCCATCCATGGATGAGTTTCAAAGGAATCCATGGAAGGAATCATCATAGGCAATGGAAAGTGTGTAAAAATCATAGTTATGAGCCATAGAACAATCTTAGAATGGACCTACGAAACCATAGGATCGATCACATGCCCTTGGGAAGTCCCAGGGAGGGTGTGGTCACACGTAAGGACGATTGGTAACCGACCCCACGTCTGACCCTACACCCTAGGGTCGATTGGTAACCAACCCTAGGTGCTGCCCTACCTGCGACCCTACGATTTCAGCTAGTCTAAATTTGTTGGAATTAATTCTAATTAAAATCTATCGACTAGTTAGGCCTTCTAGTGATTTAAAGGTGATTCATAAAGCTTGAACGAGGATTTACACTCAATCAAAGGTGAGGGAACAAGACCTAAACTGATTGGCTAATAATAAACTATTTTCGTTTATTGAGTCCAACACTATGAATGATTCTATGCTTGTATGCTTGTATTGTGCATTTAACATGTCATCCAATATTCCTGCTATTAATGTTCATGCATATTTAATTTCGTTTATTCATAACATGATGATGATGATGATGCTAGGAATAGGCATGTGAATGTTTGTGTGAGGTTAGTGTACTTGATGTGAGTAGGTCATCTGGGGAAGTGTTATGCGGTATGGTCCTAACACTTTAGTCCTATCTCTACTCAAGTCTTGTCCACTGACATCGTCGTATCGCCATTACCTTAGCAGAACTATTACGTCGTAGGGCATCAGGGGAGGTGGTCTCGGACCGTGTAGTCTCTGACTCTACCGGGGGGCCTTAGCTCTATCTCTATGGATGTATTGAGGGATGCTGGGGTGAGGCCTTGGATATACTGTTTGACATTAGGATTGGTTAGTTGCGAGCCCAGTTTGCAAGCCCTCGCCAACAGGGGCTTACGTATTGGTATGGGTAGAGCATCAGGGGAAGTGTGATACGGTGCGGTCCTAAGCACTTTAGCTCTATCTCTATTCCATGGTGGGGTGGATGTGGACGACAATGGTGTTTGATCCATTGGGTGGGCTTATACACCCTGTGTATAGAGGCGAGGCAGCCACTGAACCTTTCTATAGTACATTGCAAACTTATGAACCAGACCAAAGATATGAATTGAATGCGTGCATATGTTTGTTGCATTGTTTTGTTTGCTCACTGAGTCGTGATGTGTGCTCACCCTTTTGATGTCAAATACTTTTAGTTGATGATGCAGGTACCATGGTTGAAGACTATATGAATGCTCCTATGTATGGACATGCGGCGGCGATGGACGCTGAAGTTATGGTGGAGTCGCATGATTCGTCATGCGAGTGTAACTCTTGTGTTTTCGATTAGAATTTTATTGAATTTATACTGACGATGTAATTGATTAAATATTTTATTTTATGTCTTAGTCAATGGAGAATAATTGGATAATTTATTATTTTATAATTGTTAGACTCTCAGTTCATTAGTATAAAGACTTCTGCTATTGTGTATTTACTCTGATTATTGTTGTGGATGTGTATGGTTTAAGCAAATGGACACAGCCTATTCGAGATCCTGGTTGAACCGTTGGTTAATTAGCGGTTCATCACACCATTCTGAATAGTACGGAATTATGGTGTGACACGTGTGGTCACAAAATTTGACCAAATCTGTGACCACACGACCGACCCCACTATCAACCACAGGCTCTCGGTGAGTTGCCAAACCTCATGTGGTCGGACCCTGTGGTCGAACATATTGTGACCACACGATCGACCACAGGCTCTCGGTGAGTTGATAGACCTCGTGTGGTCGGATCCTGTGGTCGGACATATTCCGACCCCACGATCGACCACAGGCTCTTAGTGAGCTGACAGGGTTTTGTGAGGTCACATACATGTGGTCGGACATAGTGCTACCCCACCATCGACCCCACGATTGAAAATACAGTATTTTGACTGAATGACTTGGAAAATTGGAATTTTACATTGATTAGTTGGATTTTGACATGGGAGTGACTCATATTATAATTGCCTCACATGTTCTATGATTTTTCAGACACTACCACCACCGAAACAGGAAATGGCTACGCGCAGAGTAACCAGGCGAGGACGTAACCCAATTCCACCACCACCGCCTGTGGAGGAAGATATCCATGAAAATCCTGAAGGACAAGGGAATTAGAATATGGAACCACCAAGAGCTAATGGCCAGGCAAATCCTACAAATTTGTCAGTCCCACCTACAGATTTGGCTACAACAGTTATAAACCTGGCACAACAGCTGCAGCAAATACAGCAAGTACAAGCCAATATGCAAGCTACAAGCCAATATGCAAGCTGCTATGGGAATGGTTTTTCCAACTGTACATACTACACCTATGCCAGCCAAATAAGCTAGCACAGTACCAGGGGGTAGCAACACAGTACCCCAAGCACCTCAAATGCCAGTTGTACAAGCTCAAGTACAAAACCCTGAGGTAGCCCAAGGCAGTTACCAGTATCAACCACCTATGTATGGGGCCTATGCTCAGTATCAGTTGGACCATACTCGATTGATCGAGCATTTTTTGAAAATGAAGCCTAAGGAATATAATGGCAAGCCAACAGATCCTTTGTGGCCAGCTTACTGGATCGATGAAATGGAAAGGAATTTTATGATGATGACGGTTAATGAGGAGGAAAAAGTATTGTGTGCAACATTTATGCTGAAAGGCGATGCACACCACTAGTGGAAGTCTACTCGGAGTTAACTGTTAACCAAGCAAGCCCAATTGACCTGGGCTATCTATAAAGAGGCATTCTTCAAGAAATATTTTCCCAGAAGTTTCAAAGATGCTATGGAAAGAGAGTTCCTGAGTTTGTATCAGGAGCAGATGACTGTGGATGCGTATCAACAGCGTTATGAAGAGTTGTTTTTCTTTGCACTCTCTAGCATGCAGGAGGAAAATACTAAAACCCGAAGGTTTGTTATGGGAATTAGGGGAAGCATTACGGTGCATGTTTTGGGGCTAGAAAAGAAAGTTTATAATGAAGCCGTATAGATTGCTCGAGTGCTAGAATCGAGCTAGAGAAAAAGCTACTTTGCTCAGAATAGAGGTATCAAAAGGCCAAATGGAAATTCTTATAAGGGAGGGAACACAAAGACATTTAAAGCCTTCCGTACTCAAGGATTTAATGCTGCAGCCAAGACTACTCCAACAGCCCAACCTCAACAGAAGCAAAACAATGAAAGAGTAAAATGCTATAACTGTAATCAAATGAGACATTATTCAAGGGAGTGTCCTAAGCCTAGGAAGCAGCTACAGCAAGGAAAGGTTTATGCAGTTACATCTGAGGATGCTGCCGTATCACCTGATGTGGTCACAGGTATGATTTGAACCTTTCATTTTGTATTACCATGTGTGAGCATGTAGACTAAACTAAAACAAATCATAGGTATCGTACCTAATAACGGCATACCCGCTAGAGTACTCTTTGATTCTGGAGCTACTCATTCTTTTATATCTGTGTCATTTGGAAAGAAGCTAAATCTATCCCTCAGATCTTTAGACTACAAATTTCTTGTACGAACACCTATGGGATTAGAAGTAGAATTTGAAAAAGGTTATGGACCATGTTCAGTTCTTATCGGCGAGAAGATTTTAGATGCAACCTTGATTTAACTCGAGATGGAAGATTTTGACGTTATCTTAGGAATGGATTGGTTAGCTCGGCATTCTGCAAACCTATTATGTGCAGAAAAGAAACTGACATTTAAAGACAAGGAAGGAGCAGAGTTTAGTTTTGCGAGAACCAGATTACCCCGTAAGAAAACTCATCCTCTCTGCATTAAAGGCTAAAAAATGCCTCAAGAAAGGAGGAGTTGGGTATCTAGTATCCGTGGTCGACCTCACCAAGGAAGTACCATTAATGGAAGATATTGATGTTGTGTGTGACTTTCCAGATGTATTTCCTGAGGAACTACTAGGACTACCACCCGACCGAGCGACAGAGTTCGTTATAGATCTTATACCCAGAGCCGCACCAGTATTTAAAGCACCCTATCGAATGGCTCATACTGAACTGAAGGAACTGAAGGTACAGTTACAAGAATTACTGGATAAGGGTTATATCAGACCAAGCATATCACCATGGGGAGCGCCAGTAATGTTTGTGAAGAAGAAGGATGGTAGTGTTAGACTCTGTATAGACTATCGGGAATTGAATAAGCTTACAATCAAGAATCGGTACCCGTTGCCTCGGATCGATGACTTATTTGATCAATTGCAAGGTGCCAAGGTGTTCTCCAAGATTGATCTTCGATCAGGATACCATCAGCTGAAGATTAAGAAAGGTGATATTCCAAAGACGGCATTTAGAACAAGATATGGACATTATGAATTTTTAGTCATGTCTTTTGGATTGACTAACGCACCCGCAACTTTTATGGAACTCATGAATCGGGTATTCCATGCTATGTTGGATACGTCAGTCATTGTGTTTATTAATGATATATTGGTTTACTCCAAGGACAAGAAAACTCATGTCATGAATCTAAGAGGCGCTCTGCAACGACTAAGAAAAGAGAAGCTTTATGCCAAATTTACAAAGTGTGAGTTTTGGCTAAATGAGATTGCCTTATTAGGCCATGTTGTATCTACTGAAGGAATTAAAGTAGATCCTAGCAAGATTGAAGCCATTGTGAAATGGGAAGCACCTAAGAGTGTTGCAGAAATCAGAAGTTTCCTAGGTCTAGCTGGGTATTACCGACGATTTGTGGAAGATTACTCTAAAATCGCCGTACCTCTCACCAGTTTAACTAAGAAAGGAGAAAAGTTTGTTTGGACTGACAAATGTGAAGAAGGTTTTCAAATATTGAAAGCTAGATTGATATCTGCTCCCATCTTGACTATTCCTATTCCAGGACAACCATTTACCTTGTACACTGATGCGTCTGGGTTGGGTTTAGGATGTGTACTTATGCAAGGAGAAAAAGTAGTTGCGTATGCCTCAAGACAACTAAAGACACATGAGAAGAACTATCCCACTCATGACTTGGAATTAGCAGGTAGTACATGCTGTCAAGATATGGAGACATTATTTGTATGGAGAGAAATTTCAGATTAAGTCAGATCACAAGAGTCTCACTTATCTTTTTAATCAAAAGGAGTTGAACATGAGACAAAGAAGATGGCTGGAATTATTGAAGGATTATGATTTCGATATCCAGTATCATCCAGGGAAGGCTAATGTAGTTGTTGATGCGCTAAGCATAAAAGCAAAGATAAAATCCCAAGGGGAGGTTAACACGACTGCGGCTATGTGTGTTACAGGGAAAGTATTCCATCATGGTAATGAGCTGTTCATGATAGATGCACCAGGCGGATCAACCAACCAAGGATTTATTCATCGGTTTTTAAATATGTTTACCACATTGAAGATTGTACCTAATATACTAGATGAAGTAAAAGCCGCTATTAGATCAGACCCTTATCTGAGAACGGTACAAGAAGACATCGAAAAAGGTAGGACTATTCCTGAGTTCACCTTGGATGTTGAAAAGGTACTAAAGTACAAAGGAAGAGTATGTGTTCCTGAAATAGAAAACTTGGACATTAGACACAGACTAATGAAGGAAGCTCACACCACCGCTTATTCGGTACATCCTGGAAGTACAAAGATGTATCATGATTTGAAGAAATTATATTGGTGGAGAGGAATGAAAGCAAATGTAGCTAAATTTATGTCTCAATGCCTAAATTGTCAGAGGATAAAGGCTGAATGGAAAAAACCTGCAGGATTGTTGCAGCCACTGCCAAAACCAGCATGGAAATGGGACTGCATCACTATGGACTTCGTCACTGGGTTACCATTGACTCCCCGAGTAGTTGATGCGGTCTGGGTGATTGTAGATCGTCTGACTAAGATAGCTCATTTCATAGCTATACGACCTCAGTATACTCTAGAGAGGTTAGCCAAGCTATATGTGGATAATATTATCAGATTACATAGTGTACTTAAAAGCATTGTGTCCGATAGAGACCCACGCTTTACTTCAATGTTTTGGGAAGGATTACAGAAGGCTATGGGTACAATGCTGAAATTCAGTACTACATTCCATCCTCAGACAGACGGACAGTCGGAGCGTACCATTCAGATTTTAGAAGACATACTTCGAGCCTGTGTAATTGATTTTCAAGGGATCATGGGATGAGAAACTAACATTGATCGAGTTCGCCTATAACAACAGCTATCAGGCTACTATATAGATGTTATCCTATGAAGCACTGTATGGTAGAAAGTGTCGAGCTCCTTTGTTTTGGAATGAAGTTGGTGAACGGAGTATCGTTGGACCATAATTTTTTGAAGAGACTTGTCGAGTAGTCAACATTATCAAGGAAAGAGTTAGAACAGCTCGACGTCGAGACCTTGAATTTATCATAGGTGATAAGGTATTCTTGAAAGTATCACCTATGCCAGGCTTAAAACGATTCGGACAGAAAGGGAAGCTAAGTCCAAGATATGCCGGGCCATATGAGATTCTCACTAAACGTGAGAAAGTGGTGTATCAGTTAGCACTACCCCCATCTATGTCAGGTGTGCATGATGTATTTCATATCTCATTACTGAAGAAGTACGTCAGAGATCCAATACACGTTATAACAGCGGATCCACTGGGTCTAACTGATGATTTAACATTCGAAGTAGCACCAACTGAAATCACCAGCCAAAAGGTTCAACGTCTATGCAACCATGATATTTATTATGTTAAGGTCACTTGGAGAAGCCAAGATATAGAAGAGATCACATGGGAAGAAGAGAATACTATGCGAAAGCAATATCCTCACCTTTTCGACTCGAAAGGTATGTACAAATTTTGAGGATGAAATTTCTAATAAGAGAGGGGGAGTTGTAAGACCCATATCGAACTAACCGGTCTTACCACCTTGTATCAGGTCTACCTATCATGGTCGAGCTAAGTGGACCAAGTGCGTAAAGAAATCACAAGACCAAGTATGAAATCAACCCAAAAACAGTCAATTATGAGCGTGTAGTTGCATACTTAAACAGGTGTGACCGACCACACCTCAAAATAGTCCAACCACATGAATTTTGGTCGTGTGGTCGGACATTTCAAAAGGTGTGGTTGATAGATTCTATGACCCCACCTCCGACCACACAGAACCCAGTCAGAACCAAAAATTAGGAAACCTTCCTAATCCGAAGGGGGTCTTTCCTAAATTCATTAGGGCATATTATGGAGAGTTTTCCTCTATAAATAGGATGTCCCTTAGCCTCTTTCACTCCTTTAGAACTCTAATTGAAAGTGAGAGAAAGAGAATATAAGGAAGAGAAGGAAAATTGAAGAGGAAGACTAAGGAGGAAGAAAATTCAGAGGAAACTTTGAATCTTCAACAAGCTTAAGGTATGAACTTATTCTCCGTGATAAATTGAGAGCCTAGAATAGTTTATGAGGAAGATAGGATTTAGAAGAAACCCAAACCATTCATCCATGGAAAAATTCCAAGAGAATCCATGAAGAAAATTATGTGACAATGGATGGTATATAAAATAATAGTTTTGAGCCATAGAACAACTATAGGAAGGACCATGATTATAGGCCAAGGAATCCAAACATGGAGGATTGGAATTAAGAGTGAAAGGTCGACCATCACACGTGTGGTCGCATGATGTGTGACCACACGAGACATACATGTCCGACCACATGCCTTCGGAAAGTTTCCAGGGAGGGTGTGGTCGCACGCGTGATCGTAGTATGTCCGACCACACCCTGTGACCCCACGCCCTGTGGTCGCAGAAAATGAGACCACAGGTGCTGCCACACCTGTGACCCCTCAGTTTTTGTTAGTCTAAATACATGGAAATTAATTCTAATTAAAATTTTATAAACTTGTTAGGTTTTCAAGTGATCTAAGAGTGAATTACAAAGCTTGAACGAGGATCTACTATCAATCAAAAGTGAGGGAACAAGACCTAAACTAATTGGCTAATAATAAACTGTTTTTATTTATTGAGTCCAATGCCATGAATGATTCTATGCTTCTATGCGTGTATTGTGCATATCACATGTCATCTAATATTCCTGTTATTATTGTTCATGCATATTTAATTCAGTTTATTTATAACATGATGATGATTATGATGCTAGGAATAGGCATGTGAATGTATGTGTATGGTTAGTGTGCTTGATGCGAGTGGGTCATCAGGGGGAGGACATGACATTGTGGTTCATCCTGGTCACCAGACTCTAGCTCTATCTCTACTCAAGTCTTATCCACTGACATCGTCGTATCGCCATTACCTTAGCAGAACTAATACGTCGTAGGGCATCAAGGGAGGTGGTCTCGGACCGTATAGTCTCTGACTCTGTCGGGGGGCCTTAGCTCTATCTCTGTGGACGTATTGAGGGATGCTGGGGTGAGGCCTTGGATACATTGTTTGACATTAGGATTGGTTAGTTGCGAGCCCAGTTTGTAAGCCCTCGCCAATAGGGGCTTACATGTTGGTATGTGTAGGGCATCAGGGGAAGTGTCATGCGGTGTTTGATCCGAGCACTTTAGCTCTATCTCTATTCCATGATGGGTGCATGTGGGACGACAATGGTGTTTGATCCATTGGGAGGCTTCACACACTCATGTATAGAGGTGCGGCGGCCACCTATCCTTTCTATTGCACATTACAAACTTATGAACCAGACCAAAGATATGAATTGAATGCATGCATATGTTTGTTGCATTGTTTTGTTTGCTCACTGAGCCATGATGTGTGCTCACCCTTTCGACGTCGAATATTTTTAGTTGATGATGTAGGTCCTACTGTAGAAGATTACATGAATGCTCCAATGTATGGGCATGTTGCAATGATGGATGCAGAAGCTTTGATGGAGTCGCATGATTCGTCGTGCGAGTGCAACTCATGCGTCTTTGACTAGATTTTTAATTGTCGGATTATTCAGAACTTGTAATTGATTAATTTATTTATTTTATGTCTTCATTTATTTAAGATAATTAGATACTTTATTTATGATATCACTGTTAGAATACTCAGTTCATTAATATTAAAGACTTCCGCTATTGTTTATTTACTCTGATTATGGTTATGGATGTGTATGGTTTAAGTAAAAGGACATAGCCTATTCGAGTTCCTGGTTGAACCGTTGGATCATAAACGGTTCATCACACCATTCTAGTTGGTGCAGAATTGGGGTGTGAAATAAACTCTGAGAATAAGACTTCTATGGAAGATAAGCAATATCAACCTATTATGATCTATGTGATTTCCTTGAGAAAATCCCAAGGAGAACCATAAGGAATGAATTTGATGATTAGGGTTGATAAAAAAATTACTAATGATGGCCATAGGATGACCTTAGAATAAACCCCATTGAAGAACAAAAGAATCGACCTAGGAAGAACTCGAATTTCATGTAGACTGTGACCAGAAATTTCAAGGTTGCAGCTATGGTCGACCATAGCATGACCAGTATGACCAGAGGATTGACCATAGGCATTCAAAAAGATTTCAGAAATCATATGGTCGTAGCTACCGTCGCACCATATGCGACCGTAGGGTATCGACTGTAGACAGTCAGGTCAATACAGCATGAGACCATAGGACTAATCAGACACCTATAAGTGCTCTGTTTTGATTTTCGACTACTGTAACATGTCACATATGAACCCTAACTTAAATTCATATAACTTTTAGGTTGTTAAATCAATTCAAAGAGAATTTCAAGGCTTGGAAGGACATCGAGTATTGCTAACAGGTGAGGGAACAAGACCTAAACTAATTAGATAATAACAAACTATTTATTTTTATTGAGTGTAATGCCATGATTGGTTCTATGCTTATATTCTTGTAATGTACATCTCACATGTTATCTAATATTCCTCCTATACTATTCATGCATATTTAATTCTGTTTATGTATAACATGATGATGATGAAGATGCTAGAAATAGGCATGTGAATGTATGTGTGTGGTTAGTGTGTTGGATGTGAGTGGAGCATCAGGGGGAGGATGTGGCATGGTCGTCTTTGACCTCGTCACAGACTCTAGCTCTATCTTTACTCAAGTCTTGCCCACTAACATTGTCGTATCACCATTACCTTAACAGAACTATTACGTCGTAGGGCATCAGGGGAGGTGGTCTCGAACCGTATGGTCTCTAACTCTGTCGGGGGGCCTTAGCTCTATCTCTATGGACGTATTAAGGGATACTGGGGTGAGGCCTTGGATATACTATTTGGCATTAGAATTGGTTAGTTGCGAACCCAGTTTGCAAGCCCTCGCCAATAGAGGCTTACGTGTTGGTATGGGTAGGGCATCAGCGGAAGTGTTGGTGGTGTTTGATCCGAACACTTTAGCTCTATCTCTATTCCATGGTGGGTGCATGTGTGACGGCAATGGTGTTTGATCAATTGGGCGGATTCACACTCGTGTATAGAGGTGTGGCAGCCACCAAACCTTTCTATAGCATATTGTAAACTTATAAACCAGACCAAAGTTATGAATTGAATGCATGCATATATTTGTTGCATTGTTTTGTTTATTCACTGAGCCATGATGTGTGCTTACCCTTTCGACATTAAATATTTTTAGTTGATGATGTAGGTCCTACTATTGAAAAATATATAAATGGGCCGACGGATGGATACGTTGCTGCGATGGATGTAGAAGCTGAAGAAGATGCGCATGATTCATCATGTGAGTGCAACCATTGTGTTTTTGCTTAAGTTTAGTTATAATTTAAACATCTGTTATGTAATTGATTATTTATTTTTAATGTCTTGTGGTTTGGAGATAATTGGATTAAATACTTATTTATCACTGTTAGACTCTCGATTCATTATCTGTAAGACTTTCGCTTATTTGTTTATTACCTCTGATTATTAATGTGGAATGTGTGTTTGGTTTGATATGGTGGGTATGACCTATACGAGATCTTGGGTGAACCATTGGTTTATTGGCGGTTCATCACACCATTCTGGTTAGACCAGAATTGGGGTGTGACAACTTCTTCCCCCAAAACTTCAAAGATAGAAAATAGGTAGGGTACTTTAACCTACTGCAAGGGGGCTCATCTGTTGAGGCATATCAATAGAAATTTAAAGAATTATTTTATTTCTTTCCAGTGTCAATGCGGGAAGAAGAGACCAAGTTGATGAGTTTTGTGCAAGGTTTGAGGGGAGACCTCAAGGTTATCGTAGAATCTATGCGGTTGAAAGTGTATAGTGGTGCCATGCAAGCAACGAAAAGCATGAAAGATGGGTACCACCAGAATTATCAAGGCCAAAATTAGCCTATGAGCTTTACTGATAACTGGGCCGCTAACAAGCCTTTTCGCACCCAGTTTCTGAGCTCTTCAGTGATGGCTTCCTCTGCTCCTTCTATAGTGAGGTCCACCTATAGTACTCTGGCCTCAAGTCAAAGCAAGCTGGCTGCATTTGCACCCAGGACAACTCATCCTAGGCTTGCATCCTCTACTACTTCTTTTATAGCATATGACACGTGTTTTAATTATGGCAAGATGGGCCATTTTGCAAGAGCTTTCCCAGAACCAAAGAAAGCACCACTATTGGGTCAAGGCAAGGCATATGCCCTATCTGCTGAAGAAGCTAAGGGATCACCTAAAGTCGTCACAAGTATTTTAAATTTGTGAAGTAAGCACCATCTTGCATGGCATATAATAACTCATGAAAATACATGTGTAGGTACTATTTCTATTTCTAGTATACCTGCGCATGTATTGTTTGACTCTAGAGCCACGCACTGCTTTATATCTCTGCATTCGTCGTCAAATTGGGGATGCCTTGTCGCAAGGTGAAGTACAAATTAAAAGTACATACACCTATGGGGATGAAATCTGGTCTAGAGGACTATTATGGACCATGCAAAGTGGTCATAGGGGATAAAGTTATGAAAGCCAATCTAGTCCGCTTCAAGATGAAGGACTTCAAGGTTATCCTAGGAATGGATTGGTTGGTGAAGCACCAAGCCAATGTTCTATGTTCCAAGTGGCTTGTCCTATTCCAGCCTACCACTGGAGAAGCATTTGTCTATACTGGGGACAAGAACAAGAAGAGCTGCAAGTTATTTTTAATGGCAATGCAAGCTTCAAAACTATTACACCAAGGCTGTGAGAGTTACTTGGTGTTAGTGCTGGACACAGAGGTCCAACTACCAAGAATGGAAGACATACCAGTGGTCAATGAGTTTCTAGATGTATTTTTTGAGCAGCTACTTGGTCTACTCCTAGATTAGGAAACAGAGTTCGTTATTGACTTAGTTTCAGGAGCAGCTCCAGCTTCAAAAGCTCCTTACTGTATAGCTCCCACTGAGTTGAAGGAACCCAAAGTGCAGCTTCAGGAGCTTTTGGATAAAGGTTTCATTAGGCTTAGCATATCACTGTGGGGAGCACTGGTGTTATTTGTGAAGAAGAAGGATGGTAGTTTTCGTCTGTGCATAAATTACTGGGGTCTGAATAAGTTGACAATTAAGAACCGGTATCCCTTGCCCAGAATCAATGACCTGTTTGATCAACTCCAAGGGGCAAGCGTATTTTCCAAGTTAGACCTATAGTCGGGCTATCATCAATTGAAGATAAAGGGAGTGATATACTCAAGACAGCATTTAGGAGAAGGTATGGCCACTTTGAGTTCTTAGTCATGTCCTTTGGAATGACAAATGCTCCAGCATCATTCATGGAGCTTATGAATAGGATTTTTTTATGAGTTCCTAGGT
Organism: Protea cynaroides; assembly: GCA_028583415.1. NCBI lineage: Eukaryota > Viridiplantae > Streptophyta > Magnoliopsida > Proteales > Proteaceae > Protea > Protea cynaroides. Next base: position 64,455,232 of record CM053274.1, read on the forward strand.
AAGTTTGTCATTGTATTCATTGATGACATCCTCATCTACTCACCCGATGATGCAACTCATGTAGAACACCTCAGGTTGGAACTACAGAAGCTGAGACAGGAAAGGTTGTATGCTAAATTCAAGAAGTATGAATTTTGGCTGACACAAGTGGCATTCTTGGGGCCTGTCATATCAGCTGAAGGATTAGCAGTAAACCCAGGCAAGGTTAGTGCAGTCATAGATTGGAAGACACCTACTTTTGTGACCGAAGTCAGAAGTTTTCTTGGATTGGCCAGCTATTACCTGTGTTTCATTGAGGGATTTTCCCGTATAGCGATACCACTAACGGGATTAACCAAGAAGGGAATAACGTTTGAATGGACTGACAGGTGTAAAGAAAGCTTTTAGACTCTCAAAGAGAAATTGGTATCTGTTCCAATTTTGACTCTTCCATTTGCGAGGGCTTCATTCACAGTGTACACTGACGCATCCAAGTATGGGTTAGGTTCCAAATTGATGCAAGACAAAAAGGTGGTTGCCTATGCCTCTAGGCAATTGAAGGTTCATGAAAAGAATTATCCACTCATGATTTGGAACTTGTTACAATTGTCTTCGTTTTGAAGATATGGAGGCATTACCTATATGGGAAAAAGGTCTACATCATGTCAGATCATAAGAGTTTGACTCATCTCTTCAATCAGAAGGAGCTAAACATGAAGCAGTGGAGATGGTTGGAATTATTAAAGGATTATGATTGTGACATCAGATACCACCTAGGAAAAGCCAATGTGGTGGTGGACACTTTGAGCCGAAAAGCATTAGTGGCAACCTGAGTTCTTGACGTTGATTCTGTCATCCCTAGGGAGGGACGTCATATGGCTCATGCACTGATTTCTACTCCTCCACCTGATGGGGAAGTTTCCACTACAGATGCTTTGACCACAGATTGGGTTGAAGCAATAGCAATGTTGTTCAATGAGTTAACGGTCTAGCCCGCCCTGATGGACTAAATTAAAGAGGCAACCGTTAATGATAAATATTTGAAGACTCTCAAGCATGATCTTGAGAATGGGAACTAAGATCCAGACTTTTCTCTGGACAATAAAGGGATGGTTAGATATAGAAATCAGATTTGTGTGCCAGAAAGTGCCAAGGAACTAAAGGAGAGCATTTTGATTGAAGCATACTCATCTCCCTTTACCATGCATCCTAGTAGTACCAAGATGTATCAAGATTTGATGACATTCTACTGGTAGAGAGGTATGAAGGCTGATGTGGCAACCTTCGTATACTAGTGCCTTACATGTCAGCTAGTGAAGGCAGATAGACAGAGACTAACAGGGCTACTACAGCCATTATCGATCCCAGAGTGGAAATGGGATCATATTACCATGAATTTTGTGATAGGATTACCCTTGACTCCAAACAACGTTGATGCAGTTTGGGTAATCGTGGACCGTCTTACAAAGGTAGCCCATTTTATAGTTGTGAGGACAATGTACCCCATGGATAGACTAGCCAAGCTCTATATGGATAACATATAAGATTGCATGCTGTGCAGGAAAGCATTGTCTCAGATAGAGATCCAAGATTCAAGTCCAAGCTGTGGGACAGTTTACAGAAAGCAATGGGCACATAGTTGAAGCTTAGTATTGCATTCCACCTAGAGACTGATGGACAATTTGAGCGCACAGTTCAGATATTGGAAGATATGCTTCGAGCCTGTGCTCTAGACTTTAAAGGTAATTGGGACAAGTACCTGTCATTGATTGAGTTCGCTTACAACAATAGCTACCAAGTTACACTTGACACTGCTCTATATGAGGTACTGTATGGCAGGAGGTGCAGGACTCCATTATACTGGAATGACATAGGTGAGCCCAGAATTTTGGGTCCAGATATTATACAGGACACTTGTGATAAAGTGGATCTGATTAGAAAAAGGATCAAGGCAGCTCAGAGTAGGCAGAAGAGTTTCGCTGATGTTCGGCGTAAGGACTTCAAGTTCCAGGTTGGTGATAAAGTTTACCTCAAGGTGTCATCCCACTGCGGTATTCGATGCTTTAGCAAGAAAGGAAAACTGAGTCCCAAATATATCGATCTATATGAGATTTTGAAGAGAAAGGGTAAAGTGGCAAATCAATTGGCCTTGTTTCCCGCGTTATCTGATGTTCATGACGTCTTCCACGTCCCCCTCTTGAAGAAGTACATTCCTTATCCATCCCATGTCCTCAGTGCAGAAGTTTCTCAGATGGGCAAGGATCTGTTTTACAGTGTGGAGCCCATGGCCATTTTGGATAAAAAGGTACAACAACTATGGAATCGTTTGATTCCCTATGTGTCACACCCCAATTCTAGACTAACCAGAATAGTGTAACGAACCGTAAATAAACCAATGGTTCAACCAGGATCTCCGTTAGGTAGGATCCACCATATTAACTATACACACCTTCCACAGAAATAATCAGAGATAAATAACAAGTAAGTGAAAGTCATAATATAATAATTATTTAATCTATTTATTTCCCAAAAACTCAAGACATAAAGGTAAATAATCTGTTACATGTTCCAATAACCAAATATAGCTAAACTAATAAAAAAATGCACTAGTTGCACTTGCATAAAGGATCATGCTCATCTTTAATAGCTTCTACGTCCATGGCCGCAACGTGTCCGTACATCGACGCATTCACATAATCTTCAACAATAGGACCTGCATCATCAACTAAAATATTCGACGTCGAAAGGGTGAGCACACCTCATGGCTTAGTGAGTAAAACAAAACAATGCAACAAACATATGCATGCATTCAATTCAATATCTTTGGTCTGATTTTTAAGTTTACAATATGCTATATAAAGGTTTGGTGGCCCCTGCACTTCTAAGTATGTGAATCTGCCCAATGGATCAAACGCCATTGTCGTCCCATATTCACCCACCATGGAATAGAGATAGAACTAAAGTGTCCAAATCACACACCGCCAATACTTCTCTTGATGCCTTATCCATACCAACACGTAAGTCTCTATTGGAGAAGGCTTACAAACTAGGCTAGAAACTAATCAATCCTAAATGTCATCCAGTGTATCCAAGGCCTCACCCCAACATCCGTTAATACGTCCACAGAGATAGAGATAAGGCCTCCCGACAGAGTCAGAGACTACACGGTCCGAGACCACCTCCCCTGATGCCCTACGACGTAATAGTTCTGCTAAGGTAATGGTGATACGATGATATTAGTGGACAAGACTTTAGTAGAGATAGAGCTAGAGTCTGGTGACCAGGTCGGAGACCACAATACCACGTCCTCCCCCTGATGCTTCACTCGCATCAAGCACACTAACCACATACACACATAATCACATGCCTATTCCTAGCATCATCATCATCATATTATAAATAGACAAAAATAAATATGCATGAATAGTAATAGCAAGAATATTGGATGACATGTGAGATACACATTACAAGCATACAAGCATAGAATCAATCATGGCATTGGACACAATAAAGTAAATAGTATGTTATTATCCAATTAGTTTAGGTCTTGTTCGCTCACCTGTTAGCAAAACTCGATCTCCTTTCAAGCCTTGTAATTCTCTTTAAATCGATTTAATAACCTAAAAGTTATATGAATTTAAGTTAGGGTTTATATGTAATATGTTATAGTAGTCGAAAATTGAAACAGAGCACTAATAATGTCTGATTGGTCCTATGGTCTCATACTATGTCGACCTTACTGCCTATGATCGATACCCTACGGTCGCACCATATGCGACCGTACCTGTGACCATATGATTTCTAAATTCTTCCTAAATGCCTGTGGTCGATACTTTGATCATGCTGGTCATGCTCTGGTAGACCGTAGCTGCGACCTTGAGATTTTTGGTTACAAACTACATTCAATCCGAGTCCTTCTTGGGTCAACTCTTCTGCTCTTCAATTGGGTTTATTTTAATGATTATTCTAAGGCTAAGTTTCTTAGTTTTATCAACTAATTACTCTAACCTATTCTCCATGGTTTTCCATTGGAGGCTTGCTTAGCAATTCCCATGGTTGCATTATTATGTTGGGTTTGATATCTCAATTTACATTAGAAACCTTTACTCCTAGTGTTATAAGGCTACAAAAACAAGGTTCATACCTTACTTATTGCAGAGAGTCTGTGGTACTCTTCTCTCCTTCTCCTTCTTTTCCTTCTCTTTCCTTCTCTTTCTCTAGAGTTTACTAATGTCCTAAAAGAGTGAAAAAGGATGAGGAACATCCTTTATATAGAGAAAAATTCTCCATACAGGGTTCTCCAATATTAGGAAAGAAATCCTCCTCAAATTAGGAAAGTTTCCATCTCGGAGTCTAATCTGGGGTCTCACAGTCGATGGCCTACGGTCGCAGAATCCGTCGACCAAAGGGTCAAAAACATCGACCGTAGGGTCTTGGATCAGTGACCTTTGTTTCTTACCTTATGGTCGACCATACCTACCCAGGTATTTGACCATATGCATACTGTTGAGCATTTTTAACTCGATTCATACCTGATTTTGTGATCCATCTTCACACGATCGGTCCACTTGGTCCAGCAATGATGGAAAGACTAGGCACAACACGATTAGACCAAGTTAGTAGAGTGCGGATCCTACACTATGTGAAGGTTCATTGGTACAGTTATGCTATTAAAGAAGCCACTTGGGAGAGTGAAACTGCAATGCGGGAGAAGTATTCACATCTATTTGAAGATTCAGGTACGACTTAATTTTGAGGATGAAATTATTTTAAGTTGGGAGGATTGTAAAACCCATACCTGAAATCCCTTACTGACCGGATTCCTTCCTGTGTTAGGTCTCAACTTGTCGTCAGACGGAGCACCTAATGCGGATCCGATGATGATATTAGAATCCTAGGTATGTTCCGTTACTCCTAAATGGTAGGGTAAGGTACCATAGTGGACCCTAGGAGGTGTGTGTATCACAAAACTTGTGGGTCATTTAGTTGTCTTAAATGACTATTTTAATCCCAATCGGATGACCAACTAGATGATCAAACGTCCGGTCATCCCCAACCAGTTGATTACGACCAATGGACCCGCTTTCTTCTCTTGTTCTATATAAATGAGGGCAAACCCTCATTTCCGTTTCTTAAAACCGTGGGAAAGAGAACTAAGAGTGGGAGAAAAATAGAAGAGAAAGGAGAAGCTTAGAGCTCAAGAGGAACTCCACACCCCAACTTTCCTTCCCTTAGAGGTAAGTTCTAACCTCCATCTTCCTCTATCGGAAAGTTTTAATGGTGGAACTTGGGTGGTTGAACTCCATTAATGGGGTTCACCATTAATGGCTTAGAAGTTAGGTATTGACACCCACCTCCATTAAAAAAGCTTATGGGACCATAAATGGCTCCCATTATAGCCATAAATGGTGGGAAAGAGCTTCCCACCAACTATTTGGTGTGTATTGAAGTAAAGACCAAGTTTTCAAGCTTGGAAACCAAGCTTCGAGCACAAAAGGGGATTCTGGGCAGAATCAATTGAAACGATTCCGCCGAAGCCCTAGACCGGTAGCCTTGATTGATCTGCCACCAAAGCCAAAGGCCTGGTCTATCAAACCATAGCCAAACTGGTTGACCACTACCAATTACTGATCAACCAGTTTAACGGTAGATTCGTTCAAACATTATTCGACCGTTTAGGCTTAATGCCCAACAGTGGCATTGTCGGATGACTGTTCACCGAACAAGGGGACCGGTAAACCTTCTGTAACTCTACTGTTATGACAGGGTATTAAACCGGATGGCCAACTGGTTGCCTGGTCATTTGGTTGTTCAACCCGTTCCATTGTGATGAATTTATACTAAGTGTCAACTGGTAGAACGTTCAACCAATATGGTCTGTTGGTTGAGCTTGTTTTAGCCAGTTTGCTTAGAAATGTCTAGGGAAACCAATCCTTGGGTTCCTAGCTTGTCTTGGGACCCATGTATGAGCAAATAAGTCTTGTCTATGCTGGTTAAAAGTTACATAACCAACTAATAAACCATTATATGCTTTAATAGGTATTGATCTCGATCAGTTGTGAATTCTGATTTTGGGCTTTGGGCTTTGGATATTATCGCGGCATTACCTAGTGCTATCATATGAGGGGTCTAGTCCTTGACATAGGACATATTAATAACATGCCTACATTCCTAGTAACATGCTTAGATTATTTTTTTAATTGTATACTTCATGATTGTTATGTATGAGCATGCATTTGTATTTTTATAACTATAAATGTTGTATGATTATTTTGGTATGGTGAACATGCGGAGTATGGGAGTACAATACACAGGTCATGTTGTTGATGCTAGGCTCTATCGGAAGCATGGTAATCCATGGGATGGAGTCGGGGTTCACCGTTAGATTATAGTTTTATTTATAAATTGATGCGACCATGTATGATGGCTTATGTGATGCATAGGAGTATGGATGCATGAGTCATGTTAGATTGCAACCATGTATGGTGGTTTGTATGACGCATGGGAGTACCGGTACAAGGATCACATTGGAATGTAAACATGTTAGTGGTAGACACATGATCCATGGAAGTGGAGCTGGGGTTCTTTGTTGATGGATAGCACGATGGTTATATCGACATGCTAGTGGGAGCACGGTGAACCATAGGGGTGGGGATCTAGGGACTTCTGCTAGTAGGCAGTCAAAGTGAAATGAATGAATATAATAGACATAGGTGGTACTATTCCTTATTTCCTACATCCCTCCAGTAGGGGTAAAGATACTGGCATAGCTTTGCATACCCGTAGGTTGGGAGACCCTATGGGAGCCAATAACGTATGGGTATGCAATAGCTGGTGAGTCAGTGACGTATGGGTGTACGATAGCTGGCGTATGTAGGGTCTATGATAGGAGGTAATGAACCCAATAAAGATAGGAGTCCTCAGGGGGGAGTTTGCTGGTAGAAGATGTTTAGCGGTCCGAGATCATTTATTCTACTCTACCTTTGCCCAGGATGTAGAGACACAAACCGGAAAACCGGAGACTTAATATAATAATAAATTACATCTCATTGCATTGGATGATGTATGTGCATAGCATGTGATACTAGATTTCTCACTAAGCTGGGATGTGAGCTCACCCTCGTATCGCCACTTCTTTTCAGATTCTCCTACAAGTGATCTATCTATTGTAGATTTTATGGAGTCTCCCTTGGCGAGCGTGATCGTCGGAGATGTTGATGTTGGTGGAGAGACGGTGAAGGCTACACCTACAGCGATTGCGTCAACGCATGACGTAGCCCTCCCCTTAGTTTCTCCCTTTCCTATGATACTTTTGATACATTATGATTCTTTTTGCTGATAGATGAAAAGATCTATCAAATTATATGTAACAGATTTACTCTTTTGATTTTCGATATTTGTATAACTGATATGGTAAATATTTTGATGAAGAATATTAGTTCATAAATGATAACATGATACATAGTATGGGATATGGTATCATTAGATTGGGCATCTGTTATTTAGTAAGTGCTTCCACTATGATATTATTATTTTATTAATTTTATTGGATATTCTTTGTGTAGACTGTGGGATTTATATTGTAACATTGTGGTTAACGCTCCTAGAAGTATTTGGGTTAGCCACATGGGTTCACTTGGATATCATGTCCAATTCTCCAGAATGGGCTGTGATAAAAATAATACAAATTCAACAAAGAAAATTCAAACTTTTTAAATTACAACATTCATGACAAATGTCGATAGATAAAGCAATAGGAAAACAAACATAACTTGATCAGTTGCATGGTGATACAAAAAAAAAAAAAAAAAGATAATAGCTCAAACTCTAAAAATGAATAATTAGATTAAAATTCAGCCCAGTTTCCCAAATCAACCAAAAGTGATATTTTCTTGATGCTTGTGCTAACTCAATTGCATAAGCATTTGAAACTCGAGTTAACACAAGCATCAAGCAAATATCTATTTTGGCTAACCAGGGAAATGGGGCTTGGATTTGAATCTAATTATTCTAATTGCAATTACCATCCTGCTCTTTCCTTCTTTACCACCTGAACACTACCTTTTTCTTGACTAACTCAACCTCAACCATTTCCACTTTTGGGAAAAGAAAAAAGAAAAATTGGGTATAAAAGTATAAGCACCCCATTTTTGCCATCCTCAGTTGAGCAAAGTCTTACTGGAGTGTAGACAACAAAGTGGAAGAAGTGAGAGAAAGTTTGAAAAATATAGGGGAGGCAAGTGAAACTCTCTTAGAAGTGATAGTCAATTAACCCCAGCATGCTCTCTATATTATTTTGAGAAGAGCTGAAATGATCCCTAGTGTCCAGGAGCTTAAGTGAACACATATGACAAGTTGGCGAATCCCAATGCAAGGTTTGAATTTTGACTACGACTTGGACACAGTTTTTGGTGGGCCCCATAGCAAGGTCATGGGCTACAACCTATATGGACGCATAGGTTTTGGAAATATCTTTAAATGAGATCTGAATTGCTCAGTTCCGATGTCAAATGAAGAAGATATGGCGATTTTAATCCGGGAATAAGAATAAGGGTATTTTCTGAAGATTAATAATATCCAAGGGCTTGCATGCAAATTATCATAAGTTTAATTATTTAAACTTCATCTTCTCATATCTTGCTCATCCAACATCCAAATCTGATGATTCTAGTTCCATTATTCCTTATTTTTAGTGCTCTATGAAGTAGACGTGAAGGATTTTAGGCAAAGATCTCTGAGGCATCCCATCTAGAGTAGCTAGCCAAATTATTGTAAATTGGTTGTTTGAACTTCAGAAATTCATAAGTTGACCATTTTATTTCCAAATAAGGTGATTCAAGCTCCAGTATTCCTCATTTTTAGTGTTCTAAAAAGTGAATGTGAAAATTTTAGAGTAGAGATTGTCGAAAATTTTCATGTCGAATGGCAACGGAAATGGCCTATGAAATGATAGAGAGAGAAAAACCAATCTTGGCCCAACCCAGCTCAACCCATATCAGTTTAACCTAGTCAACTCATGTCGTCTAATCCAAACAAGTCAGTTCAGCTCATTCAACTTTGAATCAGACCAATCTAGATCAAATTGATTCAATCCATGTGCATGTATAAAGTGTATATCATATATATTGATACCTCATATATATTAAGCATTACATATATATATATATATATATATATTATGTATATTATATATTGATATTATAAGAAAGGGAGAGAGAGAGAGTCGTGGGGGCCTAATCAGGGGGGGGCCACTAGGGTTTTCAGTTAGGCAAGAGAGAGAGGGAAGGCCACCTGGCCATGGGTCCCATTGCCAAAAGAAAAAAGAAGGAAAAAAATAAAAGGAAGGATTAAGGAGAAGAATAAGGAAAGAAAATAAAAAGAAAGAAGGGAGAAGAGTTGGTGGACTTTAAAAGAGAAAAAAAATTAAAAAAAAAAAAGGAAAGAAAATAAAAGGAAAGAAGGGAGAAGAGTCGGTGGACTTTAAAAGAGAAAAAATTAAAAAAAAGAAAGAAAATAAAAGGAAAGAAGGGAGAAGAGTCGGTGGACTCTAAAAGAGAAAAAAATAAAAAAAAGGAAAGAAGAGAGAAGAGTCGGTGGCTCTAAAAGAGAAAAAAAAAAAGATAAGAAGGAAATAAAAAAACTCAAAAAAGAAGAGAGGGGGAAGAACGTGAAGAGAGCGGAACACAAGAGAAAAAGAGAAGAGAGAATAGAGAAAGAAAGCGGAACACGAGAAAAAGAGAATAGAAAATAGAGAGAGAGAGAGAGAGAGAGAGAGAGAGAGAGAGAGAGCTGAACACAAGAGTAGAAAGAGAGGACGGGGAGAAGAAGAGAAAAGAGAGAGCACTCGAATTGGAGAGGAAGAAGATTGAAGAAACAGAGGCAGAAGATCAGGAAAGAGAGAGAAGGTAAGTCTACTTATTCTTCTGCTTTCTGTTTAGTTTTTTATGCAAACCCCGATTTGCTCATCAACCATCAACACCGGCCAAACCTCATTAAACCTGCAACTCATACCTTGCACATTGTTGCAACTGGTCCATGACCTTCTATCATCCCATCATCGTAGCCTCGACCTGCTACTACTTTAGATCGAAATCGATAACCCAAATCATCCCATCATGTGAAGCCACACCACGTGTTCATCATATCTCTCACCGAATGTACATAGCCAATACACCAAGTCTACACTCAGTCATTAAACCCTCCTCTCTATAATATGTTAGATCTGAATTTAAATGTGATGAATTGATACATATGTTAGATCTGAATTTTTATGTGATGAATTGATAATATGTTAGATCTGAATTTTGATAGAAATTGGTCTGATTATGGAATTGGGATGAAATTGAAATTTGATCTAATTATGGAATTTTTGATGAAATTGAAATTGAAATTGATCCGATTATGGCATTGTGATGAAGATGAAATTGATCTAATGATGGCATTGTGATGAAGATGAAAATTGATCCGATTATGGAATTTTGATCAAATTGAAATTGATCCGATGATGGCATGGTGGAAATTGAATGAAATTGATCTGATTATGGAAATTAAATGAAATTGATCCGATTATGGAATTGTGATGAAATTGATTGATCCCATATGCTTGGAATTATGATAAATGAAATTGGACCATTGATCTCTGAATTTAATGAGATTGGATTATGGCCATTGATCTTGGATTTTTAAATATAAATAAAACATGGTCTTTGATTTAGGATTTTTAATGTGAATGAAATTTAGACAATTAATAATTGAATTCAATGTGATTAAAAATATGGTCATGTGATGTTGAATTTTCACATGATTTAATCTTGGTCATTTATCTTGGAATTTGATGTGGTTAAAATCTATTCATTGATCTTGAGTTTTTAATATGATTAATTGTGACCCATTGGATGATTGATTTTTATTTGGATCATGAGAGAATATTAAATATGAGCCATTAGATGTTTAATTTTGATTTGGATCTTGTAATAAAATGAATCGAGCCATTGATCAAGAATGATATGAAATATAGACCATTAGATTTTGATCATGAGTGTCTTAAAGGAATCTGAATGGTTAGATCTTTATCATAAGTGATTTAAATGAATATGAATGGTTGGATTATGATTTCGAATGATTTGAACCGTTGAATTGTCATCAAGAATGATTTAAATGAATATGAACAATTGGATTGACAGTAGGAGTGATCTGAGCCATTGATTTCCTAATCTAATCATGATAAAGTGATTTAAGAGAATCTGAACCATTGGATCTTGATTATGAATGATTTAGAGGAATCTGAATGGTTAGATTATCATTATGAATAATATGAATCGTTGAATCTTGATCATGAGTGATATAAATGGATCTGGACAGTCGGATTGTCTTGATGATTGATGTAAATGAATCTAAATGATTAGATTATGATTTTTGAGAGATTTGAACAATTGAATTGACATTAGGAGTGATCTGAGCCATTGATTTCCTAATTTGATCATGATGAAGTGATTTAAAAGAATTTGAACCATTGGACCTTAGTCTGATTATGATTAAACTTGACATGAGATCTGAGCCTTTGATCTTGGCTGTTTTGAAAACTAAAGGTGTTGATTTTAATGATAATATTTTAAAGAATCCAAACCATTGATCGAGGATCTGATCTTGAGATATTGAGAGATTCATGTTAAATTACAACCATAGATCTAAATAATTCCATCTGAGACATACTGAGACATACCTTGTTGAGAATGATACATGAGATGCCATGTCTATCCTTTTGATGTTCACATGTTGCTATATTGATTCATATGCTTTATTGTTATATTTGAGATGAAATATGTTGTTACTTGTCATATTTGAATAATATTTATTATTGGCAATAACTTAATTTCTGCAACATCTAGTCGAACTGTCATATCTGTACACCTAGAAGACATATTAGGTATGGAGACGTGCATGTAGGCACCCAATTCACAGGAAGGGTAAGAATGAAAATAATAAATTTTAATCAAGAGATATGAAGCCTAGCCCAACAAATGCCAAATTAGGATTTTAGGTCAATGATAGCTTTAGGACGATCCCTACCCCTCAGCTCATTTTTCTCTAGGAAGCAGAGAACTAGATAGGTGTGATGTGAATCGAACCATAGAACATTTAGGTTCCACACCCTGATATTGAAAGAAAAACATGAATGAAATGAATCTGCTTTTGAACTATGTGGATCCTGATTCTTAAGGTAGTACCCTAAGATATGTAAGCAATTTGGAGAGATTTTCAAATATGAACTCAAACCCTTGCTCCTTGAGAGTATCATAACCTTGCTCCTTGAGAGTATCATATCCTTGCTCTAGAGAGCATGCTCCTTGAGAGTACCAAACTCCCTTGCTCCTTGAGAGTATCAAATCCCTTGCTCCTTGAGAGTATTAAACCCTTGCTCCTTGAGAGTATCAAACCCCTTGCTCCTTGAGAGTAGTATGCTCCTTGAAAGAATTAAGCCTTTTGCTCCTTGAGAGTATCAACCCCCTTGCTCCTTGAGAGTATCAAACCCCTTGCTCCTTGAGAGTATCAAACCCCTTGCTCCTTGAGAATATGCTCCTTGAGAGTATTAAACCCTTGCTCCTTGAGAGTACAAAACCCTTACTCCTTGAGAGTTTGTTCCTTGAGAGTATTTACCCCTTTACTCCTTGAGAGTATAAAATCCTTTGCTCCTTAAGAGTATTTGTCCCTCTTTGCTCCTTGAGAGTATCAATCCAAAAAAACAATGAACTACGTTGTACCTGATTTTCAGGACCTCTGAAATACGTAAACAACTTGGACGATCTCTCCAAATTTTGGTGCCACATATTAGTATCCTTAGGTCCTCCACATTTATATTCATATCCATATCTATATTCACTTCAATCCACATTAGGCTATATCTAGATTCAATCTCAATCATTATCAAGCATAAATCTCAATTTGAACAATTGAATCTAAGAAAGCTTAACCATAAATCACATCCATAAACCTTAATCACAATCCGTTCGATATACGTTATGGACTTGATTTTTGGGATTGGAATGCTTCGGCAATTTGAGATGTCTTGGATGTCTTAGATTCAGTCCATCACTGAACCATTTTTGACTTAGTGTACTGTATATTATTTTATTTGTTTATTTATTTTGAGAACATGTTCAGCTGAACCTAGATTAGAAGAATTTAGACATTTGGCATAGGATCCCCCATGAGCCTAGTTACCATCCATTGACCACGAATAGTCAGAACCATATAGTCTAAGAAAAGTAGAATAACATAGGAGGCCGATTTTTAGATCGGGCAGCTTTTGGTGCCTAACACTTTCCCAAACTGTACCCTGAACGCTTATCCGTTCTCTGATAGATCAAAGTCAATATATTGGGTCAAATGAGTCAATAGAAGTCTTTTCTTATGATGAGACTATATTTTTATAGGACTTAGACCTTAATCTAGGTGGCGACTCCATAATCATTTTTTTGTCCCTAAGAGATGGGTGGAAGAGACCTTTTCTCCTCACAAAAAGCTAGGACTTGGAAGGGGAAAGAAAGAGAAAGAAACATCATTTAAAGTTTAGAATTAGGAGGAGAAAAAGGGATGGTAAAATCCTTAGTTGTATTCAAGATTAGATCTTTAAAATTAAATTAAAGCTAAGACTTGTCCAGTATAAAAATCAAGACCTTTGACTTATGAGACAATTTGTTAAGATTCTCACTATGGAATGAAACCATTTCTACCTTTACTCATTCTTAGGTTTCTATCACTATGGAGTCTAACCATTTCTACCTTCACTCAACTGTTTGCATCAAAACAAATATGCCTCTAAATGGAGGCCCAAGAGAATTATACCATTACAAATCAAGAAAGAGAAAAACATAGAAGAAAGTAGTTGCCTGAAAGCTTGTGATTGAAGAACATAGGAGTATACCAATAGTTGAAACCAAAGTGGATAGTTAGTACTATTTAAGAATAAGATTTTTAGAGGACATTTGTTGTTAAAGAATAAGATTCTTAGAATCCCAAAGGGTAGCTCAGTTGGTAAGGAGCCTATGTCTTAAGAAGCATAAGGTTCTGAGTTCAACTCCTCTTAGCACCTTGGGACAACTCACATGGGTGTTTAAGTACACTTTTCCTACTTTAGATGAAAGTGGAATTGTTTTCATTCAACCCTAGAATGATCCGATCCACGCGATTGTGGGGTCAGTAAGGATTCGTGGGACTAGTCAGGCCAAAGGCCTGGATACTTGTCGTTAGCAAAAAAAAAAATAGAATAAAATTCTTAGAGCCCGTTTGATAAAACCTCTACTTCTAGATTCTAGATTCTGGTTCAAATTTGGATTATATTCCAAGCTACTCCAGGATTATTTTGGAGTAAAAACTTGTTTGATAACGTAATTCTAAAATGGATTCTAGAGCATTTTTGGATTAGAAACACGCTTGATAACACACTATCCCCCTAATTGAAGTCTAGAAAAATAGTCATGGTATTGATGAGTGGTGGTAGTGGGTGGTGGCGGTGGTGGCGGTGGTGGTGGTGGTGGTGGTGGTGGTGGCAATGATGGTGGTGGTGGTGGTGGTGGTTGGTGATGGGTGGCGGTGGCGGTGGTTATGGAGGTGGTGGCGGTGGCAGTGGCGATAATGGCTGTGGGTGGTGGTGGTGGTTATGGTGATGGCAGTGGTGGCGGTGCTGGTGGTGGGTGGTGGTAGTAAGGGTGGCGGTGGCTGTGACGATAGTGGTAATGGTGGCGATGGTGGTGGTGGTGATGGTGGTGGTGGGTGGTGGGTGGTGGCGGCGACGGCGGTGGTGGTGGGTGGTGGCTGTGGTGGTAGTTGTGGTGGCGATGGTGGGTGGTGGTGACAGTGGTGTTGGTGGTGGTGGTCAAGTGAGAGTCATGTGAGAGTTTACTCTTTTCTTTCTTTCAAAAAGTTGATCCAACAGTTTGGGGCAAGTATTTATGACTCCAAAATTTTGGATTCTAGAGTCATTCTGAATCTGATTCACTCTGTGGGAGTTGGAATCCAACCAGACTTATCAAACATACTTTTACTCCAAAAATGGCTCCCTAGGAACCATAATCCATAGAATCCAGAAGTAGAAGTTTTATCAAACAAGCCCTTAGGGGTTATTTTGTCCAGATTCCGTATCCACAGCCCACGATACTGAGTAGACCTGCATGACAAAATAAATGGCAAAGGGGAGGCGGGCCTATGGCCCTGAGTCCACTCCGATGCCGAAGTTAGGGATTTTTTAACAGTCAATGGGCTCGGATCCGAGCCCACTTAATTTTTATGGGGTAAGTGAGGGATTCTCAATCCAGGGTGTCAAAGCGACAAGCCTAGGAGAATGAGTATTAAATGAGATGCATCTGAAATCTTGTGATTCGTAGGCTATTTATAGTGAATAGTGTCGTAAAATCCATTTTTACCCTTGTCTCTAGCGAGGATGATGAAAATAGCCTTCTAGATTAGTGAAGAGATGCCTTTATCCTTATCTATTAGTGAAAAGTATGAGAATATCCCTCAAGCCCTTTCGAAGGTGCAGATGTGGATCGCATCTTTCCAGCTGTTGCCCTCTTATTGGCAGTGTAGGAAATTTACCTAACACTTGCCTCCTTGTTCTATTGATCCTGCAAAGTTTAATTGAGTAAGTAAAAATAAAAACTTTGAAGTTGACACTTGCCTCTTTGCTTTGTTGAATCTGTAAGGTTTGGCTGAGTAATAAGATGGAAGTTTTTAAACTTGATAGTTGCTTCCCTGCTTTGTTGAATTTGCAAGGTTCAGCTGGGCAAATAAGTCTGATCTATAATGAGGGATCTTTTAGGTCCCTTGGTTAATGGTGGGCGATCTGGATGAACTTCTTGGGTCGAATACTGGTGATAAGGATATGTTGTTTGGTTGAGTAAGGGACGGTCATGAAGGTGTTGCCGTGCTATAAGGCTGCAAATGTCTTCTCTATCAGTTCTGCATGGTCATAGAGATAATACCGTGCATCCAGGCTAAGTTGTCATTGTCGGTCAAGTCTGCGTGGCTCTGGAGGTACTTCTACCCAACAAGGCCAAGCATTCATTGTCTATCAAATCTATACGGTGATGGAGATAATGCCACGCATCAAGGCCAAGTACTCTTTGTCGGTCAAATCTGTGCGGTCCTGGAGGTATTTCTGTGCAGCAGGGCCAAGCATTCATTGTTGGTCAAGTCTACACGGTGATGGAGATAATGCCATGCATTAAGGCTGAGTACTCTTTGTTGGTCAAATCTGCATGGTCCTAGAGATAATTCTGGCAATAGGGCCGAGCATTCATTGTCGGTCAAGTTTGCGCGGTAATATCCAAGGATGACGTGACTTTGTTGGTCTTCCAAACTGCCAAGACTGAGAATGAGTTATCGATCACTTATGCTCGGTAATTTTGGAAGATGATGTAGTTTTGTCGGTCTTCTGAACTGCCAAGATCGAGAATGAGTTGTCGGTCACTTGTACTCTGTAATTTTCAAGGATGACATGGCTTTATCGGTCTTTCAAACTGCCAAGACCGAGAATGAGTTGTCGGTCACTTATGCTCGATAATTTCGGAGGATAACATGGCTTTATCGGTCTTCCAGACTACCAAAATCGAGAATGGGTTCTCGGTCACTTATGCTCGATAATTTTCGAGGATGACATGGCTTTGTTGGTCTTCCGAACTACTGAGACCGAGAATGATTTGTTGGTTACTTATGTTAGGTAATTTTCGAGGATGACGTAGCTTTGTCAGTCTTCCGAACTGCTAAGACCGGGAATGAGTTGTCAATCACTTACACTACATAATTTTTTAGGATGACGTGTGTAAGACCTGCACCTAGAATCCACTACTAACCTAGATTCCTCATATGTCAGGTCTTAACACACTGAATGAAGGAGCATCCAACACTGACCTGATGGTGCTATCCGAACCATAGGTAAGCTTCACTATTCAAACCTAGTAAGGTTAGGTGTCATGGTGGACCCTAGGTGGTCATGATGCACATCCCAAAGCATTGGGGCCAACTGACTGACCAAATGACCATATTTTGGCCTAACCGGATGCTTTGCCGGATGGTGCATCACCCGGTTGTCAACATCCAGTTGCAAGTCGGACCAGGCTGGTTTTTGTAATTAAATTATGAAAGGGTTGAGCCCAAGGTGCAGCCTAAGAAATTTCAAATTTAAGCCTAGCCCAAGTTGAAGCCCTACCCAGAAATCCTTGAAATCCTTGTTGACACCTTAAAATATGTAATGAGTTATACACTTAATTCTTGAAAATAATAGAGGAAACTAAGTCGGATAGATGGCTTATCCAGGTTTGCAGGTTTGATACGCGAAATAAATAAACCAGCTCTTTCAATTTCCTTATTCAACCAGCTCATTCTATCCATTTCTCAAAAGGATTTGCTCCCATCCTGCCTACACTAATTTTGCTGGTTATGGGTGAACACAAATAACCAAATAACTTCTATCTATTTAATGTATGTGTGTGTGTGTGTGTGTGAGAGAGAGAGCGAGAGAGAGAAGGTAAACTCAATAATAAAATAATAAAAAAACAACAGACGGGAGCTCATGCACATTGCATTTTATTCAGACACACACAAGCAGTTCAAGACGACATGGTTTGAAATACCATTGTAAGATAACCTCTGAAATCTCATTGACTAACATTGTTTGGTACAATAGCATTGTCGGTGGAAGCCTTGGCAATACCCTCCAGTAAAGTCACCTTCACCTATTTCACAAACATCAGCACAAGCGGTATTTCGGATGCATATCCCCTTGAAGGTCTTACTTCACGACCCACAAATCCTTCCCTCTACCATTCTTGGCCCCATCTCTTCTAACAACAAAGCATATATATACACTTCTTTAGTCTAAAATTATAAATCTAGTAAGGCTATCTATAAATTTGGTATAGTTCTGAAGGACACGAAAGAAAAATTCAAATCTTAATAGTGTTAATGGGCTCAAAATTAGGCACATCATATCACTAGATTGGTTAAATAAATATAAATTCTTGATAACCAACTGGCCATGAGCCTAAATAGTCCATCAAACAAGAATTGTTTTAACTCATGAAAGAACAAGAAAACTTTTGGAGTCTTCCTGGGCCCCCTCTTCATGAAAGAGAGTATGATGAGAGAGTAGCTTGGCTAATCACATTTTTCTTAATCACTGCTTTTCCTACTATCTTTGATTCATGAATAGGTTAAATGGTAAACAAATCAAGCTAGAAAAAAAAATGGTAGTACATTAATGTATGAAAAAATGATAGGGAAGTGAAGGGAATCAGTAGCCACAGATAGCAGCAAAAGAACGAACAATGTCGAAAGCACATGCCTGCTATGCTCCATTGATGTGTGTGTGTGTGAGAGAGAGAGAGAGAGAGAGAGTGAGAAGAAAGCAAACTTAGCAGCATGGGATGGAATAAAGAAACCAACCGTGTTGGTGTTTATAAAAGTTTTAATTACTCATTAACCAATGTAATCTTTTTTCAAGGGGCATTAGGTGGCTTCATTAAATGAATTCAGCCTTTATCATTTGTAGATAACCCTTGAGAGAGGTGTAACAGTTTGATTCCATCCAATAAAAAGAAAAGCGGAGCAGTTTGATCAGTGGCATCAAATGGTCATCAAAAAACATGCCGTACATATCTCAAGATCATCCAACGGTAGAGATCCTTGAGGTCCCAATAGTTTCCGCATCCTTTAAGAATCATACATTCATATGTTTCTTTTATATAGTTGGTTTCTCCACCTAATAGCTTAAGCTTTTGGATTGGATACATCAATATTTATCTCTGGATGTATATAGTGTTAATGGGGTAGTTATGGATAAAAAGAAAATGGACAAACCTATATATATCCCCCATTGTTCATTAATTCCCCTTACTAGCTTGGAACCTAATCAACTGAAGCCCTTTTTAGTTCTTTGGCAAACCTTTTGAATTTGAGTCATAGACCTACCATGCATTAATTGGCCCTGATAAACCCATGGCTCATTCCTTAAAATACCAAGCTTTACTCATAATTTGTAAGGTAGAAATATAAAGGACTTTCCACCTCACATAAAACCATGTTATCTAGCACGTTTGTCTCGTTGAAAAAATTTTGATATTTTATAAGAAAATTATTTTCCATGGTAAAATTTCCTGCTTTCTCAATGCATTTCATTGCATTTTGCATCAAAACTAACAACGGAAAATTTTATCTTACAAGAAAATTACTTCCACTAATTTTCATGTAAATAAAGGGAACGCTAAGGGAAAAAGGTATGCACTAGAGCTTATGGTGAGTTTAAAATCCCACAAGAACAAGAAATATTTGTATTTGTGTCTCAATCTTTGTATCATGAAGGGGTGATAAAGGGATGTGATATGTTTATTAAGAAAATAAAGTGGAAAAGTGAAGAGCCTGTAGAAGCCATAAGAAGCAACAGGAGGACTAGAAATGATGAAAACAGAAGCCTTCGGTTGCTTGTCATTGATGTATGTGAGAGATAGAGAGTTTGCAATGACATGGAATAGAGTGACCTTGCTAGTGTTAATATAGGAGGGTTAGGTATTTCAAATATTAACATAGGTTTATTTTCATAGGTTTGTTTCCTTGAATAACTGCAGAGATTTATCTCCTCGAATAACTCCACAGATTTGTATCCATGAATCACTCTATATATTTATCTTCTTGAATCATTCCATAGATTTATCTCCTGGAATCATTCCACAAATTTTTTTTTTACTTTTTCTTTTTTTCTTTTTTACATTTTTTTTAACCGTTTGATAGGCTAAATGTTCATCGTTCGTGTACAATACATTTCAATATAATAAAAAATAAAAATAAAAACATAAATTTTCTTGAATGTATGGACTATTTTGTAAAAGTCATTTTATTAAGCTCAATAATATAGTTCGCGTATTTATAATACGCGAATTTACTAGCTATGTATACACTGAGCTCTAATGTTTTTTATTCTTTGTCTTTTTCTTAATGTAAACCCATTCCAGGAACAAAATTTACTCTTCCACTATGGGCCAAGCGGGGTTTACAAGGTTTTCAAGATTATATGTGAAAGTGGGACCCAAAACCCAAACCCCGGGTACAAAAACTAGTCTTGAGTGAGAGAATATATGTATTTCTTCATTTCAAACTCTTTATCTTACAATCATCTCTTTTTTGCCATTAGATCTCTGACAATCCAAGTGTTGCTCATCCAAGGGAAGGTTGCACCTTTCCTTTTGATACCTGTTGATACCTCGCAATAGAAAAGGATCCCAATCCCATCAGATGTATAGTTAGTTAACATGAGTTTATACGGTGTAATTTTTCCATGCCATATTTTAGCAACATAATACATGTAATCCGTATCATACAAAATCATACGAGAAAAAATGCTATACGGCATAGGTCACTATACATACCCGTATTAAACTTCGCCCCTTATAAAAATGGTTGTGAAAAGACTCGGTACAAGTGACATAAGAAGTCATAAGGATTTGAACTATTATTAATTACACTTAAGGTCATTGGTCCATTAGTGACATAAGTCACAAAAGTCAAGAGCAACTCCCATCAGCATGCCTCCCTGCGGTCAATACACATCGGTCATTGCTGAGGATGAGATTCCGAGGCCGTCACGGGATTGTCACGTGATCCGAGCCAATTTGACCGATGTGGGCACTTCGGCCAATACACATCGGTCATTGCTAAGGATGAGAGTCCGAGGCCGTCACGGGATTGTCAATTGATCCGAGCCAATTCGACCGATCTGGGCACTGCGGCCAATACACATTGGTCATTTGCGGAGGAAGAAATGTCGAGGCCAGCACGGGATTGTCACGTGATCTGAGCCAATTCGACCGATGTGGGCACTGTGGCCAATACACGTCGGTCATTTACGGAGGAGGAGACGTCGAACCTGCAAGACCGTTTTGGATGCTGCGACTAATACACACATCGGCACGATCTGTCAGAGAAAGTCCGAGTCCGTCATGAACTACTTGTCCGAACGTAAGTCTGGAAGAATGCTCCTGGATCCAGGTCTGGATCTAGGTCAGTCATGGATACCACAAGGCGGGACCCGTTCAACAGACCCGGTACGTATTGTCGGTAATAAATGCACCGACCGATGACCCAGTAGTTTGCTCCCACGTGGATTGAACATGCATGGGGTCTTATAAAAGGGGCGATGGGGCATGAAGGCCCCTCATTCTGAGATTACTCTTTTGACTGCATTCACTGGTTTTTTGGCTCTGCACGTCGGTACCTGCTTGGCACCTTGGCTCGGACAGGGTGCAGCGGCTCGGTTCTTGTCACATCGGTGCTACCGTATATCAGAAATCAGTAAGTATTTTTTTTCTTCCAAGTCCTTTGAAACTTGGCTGATGAGGGTAGGGAGATCGAGGTGGAAGTAGACATAGAGGGTGAGGGGACATCTTCCAGCAGTAGCAGTAGTAGTCCGTCCTCGTCTGGCAATGGGACGACCTCGGGCACGTCCTCCCCTAGCAGATCCGCAGAACGGGTTTTCGAGGGCGGCGTCGAGGTGGAATTGATGACCGAGGGAGAGGTCGAAGGGGGGCAACCAGGTCCTACCGCTGGGCCTTCACGTCGTGATCTTTTGATGGGCCACACACGAGGTCGTCTCTAAGGTTTTGATCCATGCTAGGGAGGAGGCCGAGGCTCCCCAGAGTTTGATGCTTGCGGAGAGGTTTGCCTTTTGACCAAGGCCGAGTTTAACAGTCTCCGGGAACGGTACCAGATACCGGACAACGTGGAGATTAGATTGCCCACTGTGGGGGAGCGAGCCTGTTGGAGTCGGAGGTCAGAGCTGTGCGTCAACCTCGAGATATTTAAGGCCGGCTTCCGAGTTCCAGTACCGAAGTTGATGGTCGAGATCTTAAAATACTACCAAGTGGCCCCTATCCAACTGATGCCGAACTCTTGGAAGAATTTGATAGCATTCATTATCTACTTCCGGAGGTTAGGGCACGTACCAACCCTGAACATGTTCCGCCACATGTTCACCTTCAATGACTACTGTCGGACGGGGTGGTACTATTTTGCCAAGAGGCCCGACTACGGCAACCTCCTAGCTGACAAGCCGACCTCAATCAAATTGTGGAAGAACAAATTCTTCTATATCCGAGGTGATGATGTGCTGCTGAGGAATGTGTGGAAGAAGTTGGACGCCGAGACACTCAACACCGATGTTCCCCTACTGCTTGAGGAGTCTGAGATGTTGCGTCTGGCTCGGCATTCTGAGGGGGCTCCCATTCGCGTGGCCGAGCTGAAGGACCCCCTCGTTTTGGCCGGGAATCGTCTGTGTGAATATCATTTTGGTATAGAGCTGGCCGACGTCGACATACTAACTTGGCTGATTCTTTTGTTGTTTCTTGCAGTGAAGTTGAACAAGACGTATCTGATGGAGCTGAGGAAGAAGGATGTTTCTCGTAAGGAGGCCGCGGCTAATATGGCTCAGGAGGAGCGAGTCACGAAGGCATCAGCGGACCAGGCCGGCACTGAGACTGATGTGACGAAGAGGCCACCGAAGAGGACACGTAAGTTCTCACCCGATACTGCCTTGGCCGAGGCCGCGCGCGTCTATGCGATGCCACTAACTCCGCGGTACCGTGTGCTTGATTTTTCAGGAAGGATGAGTACCGCAGCGGGGCCGGAGGCAATACTTGCTCTTGGAGAGGCAGCGGGAGGCAGCGCGGGCAGGCAGCCTACCCCGGTCCTAGTTCATCCGTCCTCGATTACCCCACAAGAGAGGCCGAGGGTAATCAAAGGGCAAGGGGGAGTCCCTAGTGAGTTTGGGCGACTCCCCCTGGTGGGTCCACGCCCGCGGGATCGCACCGGTGACGAACGAGCTTTCTGCCCGGATTGGGCGCTGACTGAGGAGGATACGGCTATGGGTGACATCCGTGCTGCAAGAGAGCTGATGAAGGGGGCCATCCTGCCCCGGGACCGATCACTAGTGCGGGGACTTCCCATGCCTTCACTTATCTCTGGGGCGGATATGTTGGGTGCATCGGTAAGTAATTAGGGCCTGATAGTGCCGCCCTCTCCTTTCTAACTTGTTATTGATTGTCGGCTGACTGTTCTTCGTGTCCTGGTGTAGCTTGGTGTATACATGGAGACGCTAAAGGAGCGTGCCGAGGAAATGGCCCGAGACTTAGCTGAAACGGACAGTAAATTGCATACGGCCGAGGAAGAACGGGACCATGCCCGAACGCAGCTTCGATACAAGGAGAGGGAGGTGATGTCTATCTCTACCGAGGTGACCCGTCTTCAGAAATACCTTGCCCAAGTACACGATCGTACGCGCTATCTAGAGGAGGAAGCCAAGGCCAGGGAGGATCGGGTCGGCCAACTGAAGTCGGCCCTGGAGCGAACGAGAGAGCATAGGTCCAAGTTCAAGGCAGCTTATTTGAAAACATGCTCTCTCGTCGCGGGGGCAGTACGGCTATACCAGAAGTTCGAGGACTTCAAGGAATTGGTGGGGCGTTGTTCTCTTCAAAGCTTCTCCAAGGGGGCACAGGCCTTGAAGGAGTTTGTGGACGAGAAGGTGTCGGGTATAGACTATACGGGCGCCGAATGCATTGCCCCTGTTGTCGAGGAGGTTGAGATCCCTGAAGTAGACGACGCCGAAATGCTTCGAAAGTTGGAAACGGTGTTCGAGGGTGAGGAACCTCCGGCTTCTCCGGACTTAGAGGAGATACCTGCGACCCCTCAGTACGGCGCGGTCTCACCAATGGGCACACCACCAATTCCTGAATTTGTTCTTCGGGTCGGCACGGAAGATGCGGGGTGCAGCGGGGCAGGTCCTCCTGCCGACAGTGCTTATCGCTCCGACGTGAACCCTCCGGAAGATTGATGCATTTTTTTTTGTTGCACTGATGTACCCAATATCCGCCTCTTTCGGTGCTCATGTAAACTTGATATTGGAATTAATGAAAAACACCTTTGTCTTGAATTGTGCCGTCTGTGCTCGCCTTGTTTTGAAAATGGTCGCGTTTAAATTGAACCGTCCTCTCGGCACGGAGCCGTGTCTACCCTCCTCGGCCCGATGCGTTCCACACTTGGTGAAATCTTTGAGCCGAATGGGTCCCGCCTCGACACGGTGCCGGAGAGGATATTTGTTTCGGCACGGAGCCGTGTCTACCCTCCTAGGCCCAATGCGTTCCACGCTTGGTGAAATCTTTGGGCCGAATGGGTCCCGCCTCGGCACGGTGCCGGAGAAGATATTCGTTTCGGCACGGAGCCGTGTCTACCCTCCTCGGCCCAATGCATTTCACACTTGGTGAAATCTTTGGGCCGAATGGGTCCCGCCTTGGCACGGTGCCGGAGAGGATATTCGTTTTGGCACGGAGCCGTGTCTACCCTCCTCAGCCCAATGCGTTCCACACTTGGTGAAATCTTTGGGCCGAATGGGTCCCGCCTCGGCACGGTGCCGGAAAGGATATTCGTTTCGACACGGAGCCATGTCTACCCTCCTCAGTCCAATGCGTTCCACACTTGGTGAAATCTTTGGGCCGAATGGGTCCCGCCTCGGTATGGTGCCGGAGAGGATATTCGTTTTGGCACAGAGTCGTGTCTACTCTCCTCGGCCCAACGCGTTCCACACTTGGTGAAATCTTTGGGCCGAATGGGTCTCATTCTCGGCACGGAGCCATGCGTTATTGATATAGCCAGATTGTCGATCTTATGGCCGTTGTTGCTGGAGAACTGAGCAATAACCTAAATCTTGAATTGTATTGATAGATAGAAAATTGACAGCCGGGGCTTTTTACAAAGGTGCGGATAGTCATTGGTAGAATGGGCGAAGGTGCTCCGCATTCCATGCACATGGCAAGGCTTTACCATCCATATCCTAAAGGTGATGGGAACCTGTGTGTAGTGCCTCGGTGACCTGATACGGCCCCTCCCAGTTGGGAGCGAGCTTTCCCTGGTTGGTTGGGTCGGAGGAAATGGTCCATCGGAGGACGAGGTCGCCAACTTTGAATGACCGCGGACACACCTTTTTATTGTAGTGCTTGGCTACTTGCTGCTGATTGGCCGCAATTCAGATCTGGGCTTGATCTCGCACTTCGTCGACGAGGTCCAAATTTGCACGCAGGCCGGATTCGTTGGAGGTCGAGTCATAGTTGGCGATTCGGTGGGAAGTAATCCTGACCTCCAATGGGACGACTGCATCCGTTCCAAAAGCAAGGCGGAATGGAGATTCTCCTGTGGCAGTTTTCGGAGTGGTGCGGTCCGCCCATAATATGCGAGGCAGCTCGTCCAACCATCGACCTTTTGCTCCATCCAGCCTGGTTTTTATCCCCTTCAGTAAGATTTTATTGGTAGCCTCCGTCTGTCCGCTGGTTTGCGGGTGCTTCACGGCGCCACGGCGCCACGTCAGTGGTCGATGCAATGCTCTGCACAGAATGCTGCGAAGGCATGATTGTCAAATTGCTTTCCATTATCCGTGATGAGCACCTAAGGACTCCATACCGATATACCACGGATTTGATGAAGAATTCGCGAATGGCACTTTCTGGTATACTGGATAAGGCCGCGGCTTCGGCCCATTTTGTGAAATAATCCACCGCGATGACCACAAAATTTCGTTGGTAACGGGCCGGTGGGAATGGCCCCATGATATCCATGCCCCATGTGGCGAATGGAATGGGAGCTGCTTCGATGGATCATAGCGGTGCGGCCGGGAGGTGAGATATTGGTGCGTATACTTGGCATTTGACACATTTCTTGACGTAGTCAATGCAATCTTTCCGCATTTGGGGCCAATAGTATCCCTGACGCAGTATTTTATGGGCTAGGACTCTTCCCCCCTGATGTGCACCGCAAATACCCTCGTGGACTTCTTTGATGGCTTGGGTTGACTCGGAAGGTCTCAAACACCGTAGCAGGGGAAACGTGAAGGCCTTCTTGTAGAGGGTGTCTTTTTCTATTACATAATGACTGGCTTTGGATTGGATCCGCCTCGCCTCTTTCTTGTCCCCTGGTAATTGACCAGTTTTGAGAAAAGACATGATTGGGTCGATCCAGGATGGCCCTGAGATGGCCAGCAGTATGGCCTTGGCTGCGGGATCTACCGATGAACGAGCCAAAACTTCCATGTACACTGAATGATCCAAATCACTTAAGTCTGCTGTGGCCAGCTTGGAGAGAGAATCGGCCAAGGTGTTTTGGTCCCGCAGTACATGGCGTAACACGAAATATTCGAATGTAGAGGCGGCCTCCTTCACCATTTTCAGATAGGCGGACATACTGACCTTCTTCGCTTCATATTCGCCATTGACTTGACGCACCACGAGCTGGGAATCGCTGGACGCCTCTATCCTCCGAGCCATGACCGCCTTGGCTAGGCGAAGTCCAGCTAGGAGCGCCTCATACTCAGCCACATTGTTGGATACTTGAAACATGAAACGGAGGGCGCACCGAATTTCAAACCCGTCCGGACTGGTGAGGATGAAGCCCGCACCGCAGTGATTCTTGTTAGAGGCACCATCGACAAACAAGGTCCATGGCGACGAAGGTTCCGCCGAGGCGGTGATGTCTGGGACTTGTTCTTCTTGAGGGGGGGATTCTATCAGAAAGTCGACCAATGCCTGAGCTTTGATGGCCGTGCGGGGCTTGTAGCTAAGGTCGAACTCTCCCAGCTCGACCGCCCAATTGATTACCCGTCCCGAGATATCTGGTTTGGATATGATTTTCTTTAGGGGCTGGTCGGTCAGGACGGTGATCGAATGTGCCTAGAAGTAAGGCCGTAGCTTCCGCGCAGACGTGACCAGTGCCAGGGCAACTTTCTCGATGAATTGATACCTGGTCTCGGCCTCCAACAAGATTTTGCTTATATAGTAAATGGGGCGCTGAACGCCCTCTACTTCCTTGATGAGCACCGCGCTCACCGCCTTTGATGATACTGCTAAGTACAACTCCAGAGTGTCCCCAGTTTCTGGCTTAACCAACAATGGGGGAGAAGCCAAATAAGTTTTCAATGCCTCGAATGCCTGCTGACATTCGGTCGTCCATTGGAAGGTCTTGTTGCCCTTAAGGGTCTGAAAGAATGGTAGGCATTTATCTGCCGATCGCGACATGAATCGACTGAGGGCGACAACTCGCCAAGTAAGCTCTTGTACTTCCTTGATTCTGGTTGGTGCCGGCATATCGAGAATAGCCATGATCTTGGCGGGGTTTGCCTCGATGCCGCGGCTGGAGACCATGAACCCAAGGAATTTTCCAGAAGTGACTCCGAATGCGCATTTCGCCAGATTGAGGCGCATCCGGTGTCTGCGCAGTTCGCCGAAGGCTTCCGCCAAGTCGTTCACGTGGTTGCTCCCGATCAAGCTCTTTACTAGCATATCATCCACATAGACCTCCATGTTCCGACCTATCTGCGCGGCGAAGATCTTGTTGACCAACCTTTGGTAGGTCGCTCCGGCATTTTTAAGACCGAAGGGCATGACGTCATAGCAGAACAGGCCTCGGCTGGTCACAAAAGCTGTCTTCGCTGAATCAGCGGCGTGGATCCAGATCTGGTTGTAGCCTGAGTAGGCATCCATAAAGCTCAATTGCGCATGTCCGGCAATGGCATCAATGAGTTGAATCCGGGGAGGGGGAAACTGTCCTTGGGGCACACCTTGTTGAGGTCAGTAAAGTCGATGTAAATTCTCCATTTATCCCCAGCCTTTGGGACCATGACAATGTTGGCGAGCCACTCCGGATAATGGATTTCCCAGATAAACCCAGCATCTAGCAATTTACCTACTTCCTCATCGATAATCCGTTGACGGGAGGCGGCGAATGACCGCTTCTTCTGTCGTACTGGCCGGCGCTGGGGGTCCACATTGAGGCAATGTTGTGCCACGTCCCTCGAAATACCCGGCATATCAGCTGTAAACCAAGCTAAAATATCGGCGTTGGTCCTTAGGAAATTGACAAGTTCGGTCCTTTGCGGCTCTACAAGGGAGGATCCTATTTGGATCGTCCTATCCGGATTTTCCACGGTTAACGGGATTTGAACTAGGTCTTCTGCGGGTGTGCCTCTTTGCTGTTTTGGATCGTCGCGGAGATCCTCAATCTGTACTTGGGCAGCTTGGGCTGGCCTTTTAAGGTCTATCGGCTCGTCCAAGTATTCTGTTCGAGACATCAGTTGATCTGTTCTCCGCGGTACCGGCTTCTTAAAGTCGGTGAGTTCAGCTGAATAACACTTACGGGACACTAACTGATTTGTCCTGCACTCTCCCACGCCTCTAGGGGTAGGAAATTTGATGACCAAATGATAGGGGAATGGGACTGATCTGAGGGCGATCATCCCTGGTCTCCCCAAAAAAGCATTATAGGAAAACAGGACATCGACCACCAGGAAATTCATGGTTATCCTTGATTCCCGTGGGTAAGTGCCCGCTCTAACTGGCAATCGAATTGATCCTTTGACCCTGACTAGATCACCTGAGAAGCTGACTAGAGGGTAGTCCACCGGTAGCAACCGTTCCAATGGGATCTCCATCTGCTGAAAGGCTTGCCAGTAGATGATATCAGCGGAGCTGCCTGTGTCTACCATGATCTTATGAACATCACTATCTTCTATCCGCATAGTAATAACTATGGCATCTTCATGGGGCAGCTCTAACCCACAAAGGTCTTCGTCACTGAAGGTCAGGAAATCCCCTATCTGGGCTCTCTTTCCTGGCCATTCCGTTGATTTGACGCTCCGCGCGTATGCCTTTCTGGCCCTGACTGATGTGTTGCCCGCTGCTGGACCACCGATTATGGTCATTGCCTTCTGCCCTTGCATGGAGGGGTCACGAATTTCATTATCCTCGGAATCTGCCGAGGCCGAGGTGGGCACTGCGGCTACAAAGGGTCGGTGGATTTTGAAAGCATCTTCCGCGATCGAGCCTAACGCCTCGGCCAGTGAAGGTCGGGCTCTCAATGGACTCTCTCCGCACCCTGATCTGATTATCGCGGGTCGGGGAATATCACTGGTAACTGTTGAATTATACCAAGGTCTCACGCACCCGACCATGTAAACGAGCTCATAAGGGATGTCCTCCTCGGAAGGCGGGTCAATGACATGCAACGGAGGTGGCAGTCGTGTTTGGTCCGGGCGTTGTCTTGCCCTCCTAGGATCGGTCCTCAGCCTTGTCCTTCCCCGAGTGTCCAACGAATTCAGGACTCTGCCTTGTTCATATATCTGCTGGGGCGGTCGAGCGAGTGGATAGAGGATGACGCCGATGTCCCAATGCGCCGGGGTAGGTCCTCGTTCTCTTCTCTCCACTTGTTGAGCAGGCTCTTGGTCGAGGTGCCTTTCTTGGTACCAGGGCTCAGCTGTCCTATCTCTTCTTCTGTCCTCTCTAGGAGGATCTCTGCAAACTTCTCTTCTGTCACCCCTCCTGGGTTCTCTCTCCTCTTGCCTTCTTGGCTCTCTCTCAGGGGTCCTCGCCCTTGGTAGGGGAGGTTGCCTTCTCCGATCCTCAACTGTGGCAGCCGGAACTCTCGGAGCATTATGATCGACGTATTGCCGATAATAACCTCGTTGGATGAGGTCTTCAATTTCATCTTGTAAATTTCGGCATTCATCGGTAGTGTGGCCGATGTCCCTATGATACTGGCAATATTTGTTCGGATTTCTCCTTTTTGCTTCGGTTATGATCTTCTGGGGCTTCTGTAGATACCCATCATTAGCAATGAGGGTGTACACGTCCCCTAGGGATCGGTTGAGTAGGGTGTAATCATTGAATTTCTTCTGAAGTAATCCTCTCACCCGCGCTTCTTCTCTCCTGGATATCTTGCTTTCTCCTGGTTGTGTAAGGTCTTGCCTCTCATCCACTCTCTTGTGGGGGGTGTCAGTTAGGCTTTTGCTTGTCTCGTAGATTTCGTTGGTGGTGGCGAATTTCTCACACCGTGCCAAAAGCTCCTGTAGGTCTACCAGTTCCTTTTTGGCTATGGAAATTCTGAGCTTTGGGTCAGTGACCGCTGCTCTCAATGTGGCAAACTGAACTGCCTCATTGATGTCTTTAACTTGTAGGACCTCAAGGTTGAATCTGGCCAAGAAAGCCCTCAGGGTCTCACCGGACCTCTGTCTCATGTTCATTAGGTGTGCACTGGTCTTCCGTTGCACCCTGTTTCCTTGAAAATGCATCCGGAATAGTCTGCCCATGGTCTTAAAAGAGTCAATAGATCGGGGTGGTAGGTTATTGAACCACATCCGAGCCACATCCTTTAGTGTAAGGGGGAAGGCTCTGCACATAATGGCGTCGGGGTTTGCATGGAGGACCATCGCACCTACGAAATTGTTCAGGTGATCGACAGGATCCGTAGATCCATCATAAGAATCTACTGATGGCATGATAAACCGTTTGGATAAGGGTACCTTCATTATGATGTCGGTGAGAGGGTTGTCTATTGAGTAATCTCTATCTTCGTCCTGAGTGACGTCGGCCTTTGCCATGATTTCGACCTTTCAGTGCAATGCCGCTAATTGGTCAGCTAAAGTCGCCGCTACCTCTGGGTCCATGGGAGCATTTGGCTTGTCTGCACCCATGATAACCTCTGGTAGTGCTATGCGCTGTGGGGCCAAGAGCTCATCTATTGCGTCCTCATCCAGCCGTGGCGCTGCTCCAGGTTGCGGGCCGAGCCTTTCTCATGCAGGGATTCTCCCGCGCTGTGAAGTTGACCCTGTGCCACTCAATTCCAGGACGGGACGAGCGCTGGTGGCCGGTCTTGCTGGTCGGGCTCCCTCTCGCCCCAGGTGGTGACGAGGTTCTTTGGGGAGGTCAGTCTCCCTATGTGGGTCTGCTGGTGGAACAACTCCGACAGGGGGACGAGAGGTGGCTTCGGCAGCTGGGGTCTGTAGCCCTTGTACGAACCGTGTCAGCACCGCCAGTTGTTGTGCAACCGTCTAGAACTATTCGTATGTGACAAAAGATTCATGCGCGGGGCCCTAGTCCACCGCACGCTTACCTCGATCCCTACCGGACCGCATATCAGACCTGTCTCCTTCCTCGGGATTTACTTGCTGTTCAATTACAGGGGGGTTCGGACTAATCATTTGGCTTCGAGTTCTTCTTGGGCTCATGACTAAAGGTTCCTCTCTGGATTTATCTTACGATGTTGAATCTCACGTGCCCCACGGTGGGCGCCAAACTGTTTCGGCCCAGATCCATCTTGTGGGTCCTCTTGGTTGACTGGACCTGCAAGGCAAGGAAAGACAAAGGAAGGGGAGGCGGGCCGGATGCCCCGAGTCCACTCCGATGCCAAAGTTAGGGCTCTGTGAACAGTCAATGGGCTCGGTGTCGAGCCCACTAAGATATTATAAGAAAAGTGTAGGGTGAGGTGAGATTCTCCGTCCCAAGTGTCAGAGCGTGAATCTCTAGAAGTAAATGAGCAGTAAATGTTGTCTGTAAAAAACCTCGGGATTCGCCCTATTTATAGTGAATAGTGCGAAATCCTCAAATGCCGATCTTACCCTTTGTTCTTGTGTTATAGGGGTCTTCTTGTGTCGAATGGGGGATCTCCACGTGGCACTGACAGATCTCCACGTGGCGCTAACACCGAATCCTATGTGTAAGGGTTGTATTACTAGCGTGGCGTACTTCCCCAACAGTAACTCATAGGGAATGGTTCTCCCAAGATTAGAAAAATCGATATGGGTAAAACACCTCAAGTTGTCTTAAACATTAATAAGGGTAAAAAGGTAATTCGATACGATAAAGGTATTTTTGTATTTTAAAAAAAGATGTGTCTATATTAGCAATTATGTCAATTTCCTAACAGAGTGGACTAAATTGTTATATGTTTCACTTTATGAGGGAGGTCCGAGTAAGTCAGTAAATGTCAGGGGAGGTCCGTGTAGTAAACGAAATGACAATAGGAGGTCTAAATAATTTTCCCAAAAAAAAAAAAAAAAAGCTACAAAATGGGTATGTCAGAATCATGTACATTTGTTTCCTGACACAAACCTATATCCCTATAAAATGGAAAATAAAAGAACATGATCAAGTATTAAAGCTATACCCCCTCTTATTCTATTGCAACAGTCTTTATGGTTCAAACACACAAAATTGGTGATCAAACCATGTGGGACCCCAAAACGTCTAGTTTTACGTCAAAAGAAAAGTTCTTGTATTACCAAGTCCTTATATTACCATACTAGGATATATGGATCCTCAGCCACCTAACCAACTATTAATAATTGTTTTGGACTTTGGATGCATGTATTTATGTAAAACATATTCAATTTATCTATGTAATGATGTTTTTCTAATCCCAAATTTTTTGAATTTTACTCTTTAAAACCTATACCTTCGGTTTTTTTTTTTTTTTTTTTTTTTTGACCATTCTTAAAAAATTGACCATCCCGTTTAATTTTTGAACCATTTTAAACATACGATACCGTTTAAAGTTTTTTTTTTTTTTGTTTTTGTCCTTCCCATATTAACTAAGTATGATCAGAACTCACTGCACTTTGCAAACATATCTGAATGCAACGGCCTCACCAACAATAACCTGATCGTTTTGCCCACAGATGGGTAAGTCAATTCACAAGAGAAAATATGTTTGGGAATGATAATGCTATCTTCATAAAGAAATTTGTCTCATATGAAATACATTTTACCATAGACATAAGGGTGTCAACGGGGCTGTTTCGGTTCGGGTCAAATCGGTGTCAAATTTTATAAGGATTGACCGAAACATGTCCATTAAGAAGTTCAGGTTAGGTACGCTGCACTATTCACCTTAACTAATGGGTCGGTCCGGTGACGGTTTGTTGTTGGGTTGACTTCCTGCCGATTCATTTTCAAGTGCATTTGTTGGCTCGATAAGGGATGTCATTTTACTTTGGTGCTGATGTGGTTGACCACCATATATCCAAATCTCTAACATTCGATATAATTCGGGATAGGATGAAGTTCGGTTCGAGTTTGGTTGGTCCACCTTAACAATTCGGTGTAGGGATAGCACGGATCGACCGAGACTGAAAACTATTAAAATACGCTAACACGAAACATGTCCACTATCAATTCGGTCCGGATTGGTTTCAGGCTAATTTGGGTCAGCTCGATTCAATCTACAGGTTTAATCCCAAAATTGACACCCTTAAATACATGCATGCTCTCTTTATTGCTATAGGCTCAAATTGTAATCATCCTTAGAATAATCCTTTGGGTAAAAAAGATGTGTGAATGAAACGTGATATAAGAATGCAAAGTGAGTTGAATCCTAAAAAAAACCCAACAGTTTATGTGCAATAAGGAATGGCATTTCACTAGGTTAGCTGGTATGAAGTCTCTACTGTTGTAGCCAAGGCACATCAAATCTTCACTTTCACCGTCCTTTCTTTTCTCTTTACAAAAAGTAATATAAAAAATAACGAAAAGTAGATAAAAAATAAAGAAAAGTAGGTTCAAGATTTTCTTCACCCATGAAAATATAGATGGTCATTATAGCTTTTGGATCAAAGGCATTACAAATTTCCAACATTAGAGAGGGAGGAGGAGTAATTATGACCCTCAATCCGCCGGATGTTCTCTTCTTGTACACCATTTCTCATAGTAAAGGAATACATTGGCAAAATATAAAAATAAATAAAGGAATCTTTGGTTTAGCATACAAAGGTAAATCATGGCATGTGGGGGGAGTGAAGACATTAATTTTCCTACCAAAATTTAAAAATTACCTAAAAGATTAAGTAAAGGTTTTACAATAAATGATTTAAATGCATTTTAAGTTTGTATATATATATATATGTATATATATGCTGAGCCCAAGGTGGAGCCCAAGAAATTTCAAATTTAAGCATAGCCCAGGTTGAAGCCCTCCAAGAAATCCCTGAATTCTTTGTTAACACTTTAAAATTTGTGATGAGTTATATTCTTAATTCCTGAAATTAATAAAGGAAACGAAGTTGGACAAATGGCTTATCCAGGTTTGGTAGTTTGATTCGTGAAATAAATAGACCAGCTCTTTCTATTTCCGCATTGAACCATCTCAATCTGTTCAATTCTTAAAAGGATTTGTTCTTGTCCTGCCTACACTAATTTTGCTGTTCATGGGTGAACACAAATAACAAAAGAACTTCTATCTATGTATTGTGTGTGTGTGTGAGAGAGAGAGAGAGAGAATGTTTGATTTCATATTATTGAAACAAAGCGACACACATAAAACAAAAGGCTTCTTGCCCACAGAGGTGATAGGTAACAAGGTAAACTCAGTATAAAAACAATAGACAAGAGCTCATGCACATTGCATTTTATTTAGACATATACAAGGCAGCTCAAGACGACATGGTTTGAAATACCATGTAAGATAACCTTTGAAATCTCATTGGCTAACATTGTTTGGTGCAATAGCATTGTCGGAAGATGCCTCGGCAATACCCTCCAGTAAAGCCGCCGTCCTCCTTTTCGCAAGCTTCGGCACAAGCGCCATTTCGGATGCATATCTTCTTGAAGGTCTTGCTCCGCGACCCACAAATCCTTCCCTCTGTCATTGTTGGCCCCATCTCTTCTTGAAACAAAACATATATATATACTTCTTTAGTGTAAAATTATAAACCAAGCAAGGCTATCTATAAATTTGGTATAGTTCTAAAGGATATGAAAGAAAAATTCAAATCTTAATAGTGTTAATGGGCTCAAAATTAGGCCCATGATATTGCTAGATTGGATAAATAAATATAAATTCTTGATGATCAACTGGCCATGGGCCTAAATAGCCCATCAAACAAGAATTGTTTTAACTCATGAAAGAACAAGAAAACTTTTGAAGTCTTCCTGGGTACTAAGGGTGTCAACGGGCCGGTCCGGGCCGGTTTCGGTCTGGGCTGAATCGGTGTCGGGTTTTATAAGCCCAGCCCAAAATATGTCCATTAAGAGTTCGGGCTAGGTTGGGCTGCGCTGGACACAATAACTAACGGGTTGGTCCGGTGTCGGTTTGTTATCGGGTTGGGCTTATCGAGGTGCTTTCGGGCTGATTCGGTCTGGACCGGGCTTATCAAGCTTATCGGGTCAATTTTATATGTAAGATATATTGCCTATTTTATTATTATCTATAAAATTAACATCATTCCTTCTATATGTATGTAATTCAATAAATTGTAACAATTAACATATTTTTTTTAACTATAAATTCATATAATCTTTCGGATAAAGAAGTGAACTATAACAGTGTAATATAATCCATCAAAATTTAAAACTATAAAAATTAAGAAATTGAGCCCGGATGAACCTTACCGGTGTTCGGGCTAGTTCGGGCTTCTTAACGGGCCGGTCCGGTCTGGTTTCGGTCTGGGCTGAAACGGTGTCGGGCTTTACAAGCCGAGACCGAAACCTGTCCATTAAGGTTCGGTCCGGACTGGGTTCGGGTTATTTCGGGCTGGCTCGGTCCGTGCTACCGGGCCGGGCCCATTTTTGACACCCTTACTGGGTACCTACCTCTCATTCATGAAAAAGATTACGATGAGAAAGTAGCTTGGCTAACCACACTTTTCTTAATCGTTACTTTTCCTGTTACCTCTGATTCATGAAAAGGTTAAATGGTAAAGAAATCAAGCCGGAAAAAAAATGGTAGTAAATTAATGTATGAAAAAATGTTAGGGAAGTAAAGGGAACCAATAGCCATAGACAACACCAGAAGAATGAACAGTGTTGAAAGCATACGCCTGCTGCACTCCATTGATGTGTGTGGGTGTGTGTGTATGAGAGAGAGAGAGAGAGAGAGAGAGAGAGAGAGAGAGAATGAAGAAGGC
Source organism: Protea cynaroides (assembly GCA_028583415.1). Taxonomy (NCBI): domain Eukaryota; kingdom Viridiplantae; phylum Streptophyta; class Magnoliopsida; order Proteales; family Proteaceae; genus Protea; species Protea cynaroides. The sequence goes on from CM053274.1 coordinate 64,490,963, forward strand.
AAACTTAGCAGTGTGGCATGGAAAGAAGAAACCAACTATATAAGAGTTTTGATTACTCATTAACCACAGTAATCTCTTTACAAGGGGCATTAGGTTGCTTCATTGAATGGATTCAGCCTTCAACATTTGTAGATAAGCTTTGAGAGAGGTGTACCAGTTTGATTCCACCCAATAAAAAGAAAAGGGGACCAATTTGATCAGTGGCACCAAATGTTCATCAAAAACCATGCCATACATTTCTCAAGATCATCCAGCGGTGGAGATCCTTGAGGTCCCAATAGTTTCTACATCCTTTGAGAATCATACATCCAGATGTTTTTGGTATAATAGTTGGTTTCTCCACCTCATAGCTTAAGCTTTTGGATTGAATACGTCAAAATTTTCTCTGGATGTGTGTAGTGTTAATGGCATAGTTATGGATAAAGAGAAAACGGACAAACCTATATACACCTCCCATTGTTCATTAACTCCCCTCACTAACTTGGAACCTAATCAACTCAAGCCCTTTTTAGTTCTTCCGCAAACCTATTGAATCGGAGTCATAGATCTACCATGCGTTGATTGGATCATGCTAAACCCATGGCTCATTCTTTAAAATACCAAACTTTACTCCTAATTTGTAAAGTACTTTACTCCTAATTTGTAAGTTAGAAATATAAGGGACTTTCCACCTCATACAAAACCTTGTTATCTAACATGATTGTCTTGTTGTAAAAAATTTGATATTTTACATGAAAATTTTCTTCCATGGTAAAATTTTTTGCTTTCTCAATGCGTTTCATTGCAATTTGCATTAAAACTAACAATGGAAAATCTTATCTTACATGAAAATTAAATTACTTTCCCCTAATTTTCATGTAAATAAAGGGAACGCTAAAGGAAAAAGGTATGCACTAGAGCTTATGGTGAGTATTAAGTCCCACAATAATAAAAAATATTTGTATTTGTGTCTCAACCTTTGGATCATGAAGGGGTGATAAAGGGATGTGATATGTTTATTAAGAAAATAAGGTGGAAAAGAGAAGAACCTGTAGTAGCCATAAGAAGCAATAGGAGGAATAAAAATGATGAAAACAGAAGCTTGTTGCTGCTTGTCATTGATGTATGTGAGAGATAGAGAGCATGCAAAGACATGGAATAGAGCAACCTTGCTGGTGTTTATATAAGAAGGTTCGGTATTTCAGATATTAACATAGGTTTGTTTCCTTGATTTACTGCCTAGATTTATCTCCTTGAATCATTTTATAGATTTATCTCCTCAAATCATTTAATAGATTTATCTCCTTGAATCACTCCATAGATTTATCTCCTAGAATCATTCCACAGATTTTTATTTTTTTTTTAACTTTTTTGTACATTTTTTTTAACCGTTTAATACACTAAATACGCATCATTCATGTATAATATGTTTCAATATAAAAAAATGCAAATTTTCCTCAATGTAGGCATTATTTTGTGAAAAGTAATTTTATTCAGCTCAATAATACAATTCCCGTATATATAATACGCAAACTTACGAACTATGGGTACACCAAGCTTTGGTGTTTTTCTTCTTTGTTTTTTTCTTAGTGTGAACCCATTCTAGGAACAAAATTTACTCTTTCAATATGGGCCAAAAGGGGTTTATAAGGTTTTCAAGTTCATATGTGAAAGTGGGACCCCGAACCCAGACCCCGGGTAAAAAAACTAGTCTTGAGTAAAGGAATATCTATATTTCTTCATTTCAAACTCTTTATCTTACTATCATCACTTTTTTGCCATTTGATCTTTGACACATCCAAGGGAGGCTTGCACCTCTCCTATTGATACCTATTGATTCCTCGCAACGGAAGAGGATCCCGATCCAATCAGATGTATAGTTAGTTAATATGAGTATTATACGGTGTAATTTTCCATGCCATATTTTTTCCATATAGCACATGTAATCCACATCATACAAAACCATACGAGAAAAAATGTTATATAGTATAGGTCACCGTACATACATGTATTAAACACTCCCGTATTTTTTATTTCAAAAAAAAAAGATACAAGTGACATAAGTCATAAGGATTTGAACTATTATTAATTATACTTAAAGTCATTGGTCCATTAGTGACGTAAGTCACAAAAATCAGATAGCAACTCCCATAAGCATACCATCCAAACTTATAGTACAAGTTGCTTCCCAACCACCTAAAATAATCTATCTGGGATTAAAGGAACTTTTCTTATATTACCAGTCCTGGAGTCTAGGAACATCGTATTTTTCAAACTCAATAAGAAACAAAATTAAGATGATCAAGTAAAAAAAAAAGTAAGAAAAATTACTCAGACCTCTCCTTGACATTTTGTTTACTGCATCGACCTCCCTGACACTTATTGACTTACACGTACCTCCTTAAAACTAACAATGTTAACTTAAAATTTTTACTGATCAAAATACCTTTTGTTTAGCGAATGAATTCATGGTTTATTTAATCAAAATTAACTCCTAAAGTTTTATTAATTCATTGGGAATGGTTTCTCCCAAGATTAGAAAAATCGATACGGGTAAAACACCTTGAGTTATCTTAAACACTACTAGAGGTAAAAGGGTAATTCAATAGGATAAGGGTATTTTTGTATTTAAAAAAAAAGGTATGTCATTAGCAATTACGTCAATTTCCTAACGAAGTGGACTAAATTGTTATATGTTTCACTTTATGAGGTAGGTCCGAGTAAGTCAGTAAATGTTAGAGGAGGTCCGTGTAATAAACGAAATGTCAATGGGAGGTAAAAAAAAAAAAAACAACAAAATAGGTAAGTGAGAATCATGTACATTTGCTTCCTGACACAAACCTGTCCCTAGAAAATGGAAAATAAAAAAACATGATCGAGTATTGAAGCTAAACCCCCTCTTATTCTATTGCAACAGTCTTTATAGTTCAGACACATGAAATTGGTGATCAAACCATGTGGGACCCCAAAACGTCTAGTTTTACGTCAAAAGAAAATTTCTCGTATTATCAAGTCCTTATATTACCATACTAGGATATGGATCCTCAGTCACCTAACCAACTATTAATAATTGTTCTGGACTTTGGATGCATGTATTTATGTAAAACCTATTCAACCTATCTATGTATTGACGTTTTTCTAGTCTCATGTTTTTTGAATTTTACCGTTTAAAACCTGTACCTTATGTTTTTTTTTTTTTTGCCTTTCTTAAAAAATTGACCATCCCATTTAATTTTTGAACCATTTTAAACATATGATACCGTTTAACATTTTTTTTTTTTTTTTTTTTTTGTGCTTCCCGATTCATTTTCAGGTGCATTTATTGGCCCGATAAGGGATGCCATTTTTACTTTGGTGCTGATGTGGTTGACCACCATATATTCCCCATATATTCAAATCTCTAACATTCGGTTTAATTCGGGATAAGATGAACTTTGGTTCGAGTTTGGTTGGTCCACCTTAACAATTTAGTGTCAGGATAGCACGGACCGACCAAGATTGAAAACTATTAAAACAGGCTAACACGAAACATGTCCACTATCAATTCAGTCCGGACTGGTTTCGGGGTAATTTGGGCCAACTCGATCTGAACTACTAGTTTAATCCCAAAATTGACACCCCTAAATACATGCACGCTCTCTCAATTGTTATAGGCTCTAATTGTAACCATCTTTAGAATAACCTTTTGGGTAAAAAGGATGTGTGAACGAAACGTGACATATAAATGCAAAGTGAGTTGATTTAAGCCCAATAGTTCATGTGCAATTAGGAATGGAATATTCACTATGTTAGGTGGTATGAAGTCTCTACTGTTGTAGCCAAGGCACATCAAATCTACACTTTCACCGTCCTTTCCTTTCTCTCTCCAAAAAGTAATATAAAAAATAAATGGTAGGTTCGAAAATATAGATGGTCATAGTAGCTTTTCCATCAAAAGAATTTCAAACTTGGAACATTAGAGGGGGGAGGAGTAATTATGACCCTCAATCTGTCGATGTTCTCTTCTTGTACACCATTTCTCATGGTAAACGAAAACATTTGCAAAAAAGATAAATAAATAAAGGAATCTTTGGTTTAGCATACAAAAGTAAATCATGGCATGTGGGGGAGGGAGACACTAATTTTCCTACCAAAATTAAAAACTTACCTAAAAGATTAAGTAAAGGTTTTACTATAAATGATTTAAATGTATTTTAAGTTTGAAGTGAACATATATATGGTTGCAAGTTGGACCAGGCTGGTTTGTGTAATTAAATTGTGAAAGGGCTTAGCCCATGGTGGAGTCCAAGAAATGTCAAATTTAAGCCTAGCCCAAGTTGAAGCCCTCCTAGAAATCTTTGAATTCTTTGTTGACACTTTAAAATACGTGATGAGTTATACTCTTAATTCTTGAAAATAATAAAGGAAACCAAGTTGGACAGATTGCTTATCCAGGTTGGCTAGTTTGATCCGTGAAATAAATAGACTAGCTCTTTCTATTTCCTCATTGAACCAGCTCAATCTGTTCAATTCTTAAAAGGATTTGTTCTTGTCATGCCTACACTAATTTTGCTGATCATGAGAGAGAGAGAGAGAGAGAGAGAGAGAGAGAATGTTGGATTTCATATTATTGAAACAAAGCGACACATGTAAAACAAAAGGCTACCTACCTACACAGGTGATAGGTAACGAGGTAAACTCAGTATAAAAACAATAGACAAGAGCTCATGCACATTGCATTTTATTCTGACACATACAGGTCAGTTCAAGGCGACATGGTTTGAAATACCATGTAAGATAACCTCTGAAATCTCATTGGCTAACATTGTTTGGTGCAATAGCATTTTCGGAGGATGCCTCGGCAATACCCTCCAGTAAATCTTTTGTCTTCCTTTTCGCAAGTTTCGGCACAAGCGTCATTTCGGATGCATATCTTCTTGGAGGTCTTGCTCCACGACCCACAAATCCTTCCCTCTGCCATTGTTGGCCCCATCTCTTCTTGAAACAAAACATATATATACACTTCTTTAGTATAAAATTATAAACCAAACAAGGCTATCTATAATTTTGGTATAGTTCTGAAGGATATGAAAGAACAATTCAAATCTTAATAGTGTTAATGGGCTCAAAATTAGACCCATGATATTACTAGATTGGATAAATAAATATAAATTCTTGATGGCCAACTGGCTATGGGCCTAAATAGCCCATCAAACAAGAATTGTTTTAACTCATGAAAGAACAAGAAAACTTTTGAAGTCTTCCTGGGTACCTACCTCTCATTCATGAAAAAGATTACGATGAGAATGTAGCTTGGCTAACCATACTTTTCTTAATCATTACTTTTCCTATTACCTATGATTCATGAAAAGGTTAAATGGTAAAGATATCAAGCCGAAAAAAAAGTGGTAGTAAATTAATGTATGAAAAAATGTTAGGGAAGTAAAGGGAACCAATAGCCATAGACAACACCAGAAGAATGAACAGTGTTGAAAGCATACGCCTGCTGCACTCCATTGATGTGTGTGGGTGTGTGTGTATGTGAGAGAGAGAGAGAGAGAGAGAGAGAGAGAGAGAAGAAGGCAAACTTAGCAGTGTGGCATGGAAAGAAGAAACCAACTATATATGAGTTTTGATTACTCATTAACCACAGTAATCTCTTTACAAGGGGCATTAGGTTGCTTCATTGAATGGATTCAGCCTTCAACATTTGTAGATAAGCTTTAAGAGAGGTGTACCAATTTGATTCCACCCAATAAAAAGAAAAGGGGACCAATTTGATCACTGGCACCAAATGTTCATAAAAAACCATGCGATACATATCTCAAGATCATCCAACGGTGGAGATCCTTGAGGTCCCAATAGTTTCTGCATCCTTTGAGAATCATACATCCAGATGTTTTTGGTATAATAGTTGGTTTCTTTACCTCATAGCTTAAGCTTTTGGAGTCAAAATTTTCTCTGGATGTGTGTAGTGTTAATGGCATAGTTATGGATAAAGAGAAAACGGACAAACCTATATACACCTCCCATTGTTCATTAACTCCCCTCACTAACTTGGAACCTAATCAACTCAAGCCCTTTTTAGTTCTTCGGCAAACCTTTTGAATCAGAGTCATAGATCTACCATGCATTGATTGGATCATGCTAAACCCATGGCTCATTCTTTAAAATACCAAACTTTACTCCTAATTTGTAAGGTAGAAATATAAAGGACTTTCCACCTCACACAAAAACCTTATTATCTAGCATGTTTGTCTCGTTGTAAAAATTTTGATATTTTACATGAAAATTTTCTTCCATGGTAAAATTTCTTGCTTTCTCAATGTGTTTCATTGCAATTTGCATTAAAACTAACAATGGAAAATCTTATCTTACATGATAATTAAATTACTTTCCACTAATTTTCATGTAAATAAAGGGAACGCTAAGGGAAAAAGGTATGCACTAGAGCTTATGGTGAGTTTTAAGTCCCACAATAACAAGAAATATTTGTATTTGTGTCTCAACCTTTGGATCATGAAGGGGTGATAAAGGGATGTGATATGTTTATTAAGAAAATAAGGTGGAAAAGAGAAGAACCTGTAGTAGCCATAAGAAGCAATAGGAGGAATAAAAATGATGAAAACAGAAGCTTGTTGCTGCTTGTCATTGATGTATGTGAGAGATAGAGAGCTTGCAAAGACATGGAATAGAGCAACATTGCTAGTGTTTATATAAGAGGGTTCGGTATTTCAAATATTAACATAGGTTTATTTTCAGAGGTTTGTTTCCTTGTTTTACTGCCTAGATTTATCTCCTCAAATCATTTTATAGATTTATCTCCTCAAATCATTTCATAGATTTATCTCCTTGAATCACTCCATAGATTTATCTCCTAGAATCATTCCCTTGAATCACTCCATAGATTTATCTCCTAGAATCATTCCACAAAATTTTTTTTTTACTTTTTTTTTACATTTTTTTAACCATTTAATACACTAAATATGTAAGACCCGCACTCCATGAACCCGATCTAAACCTTGTTTCATGTCGTAACAGGTCTTCTAATCATCATCGGACTAGACGGGACGAGCAAATGACAATCAGGTATGAAATCAGACCAATTCAGGTATGAAAAGTTAGATACCAGTCGATGGTACCGGTCTATGGTACCCGTCGATGGTTGATCTGTATGGCTTGCCCAGCTCAGATCCAGAAAAGGATCTCTGTGGGTCCCACTTTCCAAATTTTGAACCGAAAGACTTTCCTTATGTTAGGAGACTTCCTAAACCTAACCCTAGCCTATATAAAGACCCTTAAACCTCTTAAAACCTCTTCCGCTGATCCTCACAAACCCTAGTAAGGAGAAAGAGGTTGAAGAAGGAGAAGGATCTAAGAAGGAGAGGGAAGAGCCGCCATTGCCATTCATCGAAGAACACATTACCGCGAGTCAATGGTAAGTGCTTAAACCTTCCTCTACTTTAATTGTAAGACCCGTATCGAACTAATCGGTCTTACCACATTGTATAAGGTCTACCTATCATGGTCGAGCCAAGTGGACCAAGTGCGTGAAGAAACCACAAGACCAGGTATGAAGTCTAACCCAAAAACAATAAATGTCAAGGTAGGGTCGCATGCCTAAACAGGTATGGTCGACCCGACCTCAAAAGAGTCCAAACCATGACTTTTTGGTCATGGGGTCGCATGTTTTAAAACGTAGGGTCACCAATTTTGCAACCCTACCTGCGACCCTACACCCTAAGGTTGCATGTTTTTAAAACGTAGGGTCGCAGTATGTCCGACCCTACATGTGACCCTACGAAAACAGCAAGAACCAAAAATTAAGAAACCTTCCTAATTCGAATGGGGTCTTTCCTAAACTCATTGGGGGTTATTATGGAGGATTTTTCTCTATAAATAGGACGTCCCTAAGCCTCTTTCACTCCATTAGAACCCTAATTGAAAGTGAGAGAAAGAGAAAGAAAAGGAAGAGAAGAAGAGAAGGAAACTTGAAGAAGAAGACTAAGGAAGAGGAGGAAGTTCAGAGAAACCTCTGAATTAAGGTATGAACCTAATTCTCTACCTGAATAAGAGAGCTTAGAATAGTTATGAAGAACATAGGATTAGAAGAAACCCAAATCATCCATCCATTGACAAGTTCCAAGAGAATCCATGGAGGAAATCATTGTGGACAATGAAAAGTGTATCAAATTTGTAGTTTTGAGACATAAAACAAGCATAGAATGGACCATGATAGTAAGCCAAAGGATCCAAACATGAAGGGATGGACTTTAGAATGAAAGGTCAACTCAGAACACGTGTGGTCATACGTAGGGTCGAATGATATCCAACCCTATGAGACCACATGATCAACCACATGCCCTCGGGAAGTCCCAGGGAGGGTGTGGTCGCACATAGGGTCGAATGGTATCCGACCCCACATGCGACCCTACACCCTAGGGTAGTAGATATTGCTACCCTAGGTGCGACCCTACCCTGCGACCCTACCCCTGTGGTCACAGAAACTGCTACCCTAGGTGCTACCCTACCTGCAACCCCTCAGCTACTGTTATTCTAAACATATAGGGATTAATTCTAATTCAAATTTATCGACTTGTTAGGTCTTTCCAGTGATTTAAAAGTGAATTATAAAGCTTGAACGAGGATCTACTAGAAATCAAAGGTGAGGGAACAAGACCTAAACTAATTGGCTAATAATAAACTATTTTTGTTTATTGAGTCCAATACCATGAATGATTCTATGCTTGTATGATTGTAATGTGCATATCACATGTCATCCACTATTTCTGTTATAACTGTTCATGCATATTTAATTCTGTTTATTTATAACATGATGATGATGATGATGCTAGGAATAGGCATGTGAATGTTTGTGTGTGGTTAGTGTACTTGATGCGAATGGGGCATCAAGGGGAGGACGTGACACTGTGGTTCAGCCTGGTCAGCAAACTCTAGCTCTATCTCTACTCTAGTCTTGTCCACTAACATTATCGTATCGCCATTACCTTAGCAGAACCATTACGTCATAGGGCATCAGGGGAGGTGGTCTCAAACCGTATAGTCTCTGACTCTACTAGGGGGCCTTAGCTCTATCTCTATGGACGTATTGAGGGATGCTGGGGTGAGACCTTGGATATACTGTTTGAAATTATGATTGGTTAGTTGTGAGCCCAGTTTGCAAGCCTTCGTTAGCAGGGGCTTACGTGTTGGTATGGATAGAGCATCAGGAGAAGTGTGATGCGGTGCGATCCTAAGTACCTTAGCTTTATCTCTATTCCATGGTGGGTGCATGTGGGGGCAAAAATGGTGTTTGATCCATTGGGCGGTTCCACACATTTGTGTATAGAGGTGCGGTGGCCACCTATCATTTCTATTGCACATTGCAAACTTATGAACCAGATCAAAGATATGAATTGAATGCATGCATATGTTTGTTGCATTGTTTTGTTTACTCACTGAGTTCAAGTTGGAGAGCTGACCCTCACGCATGTAATTCTTTTTAGTTTCTGATGTTGCAGGTATTACGGCTAAAGATTATATCGACACGCCAACATACGAACATATGGTGGCTATGATGAGCAAGCTATGGAGGACTATTGTGATTCGTTAAGCGAGCGTTTTAACTATGGATACGCTTAGTGTTTAACTTTCATATTTGGATATTGAAATATGTATTAAATTATGTTTTGGTTACCTGGAGATAAATGAAATATTAATTATTTATCATGACTAGACCTCTGTTCATTATCTGTAAGACTTCCGCTATTTACTTTATTATCTCTAATTAACGTGGAATGTGTTTTGGTTTAACATGGTGGGGATAGCCTATTCGAGATCCTGGTTGAACCGTTGGTTTATTGACGGTTCATCACACCATTCTGGTTGGTGCAAAATTGGGGTGTGACATTAATAACTCTAGGATGGTTAGTTATGATTGGATCAATACCATGCAAAGTGAGGTATTGATCTAAATCCTATTTTTCCGTCAGACCCTAATCTAGTCGGTAAACCCTAGATTCAAGTTCTAGGTTGAAGATCATCGAAACTAGGACTTGAATGGAGTTGGAGACAACTCTAACTCAGTATTCAGACCTAGAATGTGTAGGAGAAATCCTAGGATCAATAGCGGAGATCGACAGAAGGCGAGAACCGGATGTATGGTCTTCCGGAGACATATCGATCGACCATACCGGTCGCACTTTTCCCTACAGTGCTGCCAGCGGTACTGCGATCGGTCTACTATGTGAGGAGTATTTTTTACCTTGTTGGTTTTTCGACCAACGTAAACCCTAAAGAAACTATTCTAATTAAACCTAACATTGTGTAAGGCCTTGTGATAGCACGTTTGGACTTTGTGACGTGGAGCGAGCTATCAAACAAGCGTCAGATAAGGGAATCAGACCTAAACCCTAATAATTTAATAAACAGTAAATCGTTGCTAATAACCATGATTCCATAGTATGATGTTTGTGCATACTCGCATGTCATTTTTTACTTTTAGTTATTATTATTGTTCATGCATACTCGCTATGCTAGGATGTGACTGTTAGGCATGTGATTGTTTTCGTTGGTGTGTGAAATGAGAAGGAGTGGAGGTCTGGGATCATCCTCACACTAGCATCTTTCCGTATTGTTCTGTCTTAGCATGCTTGGTGCGGGTAGTGTATCAGGGGGAGGAAGTGGCACTGTGGTATCTTGATACGTGAAATTAATTAGCACATTCTTGATCATATTTAGTTTAATTTTAAAATTTTTCTTAGACATTTAGTTTAATTTAATTAATGTTTTAAGTATTTTATTAATTTATTTAATTATTAGTGATTTTTGGTTATTTGGTAGGTTTTTGAATTGGATAAAGACTTAATAAGAGGTGTCAAGACAGCTCAAAGCTTGGTGTTACATTCCTAAATGATTTGAAAGATAATTGACCAAAATCTGCCTTAAAATCAACATTCTCCAACAAATTGGGTAAGATGCAAGATTGTAAAAGACTTATTTTATGGGACTGTAAGCTTATAAATTAAGAAGAAGGAGAAAAGAAAAATACACAGAGCAAGAGGAGCTGTTCATAGAAGGGGCTACAAGGCACATTGGAGGTGGAGAGTTCGAGAGGGATGGAGCTAGAAGACTAGAGAGAAATCCTGGATTCAAGCTTCATCTATTCCCATTATGAGTTCTTCACTTTTTTCTGTGATCCCTTTGTTTATGTTTTAGAATTGTCAATGATGAATTGCTAGATTTCTTATTCTAGGATTAGGATGGATTCATTGAAATTGTGTTGATTAAATCCTTAACTTTTGAATGATTATGTTTTATGCAATCTGGTATTTTTTTTACATGTGATTAATTGATCACTAATTGCATATCTCAAGGTATCAATTGAGGGGGCGAAAGCAGAAGATTGATATTAGTTCATAAAATATCAGTCATTGGTTGAGTATTTTCTTAGAAATAAGGGTTCACCATTGTGATCTTTGTTTTAATTCTAATGAACGTAATGAGTTTGTATTAGAATCCTGCAAACACGAAAGTAGATGAAGGATTAATACGGGCATAATTTGTTATTCTTAAAAGAGATAACAGAATATCTTAAGGAATTGATTGTTGCATCAACAGAAATTTATTCAATAAGTCTAATTTGGTTAAGCATAATTCAATTGAGGAAGTCTGAATCCTATCTTTGGTTTCATAATCTGTTTATTAATTATTAATCTTGGTAATTCAATTGTCTAAATAATAGAGAGAATTAATTAGGTTTGGTAATTGAACATTCTCCTTGTGGAAACGTTATTTGACTTATCATTATATTATTTGCACGACCCGTACACTTACAGATTCGACAACAAGCAAATTGGCGCCGTTGCCGGGTAAATTTGATACGTGAAATTAATTAACACATTCTTGATCATATTTTGTTTAATTTTATAATTTTTTTAAGACATTTAGTTTAATTTAATTAATGTTTTAAGTATTTTATTAATTTATTTAATTATTAGTTATTTTTGGTTATTTGGTAGGTTTTTGAATTGGATAAAGACTAAATAAGAGGTGTCAAGACAGCTCAAAGTTTAGTGTTACATTCCTAAATGATTTGGAAGATAATTGACCAAAATCTGCCTTAAAATCAGCATTCTTCAACATATTGGGTAAGATGCAAAATTGTAAAAGACTGATTTTATAAGACTGTAAGCTTATAAATTAAGAAGAAGGAGAAAGGAAAAATACACAGAGCAAGAGGAGCTGTTTATAGAAGGGGCTACAAGGCACATTGGAGGTGGAGAGTTCGAGAGGGATGGAGCTGGAAGACTAGAGAGAAATCATGGATTCAAGCTTCATCTATTCCCATTATGAGTTCTTCACTTTTTTCTGTGATCCCTTTGTTTATGTTTTAGAATTGTCAATGATGAATTGCTAGATTTCTTATTCTAGGATTAGGATGGATTCATTGAAATTGTGTTGATTAAATCCTTAACTTTTGAATGATTATGTTTTATGCAATCTGGTATTTTTTACATGTGATTAATTGATCACTAATTGCATATCTCAAGGTATCAATTGAGGGGGCAAAAGCAGAAGATTGATATTAGTTCATAAAATATCAGTTATTGGTTGAGTATTTTCTTAGAAATAAGGGCTCACCATTATGATCTTTGTTTTAATTCTAATGAACATAATGAGTTTGTATTAGAATCCTGCAAACACGAAAGTAGATGAAGGATTAATACGGGCATAATTTGTTATTCTTGAAAGAGATAACAGAATATCTTAAGGTGTTTCGGCCCTGATCCGTCCTATGGGTCCTCTCCGTGCAGACTAGACCTGCAAGACAAGGAAAGGCAAAGAAGGGGGGGCTGGATGCCCCGGGTCCACTCCGATGCCAAAGTTAGGCTCTGTGAACAGTCAATGGGCTCGGTGTCGAGCCCACTAAGATATTATAAAGTGTGGGGTGAGGTAAGATTTTCCAACCGATGTGTTAGAGCGTGGATCCCAAGGAGTAATAAATGAGTAGTAAATGTTGTCTGTGTCAAAAAACCTTGGGATTCGCCCTATTTATAGTGAATAGTGCAAAATCCTAAAATACCGATTCTACCCTTTGTTCTTGTGCTTGAGGGGCAATACCGATTTTACCCTTTGTTCTTGTGCTTGAGAGGCCTTCTTATGCCGAATAGGGGATCTCCACGTGACTTTGAGATTGAGTCCTACATGTTAGGGTTGTAGTTGCCAGCGTGGCGTAATTCCCTAACACTTGCCTCGTTGCCCTGCCGAATCTGTAGGGTTCGGTTGAGCAAAAAATATAGAGACGGTTCCTCCCCCTAACAACTTGCCACGTTGCTCTGCCGAAATCGGAAGGGTCGGTCCATGTACGCAGTAGACCCCGCCGAGGGGATAGGGCGTTGTAGTTGAGAGCGCGTCGGTGTTTGGCAAATAAATGGGGACTCGGCACCGTGGTGGCCACTGCGGTTGGGCCACATCGGTCAGTACTAGAAATCCCGATCCGGGGCCGAGGTGGGCACTGCGGCCAATACACATCGGTCATTCTGAGGATTTTACCGAGACCGTCACGAGCCGGTCACGTGATCCGAGCCATTTGACCGATGTGGGCACTGCAGCCAATACACATCGATCATTCTGAGGATGATGCCGAAGCCGTTACGTGCCGGTCACGTGATCCGAGCCATTTGACCGATGTGGGCACTGCGGCCAATACACATCGTTCATTCTGAGGATGATGTCGAGGCCGTCACGTGCCGGTCACGTGATCCGAGCCAATTCGACCGATGTGGGCACCGCGGCCAATACACATCAGTTATTCTGAGGATTTTGCCGAGGCCGTCACATGCCGGTCACGTGATCCGAGCCAATTCGACCGATGTGGGCACTGCGGCCAATACACATCGGTCATTCTGAGGATGATGCCGAGGCCGTCACGTGCCGGTCACGTGATCTGAGCCATTCGACCGATGTGGGCACTGCGGCCAGTACATATCAGTCATTCTGAGGATGATGCCGAGGCCGTCATGTCACACCCCAATTCCGCACACTTCAGAATGGTGTGATGAACCGCCAAATAACCAACGGTTCAACCAGGATCTCTTATAGGCTATCCCCGCGTTATCCAAACATAACACGCATCCACAATCATAATCAGAGTAATACACAATAGCGGAAAATTTATAAATAATATGAACTGAGAACTAAAATGATACCCATAATATCAAATTATTCTGTGTATAACTAAGACATAAATATTCAAATACTAAATACATGTCTTATAAATCCAATAAGAAACCTACAAAAATATCTAATCGAATACATACGAGTTGCACTCGCAAGAGGAGTCGTGTGTATCGTCTTCAGCTCCAACTTCCATAGCTGCTACAGTTCCATACGCTGACAGGTTCATATAATCTTCAACAGTATATCCTGCATCATCAACTAAAAATATTCGGCGTCGAGGGGTGAGCACACAACACGGCTCAGTGAGTAGCCAAAACAATGCAACATTACATATGCATGCAAAAATCAATTTATATCTTTGGTCTTGGTTTATAGTTTCCAATGTGCAATAGAAAGGTTGGGTGATCAAAGGTTAACGATTATTGATACCGCCTCTATACACAGGGTGTGGAAGCCCGCCCGAAGGTTAACGGTTATCGTCGTCCCCATCCACCCTACCATAACATTATACAACAAAGGTTAACGGTTATTGCTATATAATGCTATACCAATACGTAAGCCCCTATTAGCGAGGGCTTGCAAACTGGGCTCGCTGCTAACCAATCCTAATGCCAAATAGTGTATCCAAGGCCTCACCCCAAAGATCCCTCGGAACATCCATAGAGATAGAGCTAAGGCCCCCGGTAGAGTCGAGACTACAAGGACCGAGACCACCTCCCCGATACTCTACGACATAATAGTTCGCTAAGGTAATGGCGATACGACGATGCCAATGCACAAGACTTGAGTTAGAGATAGAGCTAAAGTGCTGAGACCCGCCAAAGGTTAACGGTTATTGACGTTCTCATCACACCTCCCCTGATACTCGCTCGCATCAAGCACATCAATCACACACATACAAGCACATGCCTATTCCTATCATCATCATCATCATCATGTTATAAACAATAAAGTAAATATGCATGAGCAAGTAATAGAAATATTAGATGGCATATTGTATGCACATTACAAACATATTCGCATAGAATCAACATGGCATAGGACTCAATAAATAGAAAACAGTTTATTATTAACTAATTTAGTTTGGGGTTAAGGTTCCTCACCTTAGCTTGCTAATAGATATTTTTCAAGCTTTCGAATCACTGTTATAACTGTATTATATTGCTAGCAAACCTAACAAAGTCGATAGAATTTAATTAGAATTAATTCAGAATTTAAAAACCATTCTGTCAACTGAGGGTCGATGCTAGGGTCGATGGGTCTATCGACCCTCCCTCCATTCTGAACTTCCCGAATGCTGAGGGTCGATGGTCAGAAACACCTAGGGTCGGATGGTCTATCGACCCTCGGTGCGACCCTCGTTACACTCTGGTCCAATTTCCACTTTTTAATCCATTCTTCGTGTTTGGGGTCCTATGACTTGCTTCCTACATTCACCCAACACTCATTCCATGGTCTAGAACCATGTATGATTCATCTAGATAGCTTTCGTGCATCCTCCCATGGTTTTCCATGAAAACCTAACCATGGATGGATGGTTTGGGTTTCTCCGAAATCCTACACTCAACCATATCTAATTTAAGGTCTGTAGAAACTCATGGAATTAGTATTCATACCTGAGAAGATTACTTTTCTCTGCAAATTCTTCTCCTTTCTGCTAAGCCTTCTTCCTAGCCTTCTTTCTTCCTCTTTTCCTTCTTCTCTCTTTCTCTCAATTCAATTAGGGTTGTGAAAGGAGTGAAAGTGGCTTAGGGACGTCCTTTAAATAGACTAGGAATGTCCTATAATAATCCCATTGAGATTTGGAAAGAATCCCAACCGAAAATTAGGAAATTTCCTAATTTCAGTTTCGTCAGAAACCGAGGGTCGATGGGAGGGTCGATGATCCCGTCGACCCTAGGGTCTTAAGCTGTCCGACCCTCCCTCAAAAACCGAGGGTCTGACTTTCTCGTATAGGGAGGTCCGACCACCGCTTCCCCGGGTGTGCGACCCTCCCTTAGAATTAAGTGTTTTCGGGTCGATTTCGTACCTGGGATCTCGATCTCCTTCATGCCCTTGGTCCATTTGACTCGACCATGATGGGTAAACCTGGTTCACAATGGTAAGACCGGGTTAAATTGACACGGGTCTTACAACTCCCCCCAACTTATAAAAATTTCGTCCTCGAAATTGTACATACCTTTCGAATCAAACAAGTCGGGGTATTGCTTTCTCATAGCATTTTCTTCTTCCCATGTAATCTCTTCCATGTCTCTACTTTTCCATGTGACCTTAACATAGTAGATATCTCCCGTTGCGTAGACGTTGAACCTTTCGACTAGTGATTTCCGTTGGTATTACTTCAAATGTCAAATCATCGGTCGGTTCCGCAAATCCCATGTCAACACATGTGTTGGGTCTTTGACATACTTCTTCAATAAGGATATGTGGAATACGTCATGCATACTTGACATAGACGGTGGTAGTGCTAACTGATAAGCTACTTTTCCATGCTTAGCCAGAATCTCATATGGTCCGACATATCTTGGACTTAGTTTTCCTTTGTGTCCGAACCTCTTCAATCCTCGCATAGGCGATACTTTCAAAAATACTTTATCACCTACGGTGAACTCTAGATCTCTTCGTCGAGTATCTGCGTATTGCTTCTGATGGTTCTGAGCTACTCTTACTCTTTCCTTGATGATGTCGACCACTCGACAAGTCTCTTCAACAAATTCTGGTCCAACGATATTACGTTCTCCAACTTCATTCCAAAACAAGGGAGTTCGACACTTCCTACCATACAGTGCTTCATAAGGTGACATCTGTATAGTAGTCTGATAGCTGTTATTGTAAGCGAACTCGATCAATGGTAACTTCTCGTCCCATGATCCCTTAAAATCAATCACACATGCTCGTAGCATATCTTCTAAAATCTGAATGGTACGCTCCGACTGTCCGTCGGTCCGTGGGTGGAATGCGATCGAACTTCAATGTTGTACCCATAGCCTTTTGCAGTCCTTCCCAAAATTTGGAAGTAAATCGTGGGTCCCCATCGGACACAATGCTTTCTGGAACACCATGTAACTGAACAATATTATCCACGTACAGCTTTGCTAACCTTTCGAGTGTATATTGGGGTCGTATCAGTACGAAGCGAGCTGTTTTAGTCAGACGGTCTACAATCACCCAAACTGCGTCAACTACTCGAGGAGTCAATGGTAGTCCTGTGACGAAGTCCATAGTGATGCAGTCCCATTTCCATGCTGGTTCCGGTAATGGTTGTAACAGTCCCACGGGTCTTTGTCGTTCGCCTTTACCTTCCGACAATTTAGGCATTGAGACACGATCTTGGCTACATCTGCCTTCATTCCTCTCCACCAATACAGTTTCTTTAGATCATGATACATTTTTGTACTTCCAGGATGTACCGAGTAGATGGTGGTATGGGCTTCTTTCATGAGTCGGTGTCTAATGTCCACACTTTCTGTTTCGGGTACACATATTCTTCCTTTGTATTTTAGTACCTTCTCGTCATCCAAGGTGAACTCAGGGTTAGTCCTACTTTTCTCAATATCTTCTTGTACCGTTCTCAGATAAGGATCTGCTTTGATAGCTGTCTTCACTTCGTCCACTATATCTGGTACAATCTTCAATGCCGCGAACATATTTGAAAACCGATGAATGAACCCTTGGTTGGTTGATCCATCCGGTGTATCTATCACATACTGCTCGTTGCCGTGATTAAACACCATTATATTGGTATACATTGCTACAGTCGTGCTGGTTTCTCCTTGAGATTTTATCATTGCTTTCCTGCTCAATGCATCCGCTACCACGTTCGCTTTTCCCGGATGATACTGGATATCACAATCATAGTCTTTCAATAATTTCAGCCATCTCCTTTGTCTCATATTCAACTCCTTCTGATTAAATAGATAAGTAAGACTCTTATGGTCCGACTTAATCTGAAATTTCTCGCCGTATAGATAGTGTCTCCATATCTTGACAACATGTACTACTGCCGCTAATTCCAAATCATGGGTTGGGTAATTTTTCTCATGTACTTTCAACTGTCTTGATGCATACGCAACTACTTGTTCTCCTTGCATAAGCACACATCCTAGTCCCAATCCCGATGCATCAATATATAAAGTAAATGTCTGTCCCGGAACGGGAATGGTTAAAATTGGAGCGGATATCAATCTGGTCTTCAGTGTTTAAAAGCTCTTTTCACACTTATCCGTCCATACGAACTTTTCTCCTTTCTTGGTCAAACTGGTGAGAGGTACGGCGATCCGAGAATAGTCTTCTACGAATCTCCGATAATATCCAGCTAGACCCGGGAAAACTTCTAATTTCTGAGACGCTCTTTGGTGGTTCCCACTTCACAATAGCTTCGATCTTACTGGGGTCCACTTTGATTCCTTCCGCGGATACTACATGGCCTAGAAAGGCGACTTCACTTAGCCAAAACTCACACTTAGAAAATTTTGGCGTATAACTTCTCTTTCCTTAAACGATGTAGGGCTGCGTTTAGGTTCTTGGCATGGGTTTCCTTGTCCTTGGAGTATACCAATATATCATCAATAAATACTATCACCGACGTGTCCAACATATCGTGGAAAACTCGGTTCATAAGTTCCATGAACGTTGCCGGTGCATTAGTTAGTCCGAAGGACATCACTAAGAATTCATAATGTCCGTATCTTGTCCGGAAAGCTGTCTTCGGAATGTCACCTTCTTTAATCTTCAATTGATGATAGCCTGATCGAAGATCGATCTTTGAAAATACCTTCGCTCCTTGTAACTGATCGAACAAGTCATCGATCTTGGGTAGTGGATATCGATTCTTGATTGTCAGCTTATTCAACTCTCTATAGTCGATACATAACCGAACGCTACCATCTTTCTTCTTTACGAACAACACCGGTGCTCCCCATGGAGATATACTGGGTCTAATATAACCCTTATCCAGCAGTTCTTGTAGTTGCACTTTTAATTCCTTTACTTCCGTAGGAGCCATTCTATACGGTGCTTTTGATACCGGTGCGGCTCCAGGTATCAGGTCTATTACAAACTCCGTGGCTCGGTCGGGTGGTAATCCGGGTAGTTCCTCCGGAAATACATCAGGAAAATCTCACACTACATCAATATCTTCCATTTGTGGCACGTCCTTGGTTAGGTCGACCACTGATACTAGGTACCGCTCTTTTCTCAAGGCACTTCTTAGCCTTTAATGCTGAGAGTACGAGCTTGCGTCTCCTGGGAAGTTTGGTTCCCGAGAAACTGAATTCTGCTCCTTCTTTGTCCTTGAACGTTAGCTTCTTCTCGGCGCATAACAACTTTACAGAGTGCCGAGCTAACCAGTCCATTCCCAAGATGACGTCAAAGTCTGCCATCTCAAGTCTAATTACGTTGCGTCCAAATTCCATCCATTTAGCAATCTCAAAATAGATTTTCCATTACTTCATCTGAGGTTCATTGGCTATAGCATTTAGTCTAAATCCAATCATCTTTCTTCCAATAATTCCATTATCACTACACATCTTTGTCAACCATGATCAGGGAGTGTATAATTCAGAATGTTTGTCCAAAATAATTCATTTCCTTCTTTCAATTATCATAATGACAACTACTTGCTTTATCTAGCGAATCTAGGTTTTAAGGATCAGGAGTAAATCTGTGGTAATCCAACCGGCATCAAAAGATCATTAGGTTGCACGGTGGTCTAATTACATGGAAATAGAGGTTCTACAGCTCTTAACCTCATGGTTACCGGTTCTATCGAGTATATAATGCCATTGATCAAGGCACTATAAGAATAAATCTGGAGAAGATTTCATACATCAGTATAATCGGTATAAATCTGGAGAAAATTTTTGTACATCAATAAATCAGGTATAAATCAGTAGATGTACGCTCAACATGATTAAGCATTTAACTGTTCATTCAGTTCGTATCTCTGTTCATGTTGTCGATCATGAGAATGGTGCAGATTGGTATAATCAGGACTAATACTATATAAACAATATCTGTAACTCCAATTGACAGGTTAAATCAAGAAGATATCCTGTCAAGACACGAGAGTTTAAAATCTGGTATGTGCATCCTCTATAATCATAAGAGTAAATCAATAATGCACCGCATCCTATATAAACATATCTACTTACATGGCCATTATCCTCTTATCTCTGTTTGGATTTAGCCCGAGATCTTTTCCTTTATCTCTACAGGGGTTTTGGCATTACTAGCCATTTTTCTTCTTTCTCGATCATGCAGCGAGTTTCACATCTTGTGAGTACCAACTCGGTATTCCAACTTTTCTACTTTACAGAAGCTCCTTTCTTGCTACTGTACTTTATCCATTGTATACTTGGGAAACTATCCAACTATAGATAATACCCTATACTATTTGTATATTAGGATAATTTTGGTCTTCTCTTTCTGTTTGAGTGTATAAATATGGTTCCACCTTTTATATGTACATTATCGTCTTGTTTAATTTCTGTCTCAACCAACACAGGTGCTTATGGTTGGTTTGTATTAAAGCTTTTAATTTATCCTAACTCAGTTCATGGACTCTAGTGGAAGTATTCAGGTTTAATGGGTAAGGCCTACGAGATGCTCTGATACCAAGTTGTCACACCCCAATTCCGCACACTTCAGAATTGTGTGATGAACCGTCAAATAACCAACGGTTCAACCAGGATCTCTTATAGGCTATCCCTGCGTTATCCAAACTTAACACGCATCCACAATCATAATCAGAGTAATACACAATAGCGGAAAATTTATAAATAAAATGAACTGAGAACTAAAATGATACCCATAATATCAAATTATTTTGTGTGTAACTAAGACATAAATATTCAAATACTAAATACATGTCTTATAAATCCAATAAGAAACCTACAAAAATATCTAATCGAATACACACGAGTTGCACTCGCAAGAGGAGTCGTGTGTATCGTCTTCAGCTCCAACTTCCATAGCTGCTACAGTTCCATACGCTGACAGGGTTCATATAATCTTCAACAGTATATCCTGCATCATCAACTAAAAATATTCGACGTCGAGGGGTGAGCACACAACACGGCTCAGTGAGTAGCCAAAACAATGCAACATTACATATGCATGCAAAAATCAATTTATATCTTTGGTCTTGGTTTATAGTTTACAATGTGCAATAGAAAAGTTGGGTGATCAAAGGTTAACGGTTATTGATACCGCCTCTATACACAGGGTGTGGAAGCCCGCCCGAAGGTTAACGGTTATCGTCGTCCCCATCCACCCTACCATAACATTATACAACAAAGGTTAACGGTTATTGCTATATAATGCTATACCAACACGTAAGCCCCTGTTAGCGAGGGCTTGCAAACCGGGCTCATTGCTAACCAATCCTAATGCCAAACAAGTGTATCCAAGGCCTCACCCCAGCATCCCTCGGAACATCCATAGAGATAGAGCTAAGGCCCCTAGTAGAGTCGGAGACTACAAGGACCGAGACCACCTCCCCGATACTCTACGACATAATAGTTCTGCTAAGGTAATGGCGATACGACGATGCCAATGCACAAGACTTGAGTTAGAGATAGAGCTAAAGTGCTGAGACCCGCCAAAGGTTAACGGTTATTGACGTTCTCATCACACCTCCCCTGATACTCGCTCGCATCAAGCACATCAATCACACACATACAAGCACATGCCTATTCCTATCATCATCATCATCATCATGTTTTAAATAATAAAGTAAATATTCATGAGCAAGTAATAGAAATATTGGATGGCATGCTGTATTCATATTACAAACATATTTGCATAGAATCAACATGGCATAGGACTCAATAAATAGAAAACAGTTTATTATTAACCAATTTAGTTTGGGGTTAAGGTTCCTCACCTTAGCTT
Organism: Protea cynaroides; assembly: GCA_028583415.1. NCBI lineage: Eukaryota > Viridiplantae > Streptophyta > Magnoliopsida > Proteales > Proteaceae > Protea > Protea cynaroides. The sequence goes on from CM053274.1 coordinate 64,512,995, forward strand.
GCTAATAGATATTTTCCAAGCTTTTGAATCACTGTTATAACTGTATTATATTGTTAGCAAACCTAACAAAGTCGATAGAATTTAATTAGAATTAATTCAGAATTTAAAAACCATTCTGTCAACTGAGGGTCGATGCTAGGGTCGATGCTAGGGTCGATGGGTCTATCGACCCTCCTTCCATTCTGAACTTCCCGAATGCTGAGGGTCAATGGTCAGAAACACCTAGGGTCGGATGGTCTATTGACCCTCGGTGCGACCCTCGGTGCACTCTGGTCCAATTTCCACTTTTTAATCCATTCTTCGTGTTTGGGGTCCTATGACTTGCTTCCTACATTCACCCAACACTCATTCCATGGTCTAGAACCATGTATGATTCATCTAGATAGCTTTCGTGCATCCTCCCATGGTTTTCCATGAAAACCTAACCATGGATGGATGGTTTGGGTTTCTCCAAAATCCTACACTCAACCATATCTAGCCTAAGGTCTGTAGAAACTCATGGAATTAGTATCCATACCTGAGAAGATTACTTTTCTCTGAAAATTCTTCTCCTTTCTGCTAAGCCTTCTTCTTAGCCTTCTTTCTTCCTCTTTTCCTTCTTCTCTCTTTCTCTCAATTCAATTAGGGTTGTGAAAGGAGTGAAAGTGGCTTAGGGATGTCCTTTAAATAGACTAGGAATGTCCTATAATAATCCCATTGAGATTTGGAAAGAATCCCAACCAAAAATTAGGAAATTTCCTAATTTCAGTTTCGTCAGAAACCGAGGGTCGATGGGAGGGTCGATGATCCCGTCGACCCTAGGGTCTTAAGCTGTCCGACCCTCCCTCAAAAACTGAGGGTCTGACTTTCTGTATTGGGAGGTCCGACCCTGCTTCACTGGGTGTGCGACCCTCCCTTAGAATTAAGTATTTTCGGGTCGATTTCGTACCTGGGATCTCGATCTCCTTCATGCCCTTGGTCCATTTGACTCGACCATGATGGGTAAACCTGGTTCACAATGGTAAGACTGGGTTAAATTGACACGGGTCTTACACGTCACGTGTCGGTCACGTGATCCGAGCCAATTTGACCGATGTGGGCACTGCGGCCAATACACATCGGTCATTCTGAGGATTTTGTCGAGGCCGTCACGTGTCGATCACGTGATCTGAGCCATTGGATCGATGTGGGAACTGCGGCCAATACACATCGATCATTCTGGGGATGATGCCGAATCCGTCACGTGCCGATCACGTGATCCGAGCCATTTGACTGATGTGGGCACTGCGGCCAGTACATATCGGTCATTCTGAGGATGATGCCGAGGCCGTCACGTGCCGGTCACGTGATCCGAGCCAATTCGACCGATGTGGGCACTGCGGCCAATACACATCGGTCATTCTGAGGATTTTGCCGAGGCCGTCACGTGCCGGTCACGTGATCCGAGCCATTCGACCGATGTGGGCACTGCGGCTAATACACATCGGTCATTCTGAGGATGATGCCGAATCCGTCACGTGCCGATCACGTGATCCGAGCCATTTGACCGAGGTGGGCACTGCGGCCAATACACATCGGTCATTCTGAGGATGATGCTGAGGCCGTCACGTGCCAGTCACGTGATCCGTATCCAATCGACCGATGTGGGCACTGCGGCCAATACACATCCATCATTCTGAGGATTTTGCCGAGGCCATCACGTGCCAGTCACGTGATCTGAGCCATTTGACCGATGTGGGCACTGCGACCAATACACATCGGTCATTTTAAGGATGATGTCGAGGTCGTCACGTTCCGGTCACGTGATCCGTACCCAATCGACCGATGTGGGCACTGCAGCCAATACACATTGGTTATTCTGAGGATTTTGCCGAGGCCGTCATGTTTCGGTCACGTGATCCGAGCCATTTGACCGATGTGGGCACTGCGGCCAATACACATTGGTCATTTTGAGGATGGTGCCGAGGCCATCACGGGATTATCACGTGATCCGAGCCATTCGACCGATGTGGGTATACCCGGATCCGAATACTGGGCATGGGCTAGACGTGGATACCGCCATGTGGGACCCGAATGACGGACCCGAGTTTATCTTCGGTAATAAATGCACCGAAGTTTTGATCAGTGGGGGGCTGCCACGTGTATACGGGAGGATTGAGATCTTATAAAAAGGGGAGTGGGGTATGGAGGTCCCCCACTCCGAAAACACTGTTGATTCTCGCTCACTTCGGTTCGTCATTATTCACATCGGTTCGTCTGTCGCACATCGGTCTGGAGACGTCGAAGCAGCTCGATCGGGTGAAGTGAGTGCCGACTTGCAACCAGTAAGTATTTTATCTAAGTATTTATAAGATGGCCAACGAGGGTAGGGAGACCGAACCCCAAATAGATATAGAGGAGGTGGGGACATCTTCCATTAGTAACAGCAGCAGTAGTAGCGATAGCTCTGCCTCGTCTAGCAGTGAGTCAACATCGGGCTCCTCCTTACACAGCGGCTCGGTGGGACAAATATCTGAGGGTGGTCCCGAGATGGTGTTGACGACCGAGGGAGGTCCTTCCCAGAGAGAGATATTGGTGGGAGTGTCTACCCATGAGGTCGGTTTGGAGGTGCTGATATAAGCCCGGGAAGGAGCCGAGGCTCCTCCAGAGTTTGATGCCCGGAGTGAGGGATCCCTTCTGACTAAGGCAGAGTTCAACAGTCTCCGGGAGCGTTATCAGATTCCGGATGACGTGGAGATTCGGATGGCTCTTGAGGGGGAGCGGGCCTGCTGGAATCGGAGGTCGGAGCTATGCGTTAACATTGAAATGTTCAAGGCTGGCTTCCGGGTGCCGGTACTGAAGTTGGTGGTTGAAATCTTGAGATTTTATCAACTGGCCCCTATCCAACTGATGCCGAACTCGTGGAAGAATATGATGACATTCATCATATACTTCTGGAGGTTGGGGTGTGTACCGACCCTGAACATGTTCCGCCATATGTTCACCTTCAATGACTACTGCCGGTCGGGGTGGTATTACTTCACCAAAAGACCTGAGTTTGGCAACCTCCTAGCAGATAAACCGACCTCGATCAAGTTGTAGAAGAACAAGTTTTTCTATAACCGAGGTGATAACGTTATGTTGGAGAATGTTTGGAAGAAATTGTATGCCGAGGCATTCAACACGGACTCGCCCCTGTTGCCCGAGGAGTCTGAGATGCTGCGGCGTGCTCGGAGTACCGAAGGGGCTCGGATCTGGGTGGCTGAACTGAGGGACCCCCTTGTTTTGCACGAAAACTGTCTTTGTGAGTATTGTTTTGTCATAGAATGGCCGATGTGGTCCCTACTCACTGGGCTGATTCTGTTTTTGTGTTTTGCAGTGAAATTAAGCAAAGACTATCTGCTGGAGCTGAAGTAAAAGAACGATGCTAGGAAGGAGGCCGCGGCGAAAAGGGCCCAGGAGGAGCCGGCGTCGAGGGTCGCAGTGGGTCAGGCTGGTGCCGAGAGGGACCTCACCAGACGGCCCTCCAAAAGGACTCGTAAGATTTCTCCCGATTCTGCCTTGGCCGCCGCCACACGCGTCTATGCAATGCCTCTGACGCCTCGGTACCGTGTACTTGATTTTTCAGGGAAAGGGGCCACCGCTACCGTGCCGGAGGCTATTCTGACATTGGGAGAAACGTCGGAGATGAGCGCGGCTCGACAGTAGACGCCGGTGCACACCCGGACCTCACCAGCTGCTCCTGCTGAGAGGCCTAGAGTGCTTCAGGGGGTAGGCGGTGTTCGAGGCGAGGTTAGGTGCATCCCCCTGTTGGGACCCTCCCCTCGCGACCGCACCGGGGACGAGCGAGCATTCCGCCCTGATTGGGCTCTTACCGAGGAAGACACGGCCATTGGAGACATCCGGGCCGCGAGGGAACTGTTGCGAGGAGCCATTCTTCCTCGGGACCGGTCATTGGTGCAGGAGCTCCCTATGCCTTCACTTATCTCGGGGGCAGATACACTAGGTGCATCGGTAAGTTGCTTTCTTCGTTCGATTCCATCCTGCTGATTCTTTGTTCGTCTTTTTTGCGATAACTATTGTAGTCATGATTTCGATGTAGCTCGGCGTATACCTTGAGACTTTGAAAGAATGCGCTAAGGAGACGACGCGTAACTTGGCCGAGACGGACAGCAAGTTGCACTCGGCCGAGGAGGCGCAGGACGACGCCAGAAGACAGCTTCGATATAAAGAGCGGGAAGTGACTGCCGTGACTGTCGAAGTCACTCGTCTTGTGCGAGACAACGCCAAGATGCTCGAAGACAAACAGCGTCTTGAGGACGAGGCAAGGGCACGGGAGGAGCGGATCGGTCAGCTGAAGCTGGCTCTGGATCGGGCGAAGAGTCATAGGTCTCGGTGGCGGGACGGTTATCTGAAGGTGCGCTCCCTCGCGGCCAATGCGGTACGGCTGTATCAAAAGTCCGAGGACTTCAAGGAGCTGGTGGGGTGGCTCTCCCTTCAGAGCTTCACTCAGGGGGCGCTTGCTCTGAAGGAGTTTGTGGATGAGAAGGTGTCGGGTATAGACTATACCGGCGTCGCGTGCCTTGTTCCTGATGAGGACGAAATGGAGATCCCCGAGGTAGACGATGATGAGATGCTCTGGCGACTGGATGAGGTTTTCGAGGGTGAGGAGCCTCCAGCCTCTCCAGAAGTAGATGGGACTCCGACGACCCATCGGGACGGTGCTGCCTCTGCAATGGGTCCGCCTCCCACTCCCGGAGGTTCTCTACATTCTGGGCTGTGTATAGTTGTTGAAGGTAGCTCTGGTGATATTGCCAGCGGAGAGGCGAACCCTCCTGACGGAAATACTTAGAAAATGATATGTATATATATATATATATATATATATATATATATATTATTTTTTTTTTTTTTTACACCGATGTAATCTTCTCTTTGCACAGAATGAATTGAATGCCTTTGGACGTAATCTTGTGTACTTGCTTCCTTTCCCGCTCTCTGCTCTCTTGGAAGGTTCATGTTTGTCTACCCTCCTTGGCCCAAGGGGTTGTCATACTTGGTGAAATCCTTGGGTCGAATGGGTCTCACATCGACACGGGGCCGGGATGATATCCGTATCGGTGCGGAGCCGTGTCTACCCTCCTCGGTCCAAGGGGTTTCCACACTTGGTTAAATCCTTGGGTCGAATGGGTCTCACATCGGCACGGGGCCGGGATGATATCCGAATTGGCGCGGAGCCGGGTCTACCCTCCTCGGCCCAAGGGGTTTTCACACTTGGTGAAACCGTGGGTCGAATGGGTCTCCCGGCCGGGGCGGGGGGCCCCGGGCGGCCGGCGCCGGGATGATATCCGTATCGTCGCGGGCCGGTCTAGCCTCCCGTCCAAGGGGTTTCCACACTTGGTGAAATCCTTGGGTCGAATGGGTCTCACATCGGTACGGGGCCGGGATGATATCCGTATCGACGCGGAGCCGTGTCTACCCTCGTCGGCCCAAGGGGTTTTCATACTTGGTGAAATCCGTGGGTCGAATGGGTCTCACATCGGCACGGGGCCGGGATGATATCCGTATCGGCGCGGAGCCGTGTCTACCCTCCTCGGTCCAAGGGGTTTCCACACTTGGTGAAATCCTTGGGTCGAATGGGTCTCACATCGACACAGGGCCGGGATGATATCCGTATCGGTGCGGAGCTGTGTCTATCCTCCTCGGCCCAAGGGGTTTTCATACTTGGTGAAATCCGTGGGTCGAATGGGTCTCACATCGGCACGGGGCCGGGATGATATCCGTATCGGCGCGGAGCCATGTCTACCCTCTGCAGCCCAAGGAGTTCCCACACTTGCTGAAATCCTTGGGTCGAATGGGTCTCACATCGGCACGGGGCCGGGATAATATCCGTATAGGCGCGGAGCCATGTCTACCCTCCTCGGTCCAAGGGGTTTCCACACTTGGTGAAATCCTTGGGTCGAATGGGTCTCACATCGGCACGGGGCCGGGATGATATCCGTATCGTCGTGGAGCCGTGTCTACCCTCCTCGGCCCAAGGGGTTTTCATACTTGGTGAAATCCGTGGGTCGAATGGGTCTCAAATCGGCACGGGGCCGGGATGATATCCGTATAGGTGCGGAGCCATGTCTACCCTCCTCGGTCCAAGGGGTTTCCACACTTGGTGAAATCCTTGGGTCGAATGGGTCTCACATCGGCACGGGGCCGGGATGATATCCGTATCGTCGCGGAGCCGTGTCTACCCTCCTCGGCCCAAGGGGTTTTCATACTTGGTGAAATCCGTGGGTCGAATGGGTCTCACATCGGCACGGGGCCGGGATGATATCCGTATCGGCGCGGAGCCATGTCTACCTATCTTGTACAATTCTTGTGGCCAAATGTGCTGGAGAATGCAGGGTATTGACTTTGTCAGAAATTCATTAAAGTCACCGAAGTTGAGTCGGAAATGGCTCGTACACTAGGGGGATTTCATTGATAAAACGGTCTGAGGTGCTCTGCATTCCATGCTTTAGGCAAGGCTTGTCCTGCCATGTCCATTAGGCGGTAGGATCCCGTGTGCAGTGCTTTGCTGACCTGATAGGGGCCTTCCCAGTTCGGGGCTAGCTTCCCCTGATTAGCCGGGTTAGATGCAATGGTCCTTCTGAGGACGAGGTTGCCTTCCTTGAACGATCGCGGGCACACCTTCTTGTTGTAGTGCTTGGCTACCTGCTACTGGTTGGCTACAATCCGTATTTGGGCTTGGTCCCTCATTTCTTCTACGAGGTCCTAGTTGGCCCGTAACCCTAGCTCATTGGTGACTGGGTTGTAATTGGCGATCCGGTGGGATGCAATTCGAACCTCTAAGGGGATCACGGCATCTGTGCCGAAGGAAAGTCGGAAGAGAGATTCGCCCGTGGCTGTTTTCAGAGTAGTCCGATCTGCCCATAGTATGTGCGGTAATTCATCCAACCACCTACCTTTTGCCCCGTCGAGTCTGGATTTGATGCCTTTCAACAAGATCTTGTTGGTGGCTTCTGTCTGACCGCTAGTTTGTGGATGCTTCACAGCGCCGCGCCGGTGCTCAATACGATGCTCCCCACAGAACGCTGCAAAGGCCTTGTTATCAAATTGCTTGCCATTATCCGTGATGAGAACTCTGGGGACTCCGTACCGGTATACAACCGACTTGATTAAAAGTTCCTGATGGCACTTTCTGGAATGGTGGATAACGCCTCCGCCTCTACCCATTTAGTGAAATAGTCCATCGCGACGACCACGAATTTTTGCTGATAACGCGCCGGCGGGAAAGGGCCCATGATATCCATTCCCCATGTGGCAAAGGGAATAGGGGCTGCTTCGATGGGACGGAGGGGTGCGGCCGGGAGGTGAGATACCGGTGCGTACATTTGACACTTGGAGCACCGCTTGACGTAGTTGATACAGTCTTGACGCATCTTCGGCCAATAATATCCCTGGCGTAATATCTTGTGCGTGAGTACTCTACCCCCTGGTGCGCACCACATATGCCCTCATGCACTTCCTTAACAGCTCGTGCCGCTTCGAAAGGACGTAAACACCGGAGCAGTGGAAACGTGAAAGCCTTCTTGTACAGGACTGCCGCCTCGATGACGTAATGGCGAGCTTTGGATTGGATTCGCCTGACCTCTTTCTTATCTTCTGGTAGCTGGCCATTGTGGAGAAAGGAAAAGATTGGATCCATCCACGACGACTCGGACACTGTTGGTAGTATGGCCTTGGTTGTGGCATCTACAGATGAGTGGGTCAGAACCTCGGTGTAAACTGAATGATCCAGATCTTTTAAGTCCGCCGAGGCCAGTTTGGATAAAGAGTCCGCCAAGGTGTTCTGGTCCCGGAGTACGTGACGCAGAATGAAGTGTTCAAATGCAGATGTGGCCTCTTGGACTTTCTTGAGATAGGCAGACATACTCGGTTTCTTTGCCTCGTAGTCTCCATTGACCTGACGTAAGACCACCTGGGAGTCATTGGACGCTTCCACCCTCCGAGCCATAACCGCCTTGGCCAGGCGAAGTCCAACGATAAGGGCCTCATACTCGGCGACGTTGTTGGAGACTTGGAACATGAATCGAATAGCACAGCGAATTTGAAAACCCTCTGGGCTGGTGAGGATGAATCCGGCACCGCATTGAGTTTTGCTTGATGCCCCATCAACAAAAAGGGTCCATGCCTGTGGTTGCTCCTCTGAGGGTGAGTCGTTGATAGCGGGTCTGCAGCAGGGGAAGCCTCAAGTAGGAAGTCGGCTAGCGCCTGGGCTTTAATGGTTGTACGAGGCTTGAAGTGAAGGTCGAACTCTCCTAACTCGACGGCCCAGTTGATGACTCGACCGGAAATGTCTGGCTTAGATAAAATCTTCTTTAGAGGTTGATCAGTCAGAACGGTGATGGAATGCGCCTGGAAGTACGGGCGTAGCTTACGTGCAGACGTGACTAACGCCAGTGCGACTTTTTCAATGAACTTATACCTGGTCTCGGCTTCCAGCAGGACCTTACTGACATAATAAATGGGGCGTTGGACGCCCTCTACTTCTTTGATCAGTACCGCGCTTACCGCTTTTGTAGAAACGGCCAAATATAACTTCAAAATGTCGCCTACCTCGGGTTTTACCAGCAATGGGGGAGATTTCAGGTATTTTTTAGTTCGTTGAACGCCTATTGGCACTCGACCGTCCACTGGAAGGTCTTATTGCCCTTCAGTGTTTGGAAAAATGTTAGGCATTTGTCCGCAGAATGCGACATGAACCGACTGAGCGCAGCGACTCGCCCTGTGAGCTCTTGCACCTGTTTTATCCTAGTGGGTGCTGTCATTTCCAAAATGGCCGTAATTTTTTCTGGATTGGCCTCGATCCCACGGCTTGAAACCATGAAACCCAGGAACTTGCCCGAAGGGACCCCAAATGCGCATTTTACGGGATTAAGGCGCATTCTGTGCCGTCGGAGTACACTGAATGCCTCTTCTAGGTCACGAACATGGTCGTTCTCGGTTAAACTTTTCACCAACATGTCGTCAACGTACACCTCCATGTTGCGCCCAATTTGTTCGGTAAAGATCTTGTTCACTAACCTCTGATAGGTGGCGCCGGCATTTTTGAGGCCAAAAGGCATCACATCATAGCAGAAAAGGCCTTGGCTGGTCACAAAGGCTGTCTTCTCTGCGTCGTGTGCATCCTAATTTGGTTATAACCGGAATAGGCGTCCATAAAGCTCAATTGGGCGTGGCCGGCAGTAGCATCGATGAGCTGGTCGATCCGGGGTAGGGGAAAGCTATCCTTGGGGCAGGCCTTGTTAAGATCGATATAGTCAATGCAGATACGCCATTTGTCACCAGCCTTGGGGACCATGACCACATTGGCTAGCCACTCCGGATAGTATAGTTCTCGGATGAATGCGGCATCGAGCAATTTCCTTACCTCAACGTCGATGATTTGCTGGCGGGATGAGGCAAAGGACCTTTTTTTTTGTCGCATAGGTCGGCGATTGGGGTCTACATTGAGACAGTGCTGGGCCACTTCTCTGGGGATTCCCGGCATGTCGGCCGCTGACCAGGCGAAGACGTCGGCATTGGCTTGTAAGAACGTCACGAGTGCGCCCCGCTGTGGCTCTCTAAGGGAAGATCCTATCTGTATGGTCCTGTCCGGGTTATCCTCAGCAAGGGGAACGTGGATTAGGTCTTCCGCTGGTACACCCCTTTGCTGCTTGGGATCGTCTCTCAGATCCTCAACCTGCACCGGCAGGGCCCTTGCGGGTTTCTTGTGGTCGGTAAACTCCGCCGAGTAACATTTTTCGGGACAGTAGCTGATTCGACCTACACTCCCCCACCCCGCGAGGCGTGGGGAACTTGAGTACTAGATGGTATGGGGATGGCACTGATCGTAGCGCGATCATACCTGGTCTCCCTAGGAGACCATTGTAGGAGGAGGGGATGTCAACCACCAAAAAGTGCATCGTGACCCTTGACTCCCGTGGGTAAGTACCGGCGCGTACCGGCAAGCGAATGAATCCTTTGACGCTTACAAGGTCCCCTGAAAAACTGATCAAGGGGTAGTCGACGGGTAACAATCGGTCAAGGGGAATCTCAATGCGCCGGAAAGCTTGCCAGTAGATGATGTCGGCGGAGCTTCCTGTGTCCACCATGATTTTATGCACATCGCTATCTTCAATTCGGAGGGTGATGACAATGGCGTCTTCATGGGGTAGTTCTAATCCGCACAAGTCTTCATTACTGAATGTGAGGAAGTCCCCCATTCGAGCCCTCTTTCCAGGCCACTCAGTTGACTTGACGCTTCGGGCGTAGGCCTTCCTTGCTTTAGCTGAGGTGTTACCAGTCGCTGGTCCGCCTGTTATAGTCCAAGTTTTTCGCCCTTGAGTGGCGGGATCATAACTGTCATCGTCCACCGAGGCCGAAGCATCTACTGCGGCCAATAGAGGTCGGTAGGAATCTTTACGGCGCTCTGTGGCCGAGGTAGGCGCTGCGGCCAACGAGGGTCGGCTAGAATCTTTACGGCCTTCTGCGGCCGAGGTATGCGCTGCGGCCAACGAGGGTCGGCTGGAATCTTTACGGCCTTCTACGGCCGAGGTGGCTACTGCGGTCAACGAGGGTCGGCTGGCGGGTGGACTCTTTCTTCTCCCTGCCCTGATCCCTGAGTCGCTAGGAATCCCTGAACGAACTGCCGGCCTACACCATGGGCTGGGGCGTCTAACCATATAGACGCGTTCATAGGGTATATCTTCCTCTGTTGGTGGGTCAATGACATGGAGCGGAGGGGGAGGTGGAGTCTGGTCTTCGCACTGCCGGGACACCCTTGGATCGGTTCGCTGCCTAGTCCTCCCTCTGTCTGCCAAGGAGTTGGGCACTCGACTCTTCTCGTGTGTCTGTTGGGGAGTACGATCGAGCTGGCACAGAATGACACCGATGTCCTGATGCGCTAGCGTCGGCCTCCTTTCCTCACGCTGGATAGGCTCTTGCTCGCGAGGCCTTTCTGGGTAGCGAGGCTCGGCTGGCCTATCTCTCCTTCGTTCTCCCCGGGCGGGTTCTTCCCGTATGTCCCTCCTTTCTTGCCCCCGTGGTTCTCTGTCTCTGTTCTCTTGACGCCGCGATTCTCGCTCTGGCATTCTCGCCCTCGGTGGGGGAGGTAATCCTCTCCGATCCTCGGTCGTGGTAGTCGGTACTCTCAGAGCATTGTGATCTACATATTGCTTGTAATAGCCTCGCTGGATGAGGTCTTCAATTTCTGCTTGTAGGTTGCGACATTCATCAGTCGTGTGGCCGATGTCGCGGTGATACTGACAGTACTTATTGGGATTGTGCTTTTTAGCTTCAGTGACTATCTTCTGCGGCCTCTGAAGATATCCATCATCCGCGATGAGAGTGTACACATCACCGAGGGACCTGTTAAGTGGGGTATAGTTACTAAATTTCTTTTGCAACAAACTCCTGACTCGTGCCTCTTCCCTCTAGGATCTCTTGCTTTCTCCGAGTCGTGCGAGGTCTGGCCTCTCGTCAGTCCATTTGCGCGGGATATCTTCTAGACTTTTGCTAGCTTCATAGATTTCGTTGGCACTGGCGTATTTCTCACATCTTGCCAGGAGTTCTTGTAGATCGGCAGGTTCCTTCTTAGCGATGGAAAATCTGAGCTTTGTGTCGGTGACTGCTGCTCTCAACGTAGCGAAGTGAACTGCCTCGTCAATGTCTTTGACTTGGAGCACCTCCAAGTTAAACCTGGCTAAGAAGGCCCTTAGGGTCTCTCCGAATCTTTGCCGCATATTCATCAGATGGACGCTTGTCTTCCGCTGCACCCGACTACCCTGGAAGTGCATCCGGAATAGTTTACCCATGGTTTTGAATGAGTCGACTGACCGTGGGGGGAGGTTATTGAACCACATCCGTGCCGCCCCCTTGAGTGTGAGCGGGAAAGCTCTACACATGATTGCATCAGGGTTTGCGTGCAGGAGCATCGCCCCAACAAAGTTGTTCAAGTGTTCAATGGGGTCGGTAGAGCCATCGTAAGAGTCGACAGGGGGCATGCTAAACCGCTTGGGTAGAGGGACTCTCATGATGATGTCGGTCAGGGGGTTATCCGTGGAATAGTCCCTGTTTTCATCTTGGGACACTCCAGCTTTCTCCATTGTTTCGACCTTTCGGTGAAGGACTGCCAACTGGTCCGCTATTTGTGCAGCGACTGCAGGGTCCATAGGGGCACTGGGCTTGTCTGCCCCAACGGCTCCTTCTTGCAGTACTGTTCGTCGAGGGACCAAGAGCTCTTCTATGTCCTCTTCATCGACCCTGGGTACCGGCCTCGGCTGGGGACCAAGTCTGTCCCGAGCTGGAATTCTCCCATGGTGTGAGGTTGAGCCTGTGCCACTAAGCTCGAGGGCAGGGCGAATGTTGGCTCCCGGCTGGGCAGGTCGGCCTCCGCTTTGTCTTGGCCGATCTTGGGGTGGGTCCTGATGGAGGTCGTCATCTTGGTGCGGTGCCGCCCGGGGGACGAAGCCAATTGGAGGTCGAGATGAGGCCTCCGCCACTGGGGCTGGCAATCCTTGCACAAATCTTGCCAATACTGCGAGCTGCTGCGCAACAGTTTCGAACTGCTCGTAGGTGACGAATGCCTTTGGTGCGGGCACTTGGGCTGCTGCTTGCTTTCCGCGATCTTGATTAGGTCGGGCCTCCGACCTGTCTCCTTCTTCTGGATTCACATGTTGATCGAGTGATGGGGGGTTGGGACTGACCCTGTGACTTCTGGTCCGCCGTAGACTCATGATTGGAGATTCCTCCCTGGTTTTACTTTAAGAAATCGGAACTCACGGGCCCCACGGTGGGCGTCAAACTGTTTCGGCCCTGATCCGTCCTGTGGGTCCTCTCCGTGCTGACTGGACCTGCAAGACAAGGAAAGGCAAAGAGGGGGGGGGGGCTGGATGCCCCGGGTCCACTCCGATGCCAAAGTTAGGCTCTGTGAACAGTCAATGGGCTCGGTGTCGAGCCCACTAAGATATTATAAAGTGTGGGGTGAGGTGAGATTTTCCAACCGATGTGTGAGAGCATAGATCCCAAGGAGTAATAAATGAGTAGTAAATGTTGTCTGTGTCAAAAAACCTCGGGATTCGCCCTATTTATAATGAATAGTGCGAAATCCTAAAATACCGATTCTACCCTTTGTTCTTGTGCTTGAGGGGCAATACCCATTTTACCCTTTGTTCTTGTGCTTGAGAGGCCTTCTTATGCCGAATAGGGGATCTCCACGTGGCTCTGAGATTGAGTCCTACATGTTAGGGTTGTAGTTGCCAGCGTGGCGTAATTCCCTAACATAAGGAATTGATCTTTGCATCAACAGAAATTTATTCAATAAGTCTGGTTTGGTTAAGCATAATTCAATTGAGGAAGTCCGAATCCTATCTTTGGTTTCATAATCTGCTTATTAATTATTAATCTTGGTAATTCAGTTGTCTAAATAATAGAGAGAATTAATTAGGTTTGGTAATTGAACATTCTCCCTGTGAAAACATTACTCGACTTATCATTATATTATTTGCACGACCCGTACACTTGCGGATTCGACAACAAGCATCTCCAGCCTGACCACTAGACTCTAACTCTATCTCTATGCCGTAGGGAGCTGCGTTGGGACATGGCCTACTGTGATGACATATAGGATTGGTTAGTTGCAAGCCCAGTTTGCAAGCCCTCGTCAATAAGGACTTACGTGTCAGTATGGGTAGACTATCAGGGAAGGTGTTGGCGATGTTTGATCAGGACGCCTTAGCTCTATGTCTATTCCATGGTAGGGTGCACGTGGGACAATAGTGGTGTTTGATCCATTGGGCGGCTTCACACACTCGTGTATAGAGGTGCGATGGCAGCCAATCCTTTCTATAGCACATTGCAAACTTAAACCAGACCATAATGTGAATGTTACTCATGCATATGAATGTTGCATTGTCTGATTGTCTTACTGAGCTAAGTTGTGAGCTCACCCTTGTGTATACACTATTTTTAGATGTTGATGCATGTTATACGATGGAGGACTATCTGAATGCTTCGACGTACGGAGGTGTGGCTGCTTTGGACGTGCAAGCAGGAGAGGACGAGCATAACGCTTCATGCGAGTGCCCTTTCTGCGTGTACCTCTAGGATTTGTTTAGTTTATTTATTTATTTTCAGTTAGATTTTCAAATTGATGTAAGGATAATTATTTATGTTTTGTGTGGAGAATAACTGGATATTTCATTAAATTTATCAATAGATCACTCACTTCATTCTATTTAAGACTTTCGCTGTATTTTATTATATTCTGATTATGGTTATGTGCAATGGTTTGTATGAGTGGACACGGTCTTATTGAGATCCTGGTATGAACCGTTGGTTCAGTGACGATTCACTCACACTTCCGGTTCGGTCGAAATTAGGATGTGACAAAATACACATCATTCATGTGTAATATGGTTCAATATAAAAAAATGCAAATTTTCTTGAATGTAGGCATTATTTTTTGAAAAGTAATTTTTTTTCAGCTCAATAATACAGTTCCTGTATATATAATACGCAAACTTACTAACTATGGGTACACCAAGCTTTGGTGTTTTTCTTCTTTGTTTTTTTCTTAGTGTAAACCCGTTACAGGAACAAAATTTATTCAATATGAGCCAAAAGGGGTTTACAAGGTCTTCAAGTTCATATGTGAAAGTGGGACCCCAAACCCAGACCCCGGGTAAAAAAAACTAGTCTTGAGTAAGGGAATATCTGTATTTCTTCAATTCAAACTCTTTATCTTACTATCATCACTTTTTTGCCATTAGATCTTTGACAATCCAAGGGAGGCTTGCACCTCTCCTATAGATACCCATTGATTCCTCGCAACAGAAGAGGATCCCGATCCAATCAGATGTATAGTTAGTTAATATGAATATTATAGAGTGTAATTTTTCCATGCCATATTTTTTCCATATAGTACATGTAATCCATATCATACAAAACCATACGAGAAAAAATGTTATATAGTATAGATCACCGTACATACATGTATTAAACACTCCCATATTTTTTATTTCAAAAAAATTGATTAGTGAAAAGGCTCAATACAAGTGACACAAGTCATAACGATTTGAACTATTATTAATTATACTTAAAGTCATTGGACCATTAGTGACGTAAGTCACAATAATCAGGTAGCAACTCCCATGAGCATACCACCCAAACTTTACAAGTTGCTTCCCAACCACCTTTTTTCAAATCAATAAAATAATTGTGGGATTAAAGGAACTTTTCTTATATTATTAGTCTTGGAGTCTAGGAACATCTTATTTTTCAAACTCAATAAGAAACAAAATTAAGATGATGAAGTCAAAAAAAAGTAGGAAAAATTACTCAGACTTCTCCTTGACATTTTGTTTACTGCATCGATTTTCCCTGACACTTATTGACTTATACATACCTCCCTAAAATTAACAATGTTAACTAAAAATTTTTACTGACCAAAATACCCTCTGTTTAGCGAATGAATTCATGGCTTATTTAATCAAAATTAACTCCTAAAGTTTTATTAACTCATTGGGAATGGTTTCTCCCAAGATTAGAAAAATCGATACAGATAAAACACCTTGAGTTGTCTTAAACACTACTAGGGGTAAAAGGGTAATTCAATAGGATAAGGGTAATTTTGTATTTAAAAAAAAGGTATGTCATTAGCAATTACGTCAATTTTCTAACGGAGTGGACTAAATTGTTATATGTTTCACTTTATGAGGTAGGTCCGAGTAAGTCAATAAATGTTAGAGGAGATCCGTGTAGTAAACGAAATGTGAATGGGAGATCTAAGCAATTTTTCCAAAAAAGAAGAAAAGAAAAAAACGACAAAATGGGTAAGTCAGAATCATGTACATTTGCTTCCTGACATAAACCCATGTCCCTAGAAAATGGAAAATGAAAAAACATGATCAGGGTATTGAAGCTAAACCCCCTCTTATTCTATTGCAAGAGTCTTTATAGTTCAAACACGTGAAATTGGTGATCAAACCATGTGGGACCCCAAAACGTCTAGTTTTACGTCAAAAGAAAAGTTCTTGTATTACCAAGTCCTTATATTACCATACTAGGATATGGATCCTAGTCACCTAACCAACTATTAATAATTGTTCTGGACTTTGGATGCATGTATTTATGTAAAACCTATTCAACCTATCTGTGTATTGACATTTTTCTAGTCTCGTGTTTTTTGAATTTTACCGTTTAAAACCCGTACAATCTGTTTTTTTTTTTTTTTTGCCGTTCTTAAAAATTTGACCATCCCGTTTAATTTTTGAACCATTTTAAACATATGATACCGTTTAAAGTTTTTTTTTTTTTTTGTCCTTCCCGATTCATTTTCAGGTGCATTTATTGGCCCGATAAGAGATGCCATTTTACTTTGGTGCTGATGTGGTTGGCCACCATATATTCCCCATATATCCAAATCTCTAACATTCGGTTTAATTCGGGATAAGATAGTGTTCGGTTCAAGTTTGGTTGGTCCACCTTAACAATTTATTGTAGGGATAGCACGGACCGATCGAGATCGAAAACTATTAAAACATGCTAACACGAAACATGTCCACTATCAATTCAGTCCGGACTGGTTTCGGGGTAATTTGGGCCAACTCGATCTGAACTACTAGTTTAATCCCAAAATTGTCAACCCTAAATACATGCACGCTCTCTCGATTGTTATAGGCTCTAATTGAAACCATCTTTAGAATAACCCATTGGGTAAAAAGGATGTGTGAATGAAACGTGACATATAAATGCAAAGAGAGTTGATTCATAGAAAAGCCCAACAGTTCATGTGCAATTAGGAATGGAATATTCACTATGTTAGGTGGTATGAAGTCTCTATGTTGTAGCCAAGGCACATCAAATCTACATTTTCACCGTCCTTTCCTTTCTCTCTCCAAAAAGTAATATAAAAAATAAAAGGTAGGTTCGAAAAAATAGATGGTCATCGTAGCTTTTCGATCAAGGGTATTTCAAACTTCCAACATTAGAGGGGGGAGGAGTAATTATGACCTTCAATCTGTCGATGTTCTCTTCCTGTACACCATTTCTCATGGTAATGGAAAACATTTGCAAAAAAATAAATAAATAAAGGAATCTTTGGTTTGGCATACAAAAGTAAATCATGGCATGTGGGGGAGTGAGACACTAATTTTCCTACCAAAATTTAAAAATTACCTAAAAGATTAAGTAAAGGTTTTACTATAAATGATTTAAATCTATTTTAAGTTTGAAGTGAATATATATATATATATATATATATATATGGTTGCAAGTCGGACTAGGCTGGTTTGTGTAATTAAATTGTGAAAGGGCTTAGCCCATGGTGGAGCCCAAGAAATGTCAAATTTAAGCCTAGCCCAAGTTGAAGCCGTCCTAGAAATCTTTGAATTCTTTGTTGACACTTTAAAATACGTGATGAGTTATGCTCTTATTTCTTGAAAATAATAAAGGAAACCAAGTTGGACAGATGGCTTATCCAGGTTGGCTAGTTTGATCCGTGAAATAAATAGAGTAGCTCTTTCTATTGCCTCATTGAACCAGCTCAATCTGTTCAATTCTTAAAAGGATTTGTTCTTGTCCTGCCTACCCTAATTTTGCTGGTCATGGGTGAACACAAATAACTAAAGAACTACCATCTATTTATTGTGTGTGTGTGTGTGTGAAAGGATTTGTTCTTGTCCTGCCTACCCTAATTTTGCTGGTCATGGGTGAACACAAATAACTAAAGAACTACCATCTATTTATTGTGTGTGTGTGTGTGTGTGTGTGTGTGTGTGTGTCACATGATTTGTTCTTGTCCTGCCTACCCTAATTTTGCTGGTCATGGGTGAACACAAATAACTAAAGAACTACCATCTATTTATTGTGTGTGTGTGTGTGTGTGTGTGTGTGTGTGTGTGTGTATGTGTGTGTGTGTGTGAGAGAGAGAGAGAGAGAGAGAGAGAGAGAGAGAGAGAGAGAGAGAGAGAGAGAGAGAATGTTGGATTTCATATTATTGAAACAAAGCGATACACGTAAAACAAAAGGCTACCTGCCCACAGAGGTAATAGGTAACAAGGTAAACTCAGTATAAAAACAATAGACAAGAGCTCATGCACATTGTATTTTATTCACACACACACAGGGCAGTTCAAGACGACATGGTTTGAAATACCATGTAAGATAACCTCTGAAATCTCATTGGCTAACATTGTTTGGTGCAATAGCATTGTCGGGCGATGCCTCGGCAATACCCTCCAGTAAAGCCACTGTCCTCCTTTTCACAAGCTTCGGCACAAGCGCCATTTTGGAAGCATATCTTCTTGAAGGTCTTGCTCCACGACCCACAAATCCTTCCCTCTGCCATTGTTGGCCCCATTTCTTCTTGAAACAAAATATATACACGTCTTTAGTGTAAAATTATAAATCAAGCAAGGTTATCTATGAATTTGGTATAGTTCTGAAGGATATGAAAGAAAAATTCAAATCTAAATAGTGTTAATGGGCTCAAAATTAGGCCCATGATATTACTAGATTGGATAAATAAATATAAATTCTTGATGACCAACTGGCCATGGGCCTAAATACCCCATCAAACAGCCTAAATACCCCATCAAACAAGAATTGTTTTAACTCATGAAAGAACAAGAAAACTTTTGAAGTCTTCCTGGACACCTACCTCTCATTCATGAAAAAGATTACGATGAGAGAGTAGCTTGGCAAACCACACTTTTCTTAATCATTACTTTTCCTGTTACCTCTGAATCATGAAAAGGTTAAATGGTAAAGAAATCAAGCCGGAAAAAAAGGTAGTAAATTAATGTATGAAAAAATGTTAGGGAAGTAAAGGGAACCAATAGCCATAGACAACACCTGAATAATGAACAGTGTTGAAAGCATACGCCTGCAACACTCCATTTATGTGTGTGGGTGTGTGTGTATGTGAGAGAGAGAGAGAGAGAGAGAGAGAGAGAGAGAGAGAGAGAGAGAGAGAGAGAGAGAGAGAGAGAGAGAGAGAGAGAGAGAGAGAGAGAGAGAGAGTGAAGAAAGCAAACTTAGCAGTGTGGCGTGGAAAGAAGAAACCAACTATATAAGAGTTTTGATTACTCATTAACCACTGTAATCTCTTTACATGGGGCATTAGGTTGCTTCATTGAATGGATTCAGCCTTCAACATTTGTAGATAAGCTTTGAGAGAGGTGTACCAGTTTGATTCCACCCAATAAAAAGAAAAGGGGACCAATTTGATCAGTGGCACCAAATGTTCATCAATAACCATGCCATACATATCTCAAGATCATCCAACGGTGGAGATCCTTGAGGTCCCAATAGTTTCTGCATCCTTTGAGAATCTTACATCCAGATGTTTTTGGTATAATAGTTGGTTTCTCCACCTCATAGCTTAAGCTTTTGGATTGGATATTGTTGATCCCAGGTAGTCACTGAGGGGCGGGGGGGGTGAATCAGTGCCCTCAAAAATTTCCACTATTATGATTTGGCCTACTGTTTTAGAAATTGTTGCCAAGAGCTGTTGTTGACTATGTGCTGTCTTGAGCTGTCAACTGGACTTTTCTTTCTGTCAATCTGTCAAACACATTTCGTGCACACACCAACCACACACCCACAGGTATCCATACCAGGGGCTTGGCCTGCCAAGTGTGTACACCTAGACCTACAGCACATAGACTTCTATTCCACACTCATGAACAGATTCATACACATTCCCGACACAGGATGTAACGTGGTTCACCAATCACTTACTGTGATGGCTAGTCCATGGGGTAATACTCTAACCAGGATTTCGTATTATATCCAATACACTACTTTAATGCTATGGTTGCACCTACAACCCTGATGCTGCAACATCAACCGCATTCACAGCTGCAACTGTGTCCTAAGAAACAACCCTCCAGTCCAATCAAACCCCCAACTTGACAGGTTACAAAGTGTTTATCAAATAATAATTACAAACCCTTCCCTTATGGCATTGATACAGAAAATAGAGTTTGTGTGTGTGATAACTTCCGGTCTTGCTCACAGTTGATGTAAGGCTCTCTGTGCTGGCTTATTGACCTCTTTACTGGCTGCACAGGTCGTTCTTCATCACCATGGCTTCATTGGACTCTCACACTTTGTCCAAACACTCTTCCTAAGCTTCAATGAAGATTTAATGGCCTTACACAGAAAATAGGAGTTAAAGTATAGCTCTTAGAAACTTCAAAGAGAAGTTTGCCCTAAAATCGCAATTTTTCTTCTTCTTCTCGAGCTCAAAACCCTTCTAAAAGCTTGCCCTTCGAAAAACCTTCAGTTTGATATATTACAGGTCCAAAACAGAGTTCGGACGGCTGAGATATGCCCCAAAGAAGATTGGCCAATCAAGATATTCCAAAAGGAATCTTTCAAACTGATTCCATGCGGCGCGAAGCACCGTAGCGCGGTTGTCGCTGACCCACCGTGCGCTGTTGTTGAGCTCTGATTGGCGGATCATAGAATCTTGAAGATCTGCTGTTGGATCTCATTGAAAAGGTGGGATCAGACCCTGGCCGTCAGATCGGTCAGCTCCCGTCAGTGAAGAATCGGAGATCATACGGACCGCTAGATCTGGATCTTCCTGCTGCCATACGGTGAGTGTGTCACACGGAATCATAGATCCATCTCCACATGACCCGGACTACCATATTAAAATTCCTTTTACCAATCAAATGATTCGCTCAAGAATCTTGACGCGATCAAAGAGAAACACCATAGCCCGCCTTAATTTGAGTCGCCAATCTTGGATCTAACATGTGTGGCACTTCCTTGTCCGTAGATTTAGAATCCACTCCTTTTTAGATGGACAAAAATGCCCTCTTCAATCTAGGAAATGGCCTTTGTAACCAGTGAGTATCACCTACAGAGGGGCCATTCCAGTAAGGTGCTGAGGGAGGGACTTCATTGCGGCATTGCGTTGAACAGATGGTGCGCATGCCGAATGCCTTGCGAAGCGACGAGCGTGCGGGTGCTGCTTCTGTCCTGGTGACATGCGGCATAGCCAAGCGCAGGGCCTTGCTGTTGTGCGCATGGCAAGCTGCTGTGCGCGGCATGCTGCTGTGCTATCGTGCTGTGTTGCTGTGCAGAGCTGCTGGGCTTGCTTGCATGCTGTTGCCTTGGTGCCGCGGGCATCGGCCATGCTGGCCTGGCCACCCCAGGTGGGACCCACCTAGTCCCCACCCACTCTCTCTCTTCTTTCTCTCACCTCACCTTCTCTCTCTTCTTTCTCTCTCTTCATCTTCATTCTTCATTCTCTTTCTTTATGCTGGACATTCTCATCAGCTGCTGTCAGTGCACCAACCCAGTCACCCTGTTTGGCAGTGGGACTTCAGTAGAACCCACAGACACACTCTCTCCTCCATATTACTGAACTAAGATTGCCAACAATGACAACTCACTCTGAATTGACTGGGCAAGGTTTCAACAATCTCCCCCTTTGGAATTGTTGGCAACTTACACAAGATATCACTCTCAATGTAATACGGCCTTTTTCTCCCCCATTGACAACAAGTCCCAAAGGACATATAAATAATAGAAATGCTCCCCCTTGATAGGTACTCCCCCTTCATAGGAACTCCCCTTATGTAGCCTCAACTGTAAGAGTGCCCACCGCATCTTTTCAATCCTACAAATGAAAGATGATGTAAGACCCATGTCAAACTAACCCGATCTTACCACCTTGAACCAGGTTCACTCATCATGGTCGAGTCAAATGGACCAAGGGCGTGAAGGAGAGCGAGATCCCAGGTATCAAATCGACCAAAAAACACTTAAAATAGAGGAAGGGTCGCATACCCAGCTAAACAGGGTCGACCCTCCCAAAATAGAAACTCAGACCCTTAAAATTTGGGAGAGGGTCGGACAGTGTCAGACCACAGGGTCGACGGGATCATCGACCCTCACTTACTGCCGAAACTGAAATTAGGAAATTTCCTAATTTTCGATTGGGATTCTTTCCAAATCTCAATGGGACTATTATAGGACATTCCTACTCTATTTAAAGGACGTCCCTTAGCCACTTTCACTCCTTTCACAACCCTAATTGAATTGAGAGAAAGAGAGAAGAAGGAAATGAGGAAGAAAGGAGGCAAGGAAGAAGACTTAGCAAAAAGGAGAAGAATTTCCAGAGAAAATTAATCTTCTCAGGTATGGATACTAATTCCATGAGTTTCTATAGACCTTAGGTTAGATATGGTTGAGTGTAGGATTTCAGAGAAACCCAAACCATCCATCCATGGTTAGGTTTTCATGGAAAAACCTAGGATAATGCATGAAAGCCATCTAGGAGGATGAATCATGGTTTCAGACCATGGAATGAATGTTTAATGGAATGAGGAAGCAAGCCATAGGACCCCAAACATGAAGAATGAATTAAAAAGTAGAAATTGGACCAGAGTGCACCGAGGGTCGCACATAGGGTCGATAGACCCATCGACCCTAGGCACCCTGACCATCGACCCTTAGCATTCGGGAAGTTCAGACAGAGGGTAGGGTCGATAGACCCATCGACCCTATGTATCCTGAGCATCGACCCTCTGATCGACCCTCAGTTAACAGCATGGTTTTTAAATTCAGAATTAATTCTAATTAAATTCTATCGACTTTGTTAGGTTTGCTAGCATTATAATAACACTGTAGAGGTGATTTTAAAGCTTGGAAAAGTATCTTATAGCAAACTAAGGTGAGGAACCTTAACTCTAAACTAAATCGGTTAATAATAAACTGTTTTCTAATTCTTGAGTCCTATGCCATGTTTGATTTTATGCAAATATGTTTGTACTATGCATACCGCATGCCATCCAATATTTCTATTACTTGTTCATGCATATTTACTTTATTGTTTATGACATGATGATGATGATGATGCTAGGAATAGGCATGTGCTTGTATGTGTGTGGTTGATGTATTTGATGCGAGCGAGTATCAGGGGAGGTGTGATGAGAACATCAATAAACGTTAACCTTTGGCGGGTCTCAGCACTTTAGCTCTATCTCTAACTCAAGTCTTGTGCATTGACATCGTCGTATCGCCATTACCTTAGCAGAACTATTGTGTCGTAGGGTATCAGGGGAGGTGGTCTCGGTCCTTGTAGTCTCTGACTCTACCGGGGGGCCTTAGCTCTATCTCTATGGACATTCTGAGGGATGCTGGGGTGAGGCCTTGGATACACTATTTGGCATTAGGATTGGTTAGTAGCGAGCCCAGTTCGCAAGCCCTTGCTAACTGGGGCTTACGTGTTGGTATAGCATTATATAG
Organism: Protea cynaroides; assembly: GCA_028583415.1. NCBI lineage: Eukaryota > Viridiplantae > Streptophyta > Magnoliopsida > Proteales > Proteaceae > Protea > Protea cynaroides. The sequence goes on from CM053274.1 coordinate 64,536,254, forward strand.
CAATAAATGTTAACCTTTGTTGTATAATGTTATGGTAGGGTGGATGGGGACGACGATAAACGTTAACCTTCGGGCGGGCTTCCACACCCTGTGTATAGAGGCGGTGTCAATAAACGTTAACCTTTAACCACCCAACATTTCTATTGCGTATTGCAAACTATAAACCAGACCAAAGAGATAAATGAATGTGCATGCATATGTAATGTTGCATTGTTTTGGCTACTCACTGAGCCGTGTTGTGTGCTCACCACTCGACGTCGAATATTTTTTTTAGTTGATGATGCAGGTTACACAGTTGAAGATTACATGAATGCGCCTATGTACGGGACGGTAGCAGCAATGGACGCTGGAGCTGAAGATGATACATACGACTCCTCTTGCGAGTGCAACTCGTGTGTATTTGACTAGATATTTTTATAGGTTTCTTTATTGGATTTATAAGACATGTATTTGGTACTTAAATATATATGTCTCAGTTAAACACAGAATAATTTGCTATTATTTATGGATATCATTTTAGTTCTCAGTTTATTTATTTATAAGACTTCCGCTATTGTGTATTTACTCTGATTATGATGGTGAGTATATGAAGGTTCAGGTAACGCGGGGATAGCCTATTTGAGATCCTGGTTGAACCGTTGGTTATTTAGCGGTTCATCACACCATTCTGAAATGTGCAGAATTGGGGTGTGACAACTTGGTATAAGAGCATCTCAGGCCTTTCCCGCAGAACTATCATACATTCACAGCAATAGTGAACTGAGATAGGATAAAATAAAAACAGTAATATTAACACATTATAAGCACAAGTGATGTTGAGACCAAATTCAAAATGTGAATAATATCTATTAAAAGGAGAAACGAGTTGACATACAATGAGAGCGAAACAAAGTGTAAATATATATCTAAAGCAGAGTATAGTCCACAATCCGGACAGTTACTCTGAAGTACAGGAAAAACAAAAAATACAATCAGAAAGCGGGAGGCGAAGGAGGAGGTGGAGCCTCACGATCTCTGTCGTAGTCCTCAGCATAGACTCTAGTCAACCAGGCTATCTGAGTCTGGGTCGTCTGTAGACTAGCTGTGAGATCGGCTACTCTCCTGTCAGTCACACGTTGGATCTCCATGAGCTCACCTATCCGCGCGTCAGATGTGTGCTGAGCAGCCAACAGCTCATCCACTCTCATGCGCTGAGCATCTAGCAACTCCTCCATCCTCAGGTCCGATCTGCGCTGAGTCTCTCTGATCTCGCGTAACATCTCCATCATATCAGAAGACGGATGCGAAGGACCAGCCTCATGAGAAGGACCAGTCTTAGGTACAGAATCCGCCGCATGCGAAGTACCAACTCCAGCCGCATGTATAGGTAAAGGCGGGGGTATCGCGTCGACATCCATGTACATACAATCATCATCGTCGATGGGATCCACCTGAGCTCTAGCAGCAGCAGCAGCAGCCTCAGCATCAGCCACCTCAACCCGAGTGTGAGGGCGCACCATCACGTTCCTCTCATCATCGCTAACCTGAGCGTCTCGAAGTCCCATCTTGCATATAGCCTCCCAATCTAGAGACGACGAGAAGGTCATCTCCTGAATCTTCTCATCTACCAGGTCAACTCCCAGACGAATCAACAGTGTGGTGATCATACGTCCATAGGGTAGATTACCCCTATGATTGGACAATGTAGCACTGATCATCGTCCGCATGATGATGTAGGGAAGACAGACGGGCTGATGAGTGCATATACTGTAGATCAAAAACTGGGTCAGCTGAGACACCCTCTCATAATGCCCACTCTGCGGGATCAGGTTATGCTGAATGATCCTACAGAACACCCGTGGAGCCGGACGCAAGTAGCACGCTCTCATCTGCCAGTGATCGGGCTGTAGTAACTGACTATCAATCTCGGCCCGCAACCACGTCTCAATAAAGTCGTGCTCACCCGGTGCACAGTACACCATAGGACCATCATAAGGAATGCCCAACAGGTCGGCCAGCTACCGATAATCAAAGGAAATCTGCACCCCCTTGACGTAGCTAGTGATGCGTAACTCCTGACCAAGCTCCACATCGTTGTGGTTTCCCACAATCTGAAGATTACAGTAAAACTGGCGCACTAACTCTGGACGTGTGCACGCATCATATGTGATGACAGGGAGCCACCCCATATCACCAAAAGCTCTCTCTACATTGAACAAGGCTAGCTCAGTCAGGTTCACCATACGACCCCCTTCCACTTTCTTGCCTGTACAGTAGGCATACTGTGCCTCGAATCATTGGAGCGGAAGCGAAGTGGATCACGAACTCTGGGTACTTTGGTACGAACCATAGTATCTGCAGATAAGAAAGAAAAAGGAAAACACAGAGTTAATAGGATAAAAATTTTAAAAATTTAGCATTATAACGACGTAAGTTGGTCAAAAGCCTCACTTTTCACCCATACAAGTGGGCAGGAGGAACTACATAAGTTCCAACACATCATACAACAGTTAAACAGAAGGAAATTTTAACTGACAAGGTCCAATTTGAAGAAATTGCAAGAAATCGAAAAATTTCGACAAATTAGGGCAAAAAGAGAAAAATCTAAGTTTCTCGACAACCAACCGATGAAACTCAAAAATTTTTGAGGGCTTTCGTTCCTTAAGACGCCAACAACAAAAGCCCCCAATAAAAATCGAATTTTTACGGTTGGAAAAAGTTTAATTTCAAAAATACAAGTTAAATGGGCAAAAACCTAGGAATGGAAACCTAAAAACAGGTAAAAATGGGAAAGCATACCTGTAGGGATGAAGTGGATGTCAAAACTCAGACTAAAACCGATCCACAACAGTAAAGTAGCATTGTAGCAACTCGGAGAGAAGAGGCGAGTCGAAACGGGAGGGAAATAATAGAAAATGACCCAAAATCAGACTTTAAAAATCTGATTTTTGGTCAGAGGGTCGGACAACTCGACCAGAGCCATCGACCCTCTGATCGACCCTCTAATCGACCCTCAGCTCTCGGGAATCTGACAGAAAAACACAGGGTCGGACATTAAGGGCTGACATACCATCGACCCTCACCATCGACCCTGTATAGAAAAGACAATATTTTGTTTATAAAATGAGCTGGAATTGGAATTGATTATTGGTTAGCGTGCCTACGTGACGTATACATGATTTCTCACCTATTTTGATGATTTTCAGGCACCACCAATCATCGAAAAGAAATATGTCTGGACGTAGAGTTACCCGACAGACCCGAAATACAGTCCCACCACCACCACCAGTGGAGGAGACTAATCAAGAGAATAACCATGCACAGGGTAATCCAGAACCGGCAAACCCTACAAATTTGTCACCTCCACCACCGGAGCTAGCAACTGTGGTTATGAACCTAGCTCAGCAGCTACAGCAGATGCAACACGCGCAAGCTCAAATGCAGGTTGCCATGGGGATTATGTATCAAGCCACTCAAGCTGCACCCATACACACTGGGCAAGCCAGTGCAACACCAGTGGGTAACCACCCAGCTCCTCAGACACCTCAACAACCGGCTGAACCAATTCTAGTGCAGGTCCCAGAAGCAGCACAAGGGATGTACAACTATCCACCCCCTATGTTTGGGGCATACCAAAATCAACTGGATCACTCCCGGCTAGTGGAGAGATTTTTGAAAATGAAACAGAGAGAATTCAACGGCAAGCCGTCAGATCCACTGTGGCCAGCACACTGGATAGACGAGATGGAAAGGAACTTCCTTATGATGACTATCACCGAGGAAGAGAAAGTACTATGCGCCACCTTCATGCTCAAAGGCGACGCACACCATTGGTGGAAATCTACAAAGACGTACTTATTGACCAAGCACGCCCTACTGACATGGGCTATATATAAAGAAGCGTTCTTCGAGAAGTATTTCCCAAGAAGCTTCAAAGATTCAATGGAGAAAGAGTTCTTGAGTTTGTACCAGGGGCAGATGTCCGTAGACTCGTATCAACAGCGCTATAAAGAGCTGTTTTTCTTCGCACCGGCTAGTATGCAGGAAGAAGATACCAAAACCCGTAGGTTTGTCGCGGGACTAAGAGGAAGCATAAGAGAAAATGTTCTGGGCTTAGAGAAGAAAATCTACAACGAAGCTGTCCAGATTGCTCGAGTGATCGAATCGAGCAAGAAGGAGAGTTATTTCTTCCAGGACAGAGGCATCAAGAGACCAGCTGGAAAGTCCTACAACGGAGGCAATAATAGGACGTATAAACCTTTTCGTCCTTAAAATTTTGCTACTGCACCAAAGTCTACTTCCGCAGCTCAACCACAGCCAAAGCCAAATTCTGAAGCCCCGAAGTGCTATAACTACAACCAACCAGGGCATATGGCAAGAGAATGCCCAAAACCCAAGAAGCAGTTACATCAAGGACGGGTATATGCTGTTACATCAGAGGATGCTGCCGCATCGCCCGATGCGGTCACAGGTATGACCGAAACTTCTAAGATTATAATTTCATTGATTGAGCATGTAGACTAAGTAAAAACGAATCACAGGTATCGTACCTATCAATGGCATACCCGCCAGAGTACTCTTTGATTCAGGAGCTACTCATTCATTTATATCTGTGTCGTTTGGAAAGAAGACCAATTTACCCATCAAAACATTAGACTACAAATTACTTGTACGGTCACCGATGGGATTAGAAGTGGAATTAGAGAAAGATTATGGGCCATGTCCAGTTCTCATTGGCGAAAAAACCTTAGATGTAACTTTAATACAACTTGAGATGACAGACTTTGGCGTCATCTTGGGAATGGACTGGTTAGCTCGGCATTCAGCAAACCTATTATGCGCCGAAAAGAAGCTAACGTTCAAAGACAAAGAAGGAGCAGAATTCAGTTTCTCTGGAACCAAACTTCCCAGGAGACGCAAGCTCATACTCTCAGCATTAAAGGCTAATAAGTGCCTTGAAAAGGAAGCCGTCGGATATCTAGTATCAGTGGTCGACCTAACCAAGGACGCGCCACGAATGGAAGATATTGATGTCGTGCGGGATTACCCAGATGTATTTCCGGAGGAACTACCCGGATTACCACCCGACCGAGCCACGGAGTTTGTAATAGACCATCTACCCGGAGCCGCACCAGTATCAAAAGCACCTTATAGAATGGCTCCTACCGAACTGAAGGAATTAAAAGTGCAATTACAAGAACTGCTGGATAAGGGCTATATTAGACCCAGTATATCTCCATGGGGAGCACCGGTGTTGTTCGTAAAGAAGAAGGATGGTAGCGTTCGATTATGTATCGACTATCGGGAGTTGAACAAACTGACAATCAAGAATCGATATCCACTACCTAGGATCGATGACTTGTTCGATCAGTTACAGGGGGTAAAAATATTTTCAAAGATCGATCTTCGATCAGGCTATCATCAGCTGAAGATTAAAGAAGGTGACATTCTGAAGACAGCTTTCAGGACAAGATACGGACATTATGAATTCTTAGTGATGTCATTCGGATTAACTAATGCACCGGCAACGTTCATGGAACTTATGAACCGAGTTTTCCACGATATGCTGGATACGTCGGTTATAGTATTTATTGATGACATATTGGTATACTCCAAGGACAAGGAAACCCATGTCAAGAACCTAAACGCAGTCCTACAGCGTTTAAGGAAAGAGAAGTTATACGCCAAATTTTCAAAGTGTGAGTTTTGGCTAAGTGAAGTCGCCTTTCGGGGCCATGTAGTATCCGCTGAAGGAATCAAAGTGGACCCCAGTAAGATCGAGGCTATCGTAAAGTGGGAAGCACCAAAGAGCGTTTCAGAAATTAGAAGTTTTCTGGGTCTAACTGGTTATTATCAGAGATTCGTAGAAGACTATTCTCGGATTGCCGTACCTCTCACCAGTTTGACCAAGAAAGGTGAAAAATTTGTATGGATGGATAAGTGTGAAAAGAGTTTTCAAACACTGAAGACCAGATTGATATCCGCTTCGATTTTGACTATTCCGATCCCAGGACAGACATTTACCTTATATACCGATGCGTCGGGATTGGGATTAGGATGTGTGCTTATGCAAGGAGAGCAAGTAATTGCCTATGCCTCAAGACAGTTGAAGGTACATGAGAAAAATTACCCCACTCATGATTTGGAGTTAGCGGCAGTAGTACATGCTGTCAAGATATGGAGACATTATCTATACGGAGAGAAATTCCAAATTAAGTCGGACCATAAAAGTCTTACTTATTTATTTAATCAGAAGGAGTTGAATATGAGACAAAGAAGATGGCTGGAACTATTGAAAGACTATGATTGTGATATCCAGTATCATCCAGGAAAAGCGAATGTAGTAGCAGATGCATTGAACAGAAAAGCTATGATAAAATCTCAAGGAGAAGTTAGCACGACTGCGGCATTGTGCACTACCGGAAAGGGATTCAATCACGGCAACGAGCAGTATGTGATAGACCAACCAAGGGTTTATTCATCGGTTTTCGAATATGTTCGCGGCATTGAAGATTATACCGGATATAGCGGATGAAGTGAAGACAGCTATCAAAGCAGATCCTTATCTGAGAACAGTACACGAAGATATTGAGAAAGGTAGGACTAACCCTGAGTTCACCTTGGATGACGAGAAGGTACTGAAATACAAAGGAAGAATATGTGTACCCGAAACAGAAAGTGTAGACATTAGACACCGACTCATGAAAGAAGCCCACACCACCATCTACTCGGTACATCTTGGAAGTACAAAGATGTATCATGACCTAAAGAAATTATATTGGTGGAGGGGAATGAAAGCAGATGTAGCTAAGTTCGTGTCTCAATGCCTAAATTGTCAGAAAGTAAAGGCTGAACGACAAAGACCCGCAGGACTATTGCAGCCGTTACCGGAACCAGCATGGAAATGGGACTGCATCACTATGGACTTCGTCACGGGACTACCATTGACTCCTCGAGTAGTAGACGCAGTTTGGGTGATTGTGGACCGTCTGACTAAAACAGCTCGCTTCATACCTATACGACCTCAGTATACATTGGAAAGGTTAGCGAAGCTGTATGTGGATAACATTGTTCGCTTACATGGTGTACCAGAAAGTATTGTGTCTGATAGAGATCCACGATTTACTTCCAAGTTTTGGGAAGGATGGCAAAAGGCTATGGGTACAACGTTAAAGTTCGATCGCATTCCATCCACGGACGGATGGACGGTCGAGGCGCACAATTCAGATTCTAGAAGATATGCTACGAGCATGTGTAATTGATTTCAAGGGATCATGGGATGAAAGGTTACCATTGATCGAGTTCGCTTATAACAATAGCTATCAGGCTACTATACGGATGTCACCTTATGAAGCATCGTATGGCAGAAAGTGTCGAACTCCTTTGTTCTGGAATGAAGTTGGAGAACGTAGTATTGTTGGACCAGAATTTGTTGAAGAGACTTGTCGAGTGGTCAACATTATCAAGGAAAGAGTAAGAACAGCTCAGAATCGTCAGAAGCAATATACGGATACTCGACGAAGAGATCTAGAGTTCGCTGTAGGTGATAAAGTATTTTTGAAGGTATCGCCTATGCGAGGATTGAAAAGGTTCGGACAAAAAGGGAAACTAAGTCCAAGATATGTCGGGCCATATGAAATTCTGGCTAAGCGTGGGAAAGTAGCTTATCAGTTAGCACTACCACCATCTATGTCAAGTGTGCATGACGTATTTCACATATCCTTATTGAAGAAGTATGTCAAAGACCCAACACATGTTTTGACAGTGGATTTGCCGTAATTGATTGATGATTTGACATTTGAAGTAACACCAACGGAAATCACTAGTCGAAAGGTTCAACGTCTACGCAATAGAGATATCTACTATGTTAAGGTCACATGGAAAAGTAGAGACATGGAAGAAGTTACATGGGAAGAAGAAAATGCTATGCGGAAGCAATACCCTCATTTATTTGATTCAGAAGGTACGTCCAATTTCGAGGACGAAATTTTTATAAGTTGGGGGGAGTTGTAAGACCCGTGTCAAACTAACCCGGTCTTACCACCTTGAACCAGGTTCACCCATCATGGTCGAGTCAAATGGACCAAGGGCGTGAAGGAGAGCGAGATCCCAGGTATCAAATCGACCCAAAAACACTTAAAATAGAGGAAGGGTCGCATACCCAGATAAACAGGGTTGACCCTCCCAAAACAGAAACTCAGACCCTTAAAATTTGGGAGAGGGTCGGACAGTGTCAGACCATAGGGTCGACGGGATCATCGACCCTTACTTACTGTTGAAACTGAAATTAGGAAATTTCCTAATTTTCGATTGGGATTCTTTCCAAATCTCAATGGGACTATTATAGGACATTCCTACTCTATTTAAAGGACGTCCCTAAGCCACTTTCACTCCTTTCACAACCCTAATTGAATTGAGAGAAAGAGAGAAGAAGGAAAAGAGGAAGAAAGGAGGCAAGGAAGAAGACTTAGCAAAAAGGAGAAGAATTTCCAGAGAAAAGTAATCTTCTCAGGTATGGATACTAATTCCATGAGTTTCTACAGACCTTAGGTTAGATATGGTTGAGTGTAGGATTTCGGAGAAACCCAAACCATCCATCCATGGTTAGGTTTTCATGGAAAAACCTAGGATAATGCATGAAAGCCATCTAGGAGGATGAATCATGGTTTCAGACCATGGAATGAATGTTTAATGGAATGAGGAAGCAAGCCATAGGATCCCAAACATGAAGAATGAATTAAAAAGTGGAAATTGGACCAGAGTGCACCGAGGGTCGCACATAGGGTCGATAGACCCATCGACCCTAGGCACCCTGACCATCGACCCTCAGCATTCGGGAAGTTCAGACAGAGCTTAGGGTCGATAGACCTATCGACCCTATGTATCCTGAGCATCAACCCTCAGTTAACAGCATGATTTTTAAATTCGGAATTAATTCTAATTAAATTCTATCGACTTTGTTAGGTTTGCTAGCATTATAATAACACTGTAGAGGTGATTTTAAAGCTTGGAAAAGTATCTTATAGCAAACTAAGGTGAGGAACCTTAACTCTAAACTAAATCGGTTAATAATAAACTGTTTTCTAATTCTTGAGTCCTATGCCATGTTTGATTTTATGCAAATATGTTTGTACTGTGCATACCGCATGCCATCCAATATTTCTATTACTTGTTCATGCATATTTACTTTATTGTTTATGACATGATGATGATGATGATGCTAGGAATAGGCATGTGCTTGTATGTGTGTGGTTGATGTATTTGATGCGAGCGAGTATCAGGGGAGGTGTGATGAGAACATCAATAAACGTTAACCTTTGGCGGGTCTAGCACTTTAGCTCTATCTCTAACTCAAGTCTTGTGCATTGACATCGTCGTATCGCCATTACCTTAGCAGAACTATTGTGTCGTAGGGTATCAGGGGAGGTGGTCTCGGTCCTTGTAGTCTCTGACTCTACCGGGGGGCCTTAGCTCTATCTCTATGGACATTCTGAGGGATGCTGGGGTGAGGCCTTGGATACACTATTTGGCATTAGGATTGGTTAGTAGCGAGCCCAGTTCGCAAGCCTTTGCTAACAGGGGCTTACGTGTTGGTATAGCATTATATAGCAATAAACGTTAATCTTTGTTGTATAATGTTATGGTAGGGTGGATGGGGACGACGATAAACGTTAACCTTCGGGCGGGCTTCCACACCCTGTGTATAGAGGCGGTGTCAATAAACGTTAACCTTTGACCACCCAACCTTTCTATTGCGTATTGCAAACTATAAACCAGACCAAAGAGATAAATGAATGTGCATGCATATGTAATGTTGCATTGTTTTGGCTACTCACTGAGCCGTGTTGTGTGCTCACCCCTCGACGTCGAATATTTTTTTTAGTTGATGATGCAGGTTACACAGTTGAAGATTACATGAATGCGCCTATGTACGGGACGGTAGCAGCAATGGACGCTGGAGCTGAAGATGATACATACGACTCCTCTTGCGAGTGCAACTCGTGTGTATTTGACTAGATATTTTTATAGGTTTCTTTATTGGATTTATAAGACATGTATTTGGTACTTAAATATTTATGTCTCAGTTAAACACAGAATAATTTGCTATTATTTATGGATATCATTTTAGTTCTCAGTTCATTTATTTATAAGACTTCCGCTATTGTGTATTTACTCTGATTATGATGGTGAGTATATGAAGGTTCAGGTAATGCGGGGATAGCCTATTTGAGATCCTGGTTGAACTGTTGGTTATTTAGCGGTTCATCACACCATTCTGAAATGTACGGAATTGGGGTGTGACAGATGATGCTATGTAGGCATCAACTCCCCCTGCACAGGTGCCATCTATAGTGTGCTAAGAGTCACCACTCCTAGCTGGTCTCTGAGTTTCTCAAAAGAGTCCTTTGGAAGTGCCTTGGTGAATATGTCTACCACCTGGTTTTCTGTAGGAACAAAGACCAATCTTACTTCCCCTTCAAGCACTTTCTTCTTCAAATAATGAGATCTAATATCAATGTGCTTGGTTCTTGAGTGTTGCACAGGATTCTTGGAGATGTTTATTGCACTCATATTGTCGCATTTAATGACCACTGGCTCTTCACAGATAACACTGAAATCTGACATCTGTCTTTTCATCCAGATCACCTGAGTGCATGTAGCTGCTGCTGCTATATACTCTGCCTCTGCTATAGATAAGGAGACAAACGTCTGTTTCTTGCTGTGCCATGCTACTAAACTCTTCCCCAAAAAGAATGCTCCACCACTAGTGCTTTTTCTATCATCAATGCTACCAGTCCAGTCTGCATCGAAAAATGCTGTCAATGTGTACCTTCCAATCTTGGGATACCACGATCCATAGTCTGTTGTGTCTTTCAAGTATCTGAATATCCTCTTCACTGCCATTAAGTGAGACTCCTTTGGACAAGCTTGAAATCTGGCCACCAGGCACTCTGCTTGCAGAATATCAGGCCTTGAAGCTGTCAAGTACAATAAACTGCCAATCATTGACCTATACAGTGTCTGATCACCTGTTGGTGAATCATCTTCTGAGCTTAGTTTGATATTCACTGTCATTGGTGTCCCCACTGGTTTACAATCCTCCATCATAAATTTCTTCAACATCTCTTTGATATACTTCATTTGAGAGATGAAAATGCTATTGTCTTTCTGATGAATCTGCAGCACCAGAAAATAGGACATCTCTCCAAGCATAGACATCTCAAACTCTGTCCTCATCTTCTCAGCAAACTGCTTGCAGAGCTTCTCACAGTGTCCCCCAAAAATGATGTCATCCACATAGACCACAACTACTAGTTGACTGCTGTCTTTTGTCATGACATATAGGTTGTCGTCCACTACTCCTCTTCACAGTCCCAATTTATGTAGATATGTGTCAAGTCTTTCATACCAAGCTCTTGGAGCTTACTTCAACCCATATAGAGCCTTCTCCAACTTGCAAACCATATCTTCATCATTACTGAGTTGGAATCCTTCAGGTTGCTCAGTGTACACTTCCTCTTCTAGATTGTCATTCAGAAATGCTGATTTTACATCCATCTGATACACCTTGAATCCTCTGTGCACAGCTAATCCTAAGAACATTCTGATAGACTTCAGCCTTGCCACAGGTGCAAAAGTTTCATCAAAATCAATTTCTTCAACTTGAGCATAACCTTTGCATACAAGTCTGGCCTTGTTTCTCACAACTTGGCCTTCTTCATTTAATTTGTTCCTGAAAACCCACTTTGTGTCAATCACATTTTTTTCTGCTGGTCTAGGGACTAGCTCCCAAGTGTTGTTCTTCTCAATTTGGTCAAGCTCATCATTCATAGCTTTCAACCAACATTCATCATTGCTAGCCTCATGTACAGTCTTAGGCTCTACCTCAGACAATAATGAATAAGCAGCAGCTTTCATTATTCTGGTTTGTATTCCTGCATTTAAATCCCCTATCACTTGCTGATTAGGATGAATTTTCAACCATTTGTTGTCTTTTAGTCTACCATCTTTCTGTATTTCACTATGAATCTCTTGCATTTCAGATTCTTCTTCATCTTGCTGCCCTTTGTCAATTGTTAATGTGTCATCTTCATCAAATTCTTCAAGGATGGAACCTTTTGGTTCAGTCCCTTTTTGGTTCCCTATATTCTCATCAATTTTCACATCTGAACTCTCAACAATTCTTCCTAGTCTTTTGTTGTAGCACCTGTATGCTTTACTTTTGAATGAATAGCCAAGAAATATGCCTTCATCAGCTTTGTCATCAAATTTGCCAAGATTCTCTTCCTTTCGCTTGATGTAGAACTTAAAACCAAAGACCCTGAAATACTTCACTATAGCTTTCCTCTCAAACCACAATTCATAAGGTATCTTGTTCTCATGAGGTCTTACTAGACATCTGTTGGTGATATGCACTGCAGTATAGATGCCTTCTCTCCAGAAATGTTTTGCTGTGTTATTTTCTGCCATCATAGTTCTAGCCATTTCTTGCACTGTTCTATTCTTTCTTTCAACCACCCCATTTTGCTAAGGTGTTCTAGCAGCTGAATGTTGAATTCTGATTCCACTTTCACTGCAAAAGTTTGAGAATTCATTCTATATAAATTCTTTGCCTTGATCAGACCTTAAGTACTTAATTGTGTTTCCTGTCTCATTTTCCACTCTCTTCTTGAATGCTTTGAACTTGTCAAGAGCTTCAGTTTTGTCATTCAGAAACATCACCCAGGTCATTCTAGAATACTCATCTATGAACAGGATGAAGTATCTCTCACCTCCTATGGCCTGAGTTCTCATAGGTTCACACAAGTCTGTGTGTATCAAGTCAAGAGGTTTGCTAGAATGATACTCATTTGATTTATAAGTTGCTCTTTCTTGCTTACCCTTCTGACATGGACCACATACATGGTTCTCAAGAGTCTTCATCTTGGGAAGATCTCTCACTGCTTACTCCTTACTAATTTTAGTCAATTTTTTGAAATGAATGTGTTCCATTCTTCTATGCCACAGCCAATTTTCATCTTCTTGAGTTGTCATGCACATGTTGATGGCATCTGTCAACACATAAAGATTTCCAACTATTCTTTCACCAGCGGCCACTGCCTTTCCTGTTCCAACCCTGTGGACAACAAAACCTTCATTGTTGAAAGTGATCTCATGTCCTTGATCACATATCTGACTCACACTGAGTAGATTATGTTTTAACCCATTTACATACAAGACATTGTGAGACTTATCCTCCCATTGTTGATGTTTACTGAACCTCTTCCTTCAACTCTGGCACCTTCATTATTTTCAAATTTCACTGTTCCTCCTTCTGCAGCATTGAGAATTGTGAATTTTTCTTTGTTGTCAGTCATGTGTGTAGAGCATCCACTATCAAGGATCCATGGAGATTGCTTACTTTTGTTTGCTTTAAGTGCTGCTTGCACCATCAAAGACTTGTTCCTTTTCATCTGTGGTTTTTCCACCCATATAGCCTTGTCTTTTACTGTAATAGGCTCCTTTGTTCTTCTTTCCATTTCATTTCTTTCTTCTCTCTGAACTGGTTTTCTTGGAGGATCTTTTCTTCCCTTCCTCTTAGTTTGCCTTTGAGATGGAAAAATTATTTTGCAGTTTCTGACAATATGCCCAAGTCTCTCACATCTATAGCACATTACTCTCTCATCAGCAAGAGGAGCAAATCTGTTTCTGTCAATAAACACTGGAGGTCTCTTTTGTCTTCTACACTCTACCACTCTATGCCCATAGGCATTGCAACCATAGCAGTATCCTCTGAACCTGTCTATTTCTCTGAAACTAATTATTCCTCTAAAACTGACTTTGTTTTATCTATCTGTCTTGCCTGACTGTCTTAAAAACCTCTTCATCATTCTTACTTTTCATAGCTTTCACTGCTAGTGATTCCTTTTGCTTTTCCTTCACAAATACAATGGGATTATCTGCAAATCCTTTTTCTTTTATCTTCTCAGATAGCTATTCGGTGTATCTAAGTCTAGATTTAATATTAGAAGATCGCTGGTAACTCAGAATCTCATCAAGGATGTTGTCTTCCTCCTTGTCTTCATCTTCATAACTGCAAGTTTCTTCAACTTCCTGTAGCCTGACATTCTTATCTCTTGACTCTAGAATTGTTACATGGGAAATTTTTGCAGTAGCTTCAGCATAACTTTTCTTCTTTGTAGACTTTCCCAATTCTTCCTTAAGTCTTACAACAACTTCCTCAAACTTCTTACACTCAGAAGTTTTTAGTGTGAGATAATTGTCAATCTCATCAGCAATACTTTTTGCTTTCCTGAGTGTTTCCATAATCTCAGCATTTATGTCATTGGCTTGGTTGAGTTGATCATTTAAACTTTTGATTTTTTTTCTTTTTGACTTGAGCTCTGTGAGTGCAGAAAGTAACCCTGCTTCAAGATCTGGATTGTCATCATCTTCAATTCTTTTCTTGAAATTATCACCTCTCTTCTTTGTTGTTTCAATCCCTGTAGGAGTTTCTTCAAGTCTTGCCATAAAAAGAATATCATCATCATTTTCTTCCTCAGACTCATCAGAGAGGTTATCATGCTTTGACAGATAACTTCTCTTTCTTGGAATGAATTTCTTCTTTCCTTTCTTCTCTTAACTTCCTTTAGGCTCTTCTTCATCAGAATCATACACTCTCCCCTTTTTCTGGCACTTAGAAGCAAAGTATCCTAAGCCACCATCTCATTGAAGACTTATTTTTGAACTTCTCAGATCTCTTCTTGAGTCTGTTAGCCAAATAGGCTATAAGCTCATCATCTGAATCATTTGTGTCATCCTCTGCATCAGCTTTTGAATTTTCCACTGGCTCTTTCATTTTTAATTTTTTAAAAGGCTCAAAAGTGGCTTCCTTCTCAGTTGGCACTGGCTCAATCATTCTCATCTCATAGGTAATCAAGATATCATGCAGTTCATCTATGGTCAATGTATCCAAAGTAGTAATTTCTTCAAGGGCTGACACATTTGCATTGTATAGTTTTGGAAGTGTCCTCAACACCTTCTTGACCACATGAATCTCCTTCAGTTCTTCACCCAATGCTCTAATTGCATTGGTGATCTTGTCTACTCTGTTCAAGTAAAACTCAATTGTCTCACCTTCACTCATTCTCAAGCTTTCAAATTGAAATCTCAGTATTTGCAATTTGGCCTCCTTAATTTTACTGTCACCTTCAAGTACACTCTTCAACTTGTCCCAAATCTCCTTTGATGTTGGACAGCTGATTACTCTAGTAAGCTCATTACTTGCTAGTGCAGCTAGAAGAGTTGTGACTGGCTTAGCTTCATTTTCTCTATTCTTCATCTCAACTGCATCACTGATATCTTCAGTTGTGTGCTTGTACCCATTCTTCACAGCTAGCCATACCCCATATCCTTGTGCTATCAGGTATGCCTCCATCCTGACTTTCCATACACTGTAATTGGAGCCATCAAACATAGGAATTCTATTGTACCCATGATGTTCTTTATTTGTAGTCATATCTCTATCTTAATGCATTATCTGTACCTGAAGCTGTCAAACTTCTTCCCTTGGGAACCTCGCTCTGATACCAATTGTTGATCCCAGGTAGTCATTGAGAGGGGGTGAATCAGTGCCCTGAAAAATTTCCACTATTATGATTTGACCTACTATTTTAGAAATTGCTACCAAGAGCTATTGTTGACTATGTGCTGTCTTGAGCTGTTAACTGGAATTTTCTTTCTGTCAAATACATTTCGTGCACACACCAACCATACACCCACAGATATCCATACCAGGGCCTTGGCCTGCCAAGTGTGTACACCCAGACCTGCAACACATAAACTTCTATTCTACACTCATGAACAGATTCATACACATTCACGACACAGGATGTAACTTGGTTCACCAATCACTCACTGTGATGGCTAGTCCATGG
Source organism: Protea cynaroides (assembly GCA_028583415.1). Classification (NCBI taxonomy): domain Eukaryota; kingdom Viridiplantae; phylum Streptophyta; class Magnoliopsida; order Proteales; family Proteaceae; genus Protea; species Protea cynaroides. The sequence continues at coordinate 64,552,150 of CM053274.1, forward strand.
GGTAATACCCTAACCAGGGTTTCGTATTATACCCAATACACTACTTTAATGCTATGATTGCACCTACAACCCCGATGCTACAACATCAACCACATTCACAGCTGCAACTGTGCCCTAGGCAACAACCCTTCACTCCAGTCAAGCCCCCAACTTGACAGGTTACAAAGTGTTTATCAAATAATAATTACAAACCCTTCCCTTATGGCATTGATACAGAAAATAGAGTTTGTGTGTGTGATTACCTTCCGGTCTTGCTCACAGCTGATATAAGGCTCTCTGTGCTGGCTTATTGACCTCTTTACTGGCTGCATAGGTCGTTCTTCATCACCATGGTTTCATTCAACTCTCACACTTTTTCCAAGCACTCTTTCTAAGCTTCAAAGAGAAGTTTGCCCTAAAATGGCCATTTTTCTTCTTCTGCTCGAGCTCAAAACCCTTTTAAAAGCTTGCCCTTCAAAAAACCTTTAGTTTGATATATTACAGGTCCAAAATAGAGTTCGGACGGCTGAAAATATGCCCCAAAGAAGATCGGCCAAACAGGATATTCCAAAAGGAATCTTTCAAACTGATTCCATGCGGCACGAAGCACCGTAGCGCGGCCGTCGCTGACCCACCATACGCCGTTGTCGAGCTCTGATTGGCGGATCATATAATCTTGAAGACCTTTCGTTGGATCTCATTGAAAAGGCGGGATCAGACCCTGGCCGTCAGATCGGTCAGATCCCGTCAGTGAAGAATCGGAGATCATACAGACCGCTAGATCTGGATCTTCCTACTACCATACTATGAGCATGTCACACGGAATCATAGATCCATCTCCACACGACGCGGACTACCATATTAAAATGCCTTCAACCAATCAAATGATTCACGCAAGAATCTTGACGCGATCAAAGAGAAACACCATAGCCCGCCTTAATTTGAGTCACCGATCTTGGATCTAACGTGCGTGGCACTTCCTTGGCCGTAGATTTAGAATCCACTCCTTTTTAGATGGACAAAAATGCCCTCTTCAATCTAGGAAATGGCCTCTGTAACCGGTGAGTATCACCTACAGAGGGGCCATTCCAGTAAGATGCTGAGGGAGGGACTTCATTGCGGCATTGCGTCGAACAGATGGTGCGCATGCCGAATAACTTGCGAAGTGACGCGCGCGTGGGTGCTGCTGCTGTCCTGGTGACATGCGGCATAGCCAAGCGCAGGGCCTTGCTGCTGTGCGCATGGCAAGCTGCTGGGCGCGGCATGCTGTTGTGCGCGGCATGTTGTTGTGCGTGGCATGCTGCTGTGCGTAGCATGCTGTTGTGCGCAGCATGCTTCTGTGCGCGGCATGCTGCTGTGCTGTCGTGCTGTGTTGTTGTGCAGAGCTGCTAGGCTTGCTTGCATGCTGCTGCCTTGGTGCCGTGGGCATGGGCCATGCTGGCTAGGGCTAGCTGCCATTCTGGCCAGGCGACCCCAGGTGGGACCCACCTGGTCCCCACCCACTCTCTCTCCTCTTTCTCTCTCCTCACCTTCTCTCTCTTCTTTTTCTCTCCTCATCATCGTTCTTCATTCTCTTTCTTCATGCTGGACATTCTCATCAGCTGCTGTCAGTGCACCAACCCAGTCACCCTGTCTGGCAGTGGGACTTCAGTAAAACCCACGGACACTCTCTCTCCTTCATATTACTCAGCTAAAATTGCCAACAATGACAACTCACTCTGAACTGACTGGGCAAGGTTTCAACAGATACATCATAATTTTCTCTGGACGTGTGTAGTGTTAATGGCATAGTTATGGATAAAGAGAAAACGGACAAACCTATATACACCCCCCATTGTTCATTAACTCCCCTTACTAACTTGGAACCTAATCAACTCAAGCCCTTTCCAGTTCTTTGGCAAACCTTTTAAATCTGAGTCATAGACCTACCATGCATTGATGGGGCCCTGCTAAAACCATGGTTCATTCTTTAAAATACCAAGCTTTATTCTTAATTTGTAAGGCAAAAATATAAAGGAATTTCCACCTCACACAAAACCTTGTTATTTAGCCTATTTGTCTCGTTGTAAAAATTTTGATATTTTACATGAAAATTTTCTTCCATGGTAAAATTTCCTGCCTTCTCAATGCATGTCATTGCATTTTGAATTAAAACTAACAACGGAAAATCTTGTCTTACAAGAAAATTACTTTCCACTAATTTTCATGTAAATAAAGGGAACCCTAAGGGGAAAAGGTATGTACTAGAGCTTATGGTGAGTTTTAAGTCCCATAAGAACAAGAAATATTTGTATTTGTGCCTCAACCTCTGGATTATGAGGGGTGATAAATGGATGTGATATGTTTATTAAGAAAATAAGGGGGAAAAGAAAAGAACCTGTAGTAGCCATAAGAAGCAATAGGAGGACTAGAAATGATGAAAACAGAAGCTTGCTGCTGCTTGTCATTGATGAATGTGAGAGATAGAGAGCTTCCAAAGACATGGAATAGAGCAACCTTGCTATTGTATATATAAGAGGGTAAGGTATTTCAAATATTAACATAGGTTTATTTTCATAGGTTTGTTTCCCTGAATCACTGCATAGATTTATCTCCTTGAATCACTCCATAGATTTATCTTCTGGAATGATTTCATAGATTTTTTTTTTACTTTTTTTTCTTTTTTACGTTTTTTTTAACCATTTAATACGCTAAATGCGCATCATTCGTGTATAATACTTTTCAATATAAAAAGTTACAAATTTTCCTAAATATATGCACTATTTTGTGAAAAGTCATTGAGTAAATTATAGGTACCTCTCTTGTAGTTTGCCCTTAAATTAGGTATACCTTAAACCTTTCAAAAAATTTTGAAGACAGCCCCTTAAATCAAAATAATTTCCAAAAAAAAACCACTCCATTAGTGAATTTTCATTAGCTGATGACAAAATCTAAAAGTTAGAATTTTAATACCTAAAATACCCTCCTACATAAGTTAAGAGACCATTTTACCCCCATTTACGTAAAACCCACTCCCATAAGTTAACATAAATTCACTAACAGAATGGGTTTTGGGTAAATAGGGGTAAAATGGTCTTTTAACTTATGCAGAAGGGTATTTTAGGTATTAAAATTTTAACTTTTAGCTTTTGTCATCACTTAACAGAAATTCACTAACGGAATAAGTTTTTTTGGAATTTATTTTGATTTAAGGGGGTGTCTTTGAAATTGTTTGAAAGGTTTGGGGTGTACCTGATTTAAGAGCAAACCACAAGGGAACTTATAATTTACTCAAAGTCATTTTATTCAGCTCAATAATACAATTCATATATATATAATACACGAACTTATTAACTATGGGTACACCAAGCTTTGATGTTTTTTTTTTTCTGTCTTTTTCTTGGTGTAAACCCGTTGCAAGTACAAAATTTCTCTTTCACTACGGGCCAAAAGGGGTTTACAAGGTTTTCAAGTTCATATGTGAAAGTAGGACCAAAACCCAGACCCGTGTACAAAACCTAGTCTTGAGTAAGGGAATGTCTATATTTCATCATTTTAAACTCTTTATCTTACTATCATCACTTTTTCGCCATTAGATCTTTGACAATCCAAGTGTTTCTCATCCAAGGGAGGCTTGCACCTTTCCTATTGATACCTATTGATACCTCGCAACAGAAGAGGATCCTGATCCAATGAGATGTATATTTAGTTAATATGAGTATTATACGGTGTAATTTTTCCATGCCATATTTTTTTCATATAATACATGTAATCCGTATAATACAAAACCATACGAGAAAAAATGCTATACAGCATAGGTCACCATACATATGCGTATTAAAAGCTGTCCCGTATTTTTTATTTCAAAAAAAAAAAATAGGTAGGGAAAAGACTCAGTACAAGTAACATAAATCGTAAGGATTTGAACTATTATTAATTATACAAGGTCATTGGTCTGTTAGTGATGTAAGTCACAAAAATCAGGTAGCAACTCCCATGAGCATGCCACCAAAACTTATAGTACAAGTTGCTTTCGAACCATGTTTTTCAAAATCAATAAAATAATCGATGTGGGATTAAAGGAACTTTTCTTTTATTATCGCTCTTGGAGTCTAGGAACATCGTATTTTTCAAACTCAATAAGAAACAAAATTAAGATGATCAGATGAGAAGTCAAAAAAAGTAGGAATAATTACTCAGACCTCCCCTTGACATTTTGTTTATTACATAGACCTCCCCTGACACTTATTGAGTTACATGTACCTCCCTAAAACTAACAATGTTAACTTAAAATTTTTACTGACCAAAATACCTTCTGTTTAGCCAATGAATTCATGGCTTATTTAATCAAAATTAACTCCTAAAGTCTTAGTAACTCATTGGGAATGGTTTCTCCCAAGATTAGAAAAATTGATCTGGGTAAAACACCTTGAGTTGTCTTAAACACTACTAGGGGTAAAAGGGTAATTCGATAAGATAAGGGTATTTTTGTATTTAAAAAAAAAGGTATGTCATTAGCAATTACGTCAATTTCCTTACGGAGTGGACTAAATTGTTATATGTTTCACTTTATGAGGTAGGTCCGAGTAAATCAGTAAATGTTAATGGGAGGTCCGAGTAATTTTTTCAAAATATACAAGAATAAGCTACAAAATGGATAAGTCAGAATCATGTACATTTGCTTCCTGACAGAAACTTGTCCCTAAAAAATTGAAAATAAAAGAACATGACCTAGTGTTGAAGCTAAACCCCGTCTTATTCCAATGCAACAGTCTTTATAGTTCTGACACATGAAATTGGTGATCAAACCATATGGGACCCCAAAACATCTAATTTTACGTCAAAAGAAAAGTTCTTGTATTACCAAGTCGTTATATTACCCTACTAGCCACCTAATCGACTATTAATAATTGTTTTGGACTTTGGATGCATGTATTTATGTAAAACCTGTTCAAATTTTCTGTGTATTGACGTTTTTCTAGTCCCGTATTGTTCGAATTTTCCATCTAAAACCCGTACCTTTTTTGTTTCTTTGTCGTGCTTAAAAATTGACCATCCCATTTTATTTTTTAACAGTTTCAAACATACCATACCATTTAAAGTTTTTTTTTTTTTTTTGGTCGTTCCCTTATTAACTAACTATGATCAAAATTCACTGCACTTCGCAAACTTATCTAAATGCAACGGCCTCACCAACAATAACCTGATCATTTTGCCCTCCGATGGGTAAGTCAATTCACACAAGAGAATATTTTTGGTAATGATACTGTTATCTTCATAAGGAAATTTGTCTCATATGAAAAACGTTTTACCATAGACATAAGGGTGTCAACGGGCCAGTTTCGGTCCGGATCAAATCGGTGTCAGACTTTATAGGGACTAACCGAAACATGTCCATTAAGAGGTTCAGGTTCGGTAGGTTGCACTGTTCACCTTAACTATCGGGTCAGTCCGGTTACGGTTTGTTATTGAGTTGACTTCGTGCTGGTTCATTTTCACGAACACCCGGAAAGGGATTCCATCTTACTTTGGTGCTGATGTGGTTGACCACCATAGATCCAAATCTCTGACATTCGGTTTAATTTGGGACAAGATGAAGTTTTGTTTAGTTTTAGTTGGTCCGCCTTAATAGTTCAGTGTTGGGCTAGCACAGACCAAACAGGACCAAAAACTATTTAAACAAGCTAACATGAAACATGTCCACTATCAATTCGGTCCGGATTGATTTTGGGCTAATTTGGGCCAGCTCAATCCGAACTACCAGTTTAATCCCAAAATTGACACCCGTAAATACAAGCACGCTCTATCAATGGTTATAGGCTCAAATTGTAAACCATCCTTAGAATAACCCTTTGGGTAGAAAGTATGAGTGAATGAAATGTGATATAAGAATGCAAAGTAAGTTTATTCGTAAAAAGGAAAACAGTTTGAGTGCATAAGAAATGAAATATTCACTAGGTTAGCTGGTATGTAATCTCTGCTGTTGTACCCAAGGCACATCAAATCTCCACTTTCACCATCCTTTCGTTTCTCTCTCCAAATAGTAAAAATAAATAAATAAATAAAGTAGATTCAAGATTTTCTTCACCCATGGAAAATAGAGATGGTCATCGTAGATGTTGGATCAAAGGAATTTCAAACTTCCAACATTAGGGGGGGGGGGTGTGACAACATTAGGTTCAAGATTTTCATTTCTCATTGGAAAGGAAAAAATTTGCAATAAATAAATAAATAAATAAAATAAAATAGGAATCTTTGGTTTAGCATACAAAATTAAATCATGGCACGTGGGCGAGTGAGACTCTAATTTTCCTACCAAAATTTAAAAAATATCAGGAAGAATAAGTAATGGTTTTATATACAGTGTTGTTTTTATTATAACAAGGGTTTGTTACGTTTGGAAATGTAACAAAATAAATCTGGACCATTCATTTTTACTATTTTTTAATCTAACCCATTCAAA